>CM037852.1:21498099-22007483 GCA_021234595.1 Delia radicum | reverse complement strand
TTTCGGAGTTAAAATATTAAGTTAAAATTTTCTATTAAAAAGAAAAAATGTTATATTATATTTATCGATTGTGACAATTAAGTTTTCAACAGTTCAAAATAAACTAAAAAATACAATTGTTTTAAACGAAATGTAAGTTAGTCCTGTTTTTAACTGATTTTCAGTTAATTTAATGTGTATATTCAGTAGTCTTTACGGAAAAAATATTGTGAGTGTATCAAATACTTTTTGAGAATGTTTTAGGGGTCGTTGAATACGAATCTGAAATCAGATTTAAAAAATCTTTTTTTGAAAAGTTATCGGTTTCATATCAAAGAATTTCCCGAAAAATTTTGGGGGTCGCCGAAAACGAATCTGATATCCAATTTTTAATATAGCAGATGAATTTACTTAAGATACTTGAATTCTTTTTAAACTTGCTATAAGATCCGTCATATTTATTTTAAAATATCGTATTCCTATTAATAATTTTCAACGAAACCGATAATTTTTCAACAAAATTATCAGCGGAGAAGAAAAAAAAAAATAGCAAAATCCACGGTATTTATGGCTAAAAAACAAAAATATTGAAAAAAGCAAAAACTAGCAAAACTAAAAAAAAAGTAAAAAATAAATACAACTTTTGAAAATGGCAATTTTAAAGCTCAAAAATCTTATAAAAAAGCTGTACTTAAGCCCAAAAATAAAAAAAGGCATAAAAAGCAAGTATGAGTAAAAATGGCTAAAATATGCCAAAAAAGCATATTTGTGTTCTCCGTTAATCAGCCATATTGTATTTGCCATTTGGAATATTGAAAATCTGATTTCAGATTCAATATTAGCACACCCCAAAACTTTCCGAGAAAGCATTTACACGAAACCAATCTAAAACTGTGGGGGTTGTCAAGTGACAATTATTTTTTCCGTGCGAGTTGAAGATCAAGAAGGGGTTTTCGGAAGCCGTTTTTTTTATTTTCACAAAAATCGTGAAAAATTTAAATCGCTTCGACGGAAAATGTTTAGTCGTTAAAGTGTTAAGAAGAACGACTTTTATATTGGTAAGAATTAGTAGCGATTTAGACCCTTACAAATGTCTAATCTGAATTGAGCTTTAGTAGACTAGGTATTTCTTACTTCTAGATCTTAATTTGTTATTTGTTCAAAAAATTAAATCAATTCCTTTATGCGTGTTAAGTTCCATGTATAAGTCTCCTATTTGATTTCTATTTGTTTTATAAATGACCACTAATTTATCCAGCATTCCTGGTTCATGGTTCTTATCTTGCATAGTATTTGCTGCTTATAAAATCCACTTAACTCTATCATTTAATAAATATAATATACTGGTTATTACAACATTCAAGTATAGTTTTCTTTTACAATAAGCCTATGAAAAACTGTAAACCACACGTATCAGGGATTTACTCTGTACTGGTGTGTTTTTTTCCTCTCACTAAAACCTTTAAAAGAAAAGTCCAACTAAATACCTTACAAATCAAAGGGATATATATAAAAAAAAAGTAGAAAAACCTCATAAAAATAATGAAAAATACTAACAATAACAAAAAGAGCTTAAATATACAAAAGAAAAAATATGAAAAATGAACAACATTGAAATGGAAAAAAAGTAAAGTGGAAAACAAATAGACTGATGGAAGCACTTGTTTTATTTAACAGGATAACAACTGAGACATGCGAAAATGGCGCCCAACCCCATACAACATACTACGCTATCAATATTTATGTTTTAGACAAACAAAATCCTTTGTAAAGTATTGTTTAACTGACCCCATAGGAAATTAAGGATTAGATGGCTTAAGTTGTTGCATGGAACAAATACATGCTTTTTAATTTGGTTTTACCAAATATAAAATATGTTACAAATGTAACAACCAAAACATATTTGAAAAAAACATTATAGAAGTGAAAAAAGGAATTTTGATATGAAAAAACTTTTTGGATGTAGAAAAGCAATTGTATGTTGAAAAAACATTTTGAGGTGAAAACCATTTTTGTGGTGAAAAAATATTATGAGGTGAAAAAAAATTTTGAGGTGAAAAAAGTATTGAGGTGAATTAAAAAAATTATTCAAAACTAAGCGTTTGGTGAAAAAATTGTACATGCTATTTGATACACCAGAATCTACTATTAAATTGTACTTATATATGAGTTACTTCAAAAATTGTCGACACCTGTTGAAATTGGCTTTAGATGACTCTTTTTCCCAAGGTTTTATAAATTGAGAAGAACGAACCCTGAAGACTTTACTTAAAAACTAGGAGATGCAAAGCTTCGCATTGAAAATTCTTCACTTGATGGCCATTTAAAAGTCGAAAAATGAAAAACAGTTTTTTCATTAACTTTAATTGTTTGATCAACAACAATTTTGGTGAAAAAAATTATGAGGTGAAAAAAAAATTATGAGGTGAAAAAAAGTTTTGAGATGAATTTAAAAATTGATTCACCTCTAAGCGTGTGGTGAAAAAATATGACATGCTATTTTATACACCAGAATCTACTATTAAATTGTACACTCAGGAAACTTCTGCTTTAAAAAATGTAGTTGTTTGGGGTTGTAATACACTTTCTTTTTTTAATGTAAATGTCAGTCATTTGTAGAACAAATTAAATTTTTTACTAACCTTGTAGTTCATTTAAAAAACTAACCACATCAAATGACTGTTTTATGATTTTACAGTAGTGTTTTGTTATTAAAAAAATAATGTTTGTTTATTTTTTTACTAAATTGTTTTCATTTTTACTGCAATTGTTAGTAAATTTTTGAACAATAAAAACAAATGACAATGTTAGTTGAATTTACTGAAATGTAAGTTGTCCTTTCTTTAAGTGAAATTTCATTTGTTTTTACCTACATTTGCAGTGGTCTTTACCTACACAGTGTACTAGTATATGAGACTTAAGATGCCTCTTATTTCTCAAAGTTTTATAAATTGAGAAGAACGGTGGATAGGGTTATATAGACTATACATAAAACTAGGAGACACAAAGCTTGGCATTAAAATTCTTCACTTGATGGCCTTTAAAAGTCAAAAAATGAAAAAGAGTTTTTTCATTCATTTTAATTGTTTGCTTAAATCCAAACCAATACGAAATGGAGTCACTTGATTAATGAAATACATTCATTTAAAAACAAATTTTCCTATCGCTGCGTGGTGAAAAGTTTATGGTGGTTTACAAGTGAAACCAAAATTTTCTAATTTTTAAACTTTCGCAGTTTTTTCATACGATCTTTGCCCCGTATAATGGAATTGAGTTTGAGTATAGAGTTCAAACTGCGAAATTAAACTACTTGATTGACGTTAATCCACCTTTTTAATTTTCCTCCTTTACATATGCATTTTTTGACTAAGTTGACAGCTAAAAGATTAACCAAAATGGCGCCGATAGTGATCCGGCGTACATCAAATACAAGATTTTAATGAGCTTAATACTAAAATCGAAAAGGCATCAATAAATTTTAATGACTTTAAATTTTATAGAGCAAACAAACTTTTCATAACCTCAAAAAGCATCCTTATATAAAATTTTTAGAAATTAAAAGTATTTATACGATTCCTGCAAAGTGTTTTCCAAAGTAATCGCTTCTTTCTTTTTAAGTTCTATTATATGACAAACAAATATTTTTAATGTATTTTCATATTTTGTTTTGGTGTAATATGTATTTAAAAATGTGACAAATGCAAAATGTGAAATTGATATAGCTTAAATTAAATCCCCGCAAAAACTGTAATTTTAATATTTTTAATTTGCTTAGAACTTAAAACCGCCATTATTCTTGCGCCGTCGAAGATAAATGATTACCGTGAATGTATTTAGAATGCTTAAACATCGGCTAACATATAACAAAGGTTTTCATATCAAAAAAAAAAAAAAATTTAAATAGTTTACCTCAAAGTATAGAAAATTTTTGGAATTCGTCATATGCAAAAATTTGTATGGAAAATTTAGATGTTACATACATTTTCACTCACAACTTTTGAAGCTCTATACCGATTTGGCTCATTTTCAATAGCAAACTTTTAGCAAAGATGTCCATCAATCTGCGTTAAAATGAGCAGTCTGCATTACGTTTTCGCATCATGATCGCCATTTCAACAGATAGACGGACATCGTTAGATCGGCTTTGAATTTAATATAAAATAATGAAATTTTTATATACTCTATGTGTTATAAGAGCGATATTTCTACACATTACAAACGAAATGACAAACTGATATGTACCCTCATTACAGTGTGGGGAGGGTTTAGATCTTCCTTAAATGTTATTCCACCTTTTTTTTCCCAGAAAATGTTAAAAGGGACATTCAATAGCATCAGCGCATTGACTTGCCTTTGTATATCATCATCATTTCGTGTACTTCTACTCATATTCCTATTTCCTACCGGGTCCTTTGGTTTAGACCTTATTTTTCACATACAGAAACTTTTTTGACATAACTTCGATTGTAAGAAAGTTTTTCTTAAGTAGTAAAAAAGACAAGGATAATATAAATTTGAAATGGTTGTAGTGTTCTACATAACTAGACATTATTATATACTTTCTTCTGTTCACGAGAAGAAAGGAAAGTATTAAAAACAGCATTTTATATGTTGAAAAGGTACTTGTAGGCATGTTTCTAACGCATCATATGTAAGTTTCACAATCTATAATATTGGTGTCATACAAGATTTTAACTTTCACCCTATTTCCAGAAATCTTCTTTTTTTTCCTCCTCAGTCATTCAATATTGAAAAAAAGTGTCACTACCATATACTCACGCCTTGTCCTTATTTTTATATTGTTTGGCTAACCCTTAACATTTATGAAACTTTTCCCAGTGTAGAAACGGTAATCACCAGAGAAGACATATATGCTTTTTTTTTAAAATTGTTTTTGCCATTTTTACTAATATTAGCTTTTTTCCTTTTGCATTTTTAATTTTTCGGCTGAAAACTGCTTTTTATTAAGATTTTTTTTTGATTATAAAATTGATTTTTCAGACATTCTTCGCTTTAAATGCGTTTTCCTAATTTTTTTTATTTTTCTATTTATTTTACATTTTTTTTTTGCCATAAATATCTCAGAATTTGCCATTTTTTGTCTTCTCTGGTAATGACATATAATACAAATAATAATGACTACTAATAAGTGGTTAATTTTCTCATTATTTCATTACAAAAAAGTACATATTTTTATCATTATTTTAAATATAAAGTAATGGATCTAAAAAAAATTTGGAAAATCAATTTTTAGACATATTTAGTTAGAATATTGTTCTACCTCAAGTCCAAAATCTAATATAATATTATTTTATTAGATTTCATTTGTTACTTTTCAAAATGCTTGATCATTTTCATGATAGGCAATGCAAATTGTGGCATAACCATAATCTTCAGTTGTCTGCAAAAGAATAGGATAACGATGGTTTAACTCAACCGAGATATTACATACAACCGACAAAATCAACTTTATGAGAATTTCATCTGCCTTAGTGTATAAACTGGCTGATTTGATAAACCTAATCATAAAATCATAAATTTTGAAAAGTAACAACATTTACATATCAATATACTGTGTATATCATTATATGTATTATGTGTGTTTGTTGTATTACAATTTGTAAAAAGAAGAGAATTTGAGAATGGAAGAGCCGTGGTTTGCGGATTGTTCAAAAATTTATTTTTCAACTGTACATTTAGAAATGTAGTTAAAAGCAAATGAAATTTCACTTAAAGAATGGACGACTTACATTTCAGTAAATTCAACTAACATTGCCATTTGTTTTTTAATGCTCAAAAAGTGAACCACAATTGTAGTAAAATTAACCAAATATGTTAGTAAAAATAAACAAACATAATTTTTTTTATGAAGAATGAGTGTATTTTCTAAAAATCATAACTACATTGCAAATTTTCAATTTTCTGAATCAGACTGCGCAGTTCTGGTATTGAACCTACGTCAGTGACCCTGTTTTTATGAATAATGTTATATTTGTTATGTTTTTATTTGTTCGATTGCGTATATATGAAATTTTCTGTGCAATCACTGAAATACAAAAAACTAATGAAAAAAATCAATGTGAAGTCATAAAACAGTTATTTAATGTGGTTTGTTTTTTTAAATGAAACAACTACATATGTTTAAAGCAGAAGTGCCCTGAGTGTAGTAACTGCATAGATAAGGTAGAAAGTAATGACATTTTGTGCAAGCAAGTAATTTTTAGAGATAGCCTACATGGTAGGGCGGTTAACTGACAAAGTGGAATAGTATTGTTCAAAAAAATTTTACTTAAATAAAATTTTTTTTCTTTAAAAATATATGTTATTCAGAAAATTAGAAATTTACTTCTTATTTTTGTCCATACTGGCAAGCAAATAGGTAACCACATATTTCTTGATTCTACGTCAGTTGTCACCATATAAAAGTAATGAAATTTGTAATGACAATTGTAAGTACTTTCCATTGCCAAATATGTGCTTATATGGTACTTATATGGTAATGCTTTTCTACACTGGGTTTGGTTTAGATTGTCTTCTATTTTTGGACAATTTTTATGTTTTTAATGTTGTCATTGCTTTTTTATTATATTTATTTATACAAAAAAAAGGATGTTATCCTTTTTTCGTCAGCCTTGTGTTCCCCTTTTTAGGTTTTACTCTTCTTTTTTGTATTGTTGCCTTCATATGATCCTGTATATTTTGTCAACGTTAAGTGTTGACATATAAAATAAGTTTTTATGCTTTTATTATAAAATAATGACCCTCATCATCACCATGAAATGGGTTATTTGTTGTATGTAGTTTATAAAAGTAATGTTAGGACATGTAGACAAGTGTAGAAAAGGATATTTCTTTGTAGTTATGTACCATATTGTATGGAACATTATTGGAAGAGTAATGGCTCTAGGAGGTCATTCACCTTTTGTTTTGAGATTTGTTTTTGACAAAGTAAGAACACGAGTTTTAAAGAATGCTAGATTTTCTACTGAACTTGAAAAAATTATTACTTTAAATAAAAAATATCCTTAGAACCGATTTAAAGATTTAAAAAAAAATGTTCTATCATCTTAATAAAGAGCAAATTTTTATAGTTACTAGCAAGTCTTACACAACCTCATACACGCAGAGAAAAAATACATTTTGTAATGATTGGAAATTCGATTGTATCATAGTATGATCCTTGTGATAATAAATATGATACTAAATATGATACTAACTGATCTTATTATGCTCAATGCGGCTGATATTGTGGCAACTATGGACAATTTTATGATCAGTAGTCATTACGTATTCCAAATGATAATATGAACCAGGCTTAGCTGAAACCATACACTTTCTCTGCGTGTAAGTCTAAAATTTAAAAATTCTCCAGTTTTGATTTTAATTTCCCTTCCAATTTTAAATTTCTTATATCACACTTAATTTTTCACTTCAGTTCATGTAATACTCAACTTTTGTCACTTCTTTTAGAAAACTACATTAATATATTTAATTTCTCTATCATTTCACTTTCAAAACATTTCCAAATAAAGAAATTCCCTCATGAACTACACTACAGTGAAATATTTGAACTTAAAATATGAAACACATTAAACGGTAGGGATTCTCAAATAGAAAAACAAACATAGGACACACATATTACACATAATACACGAGGGTTGTTTGAGAAGTTATATAGATTGCTTAAAATGTGCACCCAGAGCTGGTTGGAATTCGATCAAATCTATTATAATTGATTTGTTCGTACATTATTTGATTTAAAATTTCGAAGCTTTAAAAAATAATTTTTTTTTTTGAAAGAGTTCACCATAAATCGAATTCAATATTCATCAAAAGTGAACGAATTTATTTCTCAACGTAATCAGAAGGTTGCTTTATATTTAATTAAATCGAATGAATGAATTTACTTTCAAACACACTTTGAAATATCGACCATAAAACAAAAGAATTCGTTACATTTTTCCAAGAAAAGATTTCACTTTACCTTCCAGTGAGATGAATGTTGGTTTAAACGGATGTGAATGAGGTTGCCGGCACAATTGAGGATGCTCTCATGCCCATAAAAATATGTTGGTATATTTTCTGGATGTGGAAGGAACATTCAACAACGTGAATAAATCACCGATCATTGATGCGATAAACTGGGGGATGGTAAGCCGCGAAAGGTGGGCCATTCTACAGAAGGGGCATTATTTCCCCCGCTCTACGGAACTGTGTGGTCAATTAAATCCTCGACACTCTGCAGGAATTTGTTCTCCCTACACAATATGTAGCCGCTCTTCTACTTCTGAAGGAGGCAGAGTATGTGTGTAGCATGCTGGACTCTAAACTTTTCTGGAAGAGGAATACTGAGGAAAGGATGAACAAGTTTTTATCGGCTTTTCTGTACCTGAAGAAATATATTTGGTAGGAGGTGGAATGTACGCTCGTTTAATATCCACTAGATGTAGAAGGCGACTATTAGATCGATACTGGCCTTTGTGGTACTGATGTGGTAGAGGGCGGGAAACAAGGAAATACACTATAGAGAAGTTTGATCTACCTAGACAAAATGGAACCACTCTTCAACTTTCGGGAAGCCGAAATATCTGAGTGCCAAGCTGGGTTTAAGTCTTTTATAGAAGAGAAATACCGAGAAAAGGATTTAAAAAACTTTATATGCTTCTTATACCAGGTTGCGGAAAAAAGTAGGGTCTAAATGTTCAAAGAAACGCATCATGATATAGGCTAAATTTACCGATCGCGAACTTCCGGAGAGCTTTCGAGATATTTGTATGGACCAAGGTCGATTGGGCTGGTGACTTGATTACTCAAAGTGATGAAATATTGATACTTACGGACAGTTCGAAAAAGGAGACGGAGAGAGGATTGGAAGAATTTTCTGCTGAACTAGATAAAGAATGGCCAAGTTGATCGAAAGATATTGGGCAAATGTAAAAAATAAATTCAAGAAGAGTAATAAAGAAGCAAAAAATTAAGTTATAATGTTACAAAAATGGAACTAGAGTGCTAATAAAGTAAAGCCGAAGGATGTGCAAAAATTAATGGGGATCATCAACAAACATGTCCCTTCTTTTATTCGTAACAAAGAAAATTAATTTATTTGTATGATTTTCCTTGAAGCTGAATAAATTTCCTTTAATTTGGTGTATAATTTATAAAAATGTGTCCGTTATTTACAAAGTTATAACTACTTTTGTGCGTCCAGATTATAACTGGGCCATTCTTATTTGGGTTTCCATTCAGGTAATTTTCTATTCCATTGAAGGAGCCGCGATGAGAATCATTGAACGATATATGCTGGACTAAATTTTGTCTATCACGATCTTCCGCAGATCGAAGAATCCGATAGAATTCCATCTCGATCCCTAGGTTAGTTCTTACGGATTGCTGTTGGGGCAGTTGGGACGAGGATGAAAAGGAGACAGTGCAGCATCTGCTTTCCCATTTCCGGGACTGAGGGATATGCATCTCAGATATCTGGGAAGCAGTATCTTCGATATCCTGTATAGTCTGCGTAATGTGTATCTCTCCGGTCTTGCGGACTTTGTAAAGCAATCTGGATAATTTTAGGTTTTATGGTCGTAGTATTTCCATGTGGATTTAGACGAGACTAAGGGAATCGCAATGTGCTGTCCTTTTCTTCTATTTTCGACGATTGCGGTAAATCATATAAAAAAATATAAAAGTTTGATTTCTTTTATATACCAATTATTAACGAATTTCCTTGCGGAACGCAAAACTGCACTTTCATAAAAATTCTAAAATTTTATTCAACCGAATTGATTTGGTTGCTGCTTCGTTGTCTCAACCGAATTCAGTTGTCACAACCCCCAATTCGGCTACTACAACCGATTTCAGTGGTGACAACCGAATTTACAAGGTCGCCGCAGATAAATTAATTCGGTTGGATGAAATTCTGTTGGGATAAACGAATTTGTTATGTGAGTGTGGCAAAAAACAACAAGATTCTTCTGCAGCTAAAATTTCTATCCCTTAGAGGATTTAAAATGTTTGGCGTAGTAGGGTATGAAATTCTTTCTAACTTAGCGAGATTATTCAAAAATTCACCACTTATCAAAATTTCATAATAATCCAAAGGTTAAGCTTGAACGAATTTTCTTGTGGTACGAAAACTGGCTAAATCCAACTAGATTCGTCTGGATATAGATAACAGGCAACTAGATGGAACATCTTAGAATACAGTCTCCATATCCTTTGTGAATGTCATGCACAATCCTTTAGAATATTTAAAATGTTTGGGTTTTATTTTCTGCTAAATCAGATATAAGGCGAGCGGATCCATGACCAATATGGTCAGTTTTATGGGATATCTAGAATGATTTGCTTAGGGAGGAACTATATCACTAGCGGAAATCATTATGGACATAATTGCATACGATATTGGCCGATCGGGGACAAATTTTACGTCTCAGTTTCTGTTATGAGTATGTAACTTTTGCTGGTTGTTATTTTTCGATCAGAGAAACGTATTGACAAATGATCCTCTCTACTACACAGATCCTTTATGGGCGTCATTTCATTAAAAATTCCTAGTATGTCTCGAAATTTATCTGACAACCTATTTACACTAATATTATTTAGAACTCCATTGTTTAATGTTTGGTGTTATTGTTATTGTTTGCCCAATAGAGTACCAACTATGGTCACACAATACACAACACGCGTATGGTTTTTTTGGAAGGATAATTGGGTGGGTTTGAGTAGCTTGGAATGGTCGGTTGGCTGGTGGGGATCCAAACAAACAACAACAAAGGCAAACCAGTAAAGTATGAAACTAGCCTGTATATTGCATCTAAAGTTACATTGTATGCTCTCTTGTATTGTGTTGTCCTGTGTAATGTTATAAAGTAAATTTTAGGTATCATATTACACAACAAAGAAATTCTTCTACCATTCATACCAGGAGCCCTACAAAACAATAGCAGAGTTTTTTTTTGTTAGTGATGGTTAATAAACTCGTACATGTTGGATGTATGCCAAGGGAGGGGTATTTTTATTTGTAGGATGCAAATACAAACCAGCTGTATGCGAGAGTGTTCGTAAATGCCAGCAGAAAGAAAAACATTTTTGTGAAGCCAATTTTTACGTATTTTTCTATATTGCTATGGAAATGTTTTACTTTTTCCGTTTACAACAGGAAATTTAAATAATGGGTTCTTTGGGAAAATTACTAAAGATTTGAATACAATTCATGCTGAAGTAAAAATTGATTTTTAGGTGATCTCTTGTAGAACATTTTTTTTTCTAGTATTCCAATTAAATTTATAATTAAGTTAACAATCGGCTTTATTTGGATCATTTTCAGATTTTAATAAATTTTCTTATATTTTTTAGCGACTGTTCCGAATCATGTTTTCAGTCAGCAATATGATTTACTACTTATCCCGTTGTATGTTTATGCGGGTTCCGGTACAGTTGCAGATGATTGCACAGTGCAAATGAGGAATCATGGCAATGCATTGGATAAATATAGACAGAAAGCACTAAAATTTATATAATTTTAAATATTTGTCAATTAGAAGTTTAATTCTTCTTTTTATTTTTACACTTGTTTTGTTTTGTTTAAAAACAAGATGTAAAGGGGAAGTGAACTAAGACCGTACTTTGTCTTTTTTACAAGTTTAATATAGTTTTTATTAAAAATAAAAATTATGTTTTTTCGAACTTTTCGACAAATGTAGAAATAAAAAGGAGAACAAAAACAAAACGCGTGTATTGTATATCTACTAAAGGTAGAACTTGCGAACAAGTTTTCAAAATATTTTTTTGATCCATGGTGATAATCTTTAACTTCGAGCTCATTTATTAGTTCTCATTTAGTGGCATAACTAGGTTATATGAATGTTTGCATGGGATTGTCACTTCTTTCAAAACGTGTTCTGATTATGGGAACACATTCCTGAAAGTAGTCAATTAATAAATTTGAAAACAAAATCTCTATAGATTATTTGTTAGGACAATGTGCTGACAAAGAAATAAAGAGTATGACCTCGAACTTGAATAATTTTCATTCTCAGGTATTTATTTTAATTTGACAATTTTTAATTTAAATTTTAGCATTTTTTTTAAATTTTAACATTATTTTTTAATTTTTTTCAATTTCAAAGTTAATTTTTTTTTTTGAAATGGTAGCGAAGTTTTTAATTTACACCCTGGTTTTGTAATTCCTCTAGAGGAATGTGTGTATTTTGCTGTTACGGATAGGAGGTCACCGGAGTACATCTTTGATAGGAACTTTAAAGTGATGCTGTTCGACAGGGCCATGTGGCCCAACAGATCCTGGGAGCCAGAGCGGGGTTCTCAGATATGGTTCACAGATGGCTCAAAGCATGCGAAGGGTGACACTGGTGCGGGTGTCTATGGACCAGGTTTCCAACGAGCCTTACCAATGGGTAGATACCCCTCCATTTTTCAGGCAGAGATTTTTGCTATCTGTGTCTGCGCGGAGGAGTGTCTACGAAGGGGCACTATTAGATCTCGCATCTACATTCTTTCTGACAGTCAGGCGGCATTAAGGGCTATGAGGTGTCATCTGGTCTGGTCATGGAATGCATTCTCGCTCTTAACCGACTTGGCGGGCGCAACTCGCTTACCTTAGGGTGGGTTCCTGGTCACGAGGGCAACGAGAGGGCAGATTGTCTTGCTAATTGCGGGGCCCGAAGGCCATTTGTTGGCCCTGAACCATTCTGTGGTATACCTTTGGGGTATGTCGTGGAGGGAATCAGAATTCTCTCTCTATTGGGAAAACTCTCTTGGCCAACTCTTAATCTCTTTTTCCAGTGCAGGATCGAGGAGACTCTTGTCCCTGACTGGACACTGCAATCTCAGATACCACCTGCGCAAAAGGGGTCTTTCGGACACGGATGAGTGTAGGTTTTGCGAACTGGTAGCTGAGACATCGGAGCATGTTCTTTGCAAATGTCCGAGGCTTTGTGAAAGGCGTGCCAAGTTTCTTGGCGATCGCTTTGTCTCCCCTTCGGACATTATGAAGATTTTGCCTAATAGGATTATTGGCTTTATAGGTAGCTTGAATCTTTAGGGTAACTTTAGGCAGCACAAAAGACCTAAGTTGGTCGCGGTGCATAGTGCCATATAATCTAATCTTGTTAGAATAACAAAAAATAAATATTCCTCTGGAATATGTTCTAATTTATAAATTAAATTTAATTTTTTTTTAATTTTGGTGATTTTTTTTTTTAATTTTGGCATTATTTTTTTGGTGATAATGACAAATAATGTTATAAAAATTTGGAAATTTTGTGTGATCCAAATTCATTTCAAACATTTAAGCCAACACTACAGTGTACACATTAAAATAAAAAAAATTTATAATGCAAAATTAATTTTTTATTTAAATAAGTTTATTATGATATTGTTCATTAAAAAAATATTTATATGCATAATCTATTCATCAGTGAAATAAAGTCGCGATATTTTTTTAATCAGTCTCCGAAAAAACTAGCGTTCGGTGTATCTCCTAAACTAGCAAAGCTAGAAACTCAAAATTTGTCACGTAGCTCCATATAATGACCAGAACAAAACCAAACAACGCTTTTTGGATAATCGAATGTCATGTACGGTATTCAGACAACATTGCAATACAAGTGTTTTGGCAAAACGAGTGGAAAAGAATAAAGAACCGTTGGAATAGTTTAAACAGCTTAAATACGTGTTTTGGCAAAACACGTGTTTTGTTACATAGTGTGAATTAGAATTTGAATTTAGTGGTGGTAAAAATGGGCTGAGAAGTTTCAAAAATTGGACCCGATTTATGGACGCTTTTTTTGCTAGGTACGAAGGGGATGGGGCATACATGTCAATCTTCTTCTTTCTAATTTAAGGACCCCAAATAAGACTCAGAAGTCCAAATAGAAATATATCCACAAACAAAAAGTCGTTAGGGAAAGCGTTAATACATATTATTAAGCTTTTAATTAAAAGTGAGTTTGAAATCAAACAAAGTTTAATTGAAATTTTTTTTGACAATAATTTTTTCTGTGCAAAAGAAAATTCAGGATTAGTTTTGGGTTTTTTATTCTAATTACTAAATAAGTTTTTGAATCTTTTCTTTGGATGTTATAGAAATTTTTGATATTTTATTTAATTTTTTTAAACTTCTGCCTTTCTACCTGAGTTTCATTTCTATTATTTTCATTTTCATTTATTTATTTCTAGTTTGAAATTGAAATTTGTAATTTGGTTTTACTTTCTTTTTGGTAAATACAAAATTATTTTGTTTTTTTCTATTCCCCGTATTAACTGCATTCTACATTTGTTCGACCAGTTACAATGTCCTATATATATGATCTACTTCAAAAATGTTCGACACCTGTTGAAACTGACTTTAGATGCTCTTATTTCTCAAGGTTTTATGAACTGAGAGAAACAATGGACTTGGTTAGGAAGACTATACTTAAAAATTCTGACAGGCAAAGTTACACATTGAAAAGTCTTCACCTAAAGAATTTTAAACCGTCAAAGATGAATAATTAACACGGATTGATTTAGCATGATTAAAAATGGGCTAACACATACAAAAAAGGTTATTCATTTCGTATAAAAAACAAAAATCTGGAAATATTTTGCCTCAAAATATCGGAAATTTTTGAAGTTCCTCATATATAAACTTTCCAAAGTCACCTCTTAACATTATTACACATTCGTCCTACTATTCCTCCCTGTGGTTTATTATTTCCGTTATAGTTTTTCCTATAGATTTCAGTTGGTATATAGTTTCTTTTTCATGTGATGTTTGTTCATTTTAATGGTAACAGTTTCATTTTCAAACCAACCTATGGGCTTATTGGCCATTGTTGTTTGTACAATGCTGCTGCCACCCCAGTTTTGCGTGTGTTGCCAACCACCTTGTTAATAGTTGCCTGACATTTGTTTGTCTGACATTGTTGTAGCGAAAACTTAATTAATGCAGTTGTAGTTTTGAGGTTAAAGTTATTTTAGGAAAACATTTTTACGATTTTTTTTTTTTGGCAAAAAAAGTTTTTTTTTTAACTTTGCTGATGGATTTTATTTTAAACAAGATGTAGTTTTTGACAGAATTTTTCACCAAAAAGCATGTTTGATTTCGTTATAAATATTAGGTATAGAAAAACTTTAAATTTAATCTTAATAATGGAGATGGTAACAATGATATACTTTCTGGCACACTAATAAAATTTACAACAAAATTGGGCAACATTTTGTTAGACATAGCATCCAGAGAAGATTGGACATAATACCTGCTAATACTCCCTATATCTAAAAATATACAGATTGAATAGAATTGTGTTTCCTTTGTCACATTTCAGCGTAATCAAAATTACCATTTGGGAGAGTTCACCTATCAGGGCCAAAATCAGCGCTTCGTTATATGGTACCTCTTTAAGAATCAAAATCTAAGCTGTCATCGCAATCTTAATCCTTGAGCGTTTAACAGATATGGACTGTAAAGTGTTATTTATGTATACACAGAAACGACTAAAATCGAGTTTCAATTAAAAGTTTATTTGAATTCGGCCTTATTAAGGAAATTGTAGTATCAATTAAAATAATTTGTAAATATATAATATTGATTTAGTTTCAATCAAAACTTTAATCGTATCTATTAAAAATTTAATAAAATAATTTTTAAATTTTTATTAGTTTCTTGTTTTTATAACACGCTTGCAACCTTCCTTTATTTACAAAAATAAATCAAATTAAACATATTAGCTAGGCTGATACTAGTATTTCGATTCCAACCTCCGTCTATTAACAAAAATAAAGCAAATCAAACATAATCCACACCAAACAGTCCCTCTGTTGGCAGTTCCTGCAATGCTTCTGGCTGCTCTTCATAACAAATACGGCAATTTTGCTTGTTCATGTATCCATTCAACCAGAAATAAGCTTCGTCGCTGAACACAATTTTCTGATCAAAAAGTGGATCTTCATCGAACTTTGCCAGCGTCCATTCACAAAAAGTTAGCCGCTGTGGTAAGTCGTATGATTTCAATTCTTGGTCTAGCTGTATTTTAAAAGGTTGTACACCCTTCTACAATCCTTCCGCAAAATTTTCCACGTAATGGAGTAACAGAAACGCAATTGCTGCGAACGGCCCCGAATCGATAATTCACGGTCATCCACAACATTGGCGGATACAGCTGCAATATTTTCCTCTGTCCGCACTCTACGTATGCGTACCCAATAATGTAAATTTGGTGCGAAATTTAGTCACAAGATTCCGAAAAGCCGCCTCAGAAGGTCGCCCAAACTGACCATTTCATTTCATTTTCATTTCATTTTCACTTATTAATCCAAAAACCAAGCCCATAGGGCCAAATATGGTTCGTATTCTACAATAAATGTTTAGCAAAAATAAAAAATAAATTTATAATTGAAAGAAACGCCTAAAATAAATAAGATTATAACTAAAGTTTAACGGGCCAAAATGTAGCAATAAGATTATCAAAATAAGTAGACGATTAAAAAATAAAACAAAATATATAAAATATATAAAAAATTATCGTAAATTATCAAAATTATAGTGAGTGATTAAAAAACTGCCTTAGTTTGCGTTTAAACGTAGCACTTGCAACAACAAAGCTTTTAAGAAATCTAGGTAATGAATTCCAGACTCTAGTTATCCTCACATTAAAGGATCACTCGAAAATAGAAGAGTTTATACGTTGAAAAACTATCTTAACCGAGCATGAATTTTGATAATAAAATTCAATAATCTGCAAGCGCGGTTCTTTTGTAAGACGATTCATAGACCAAACTGAACATGTTTAACAATAACATGTTACAGGAAAACAGCTGATCTGCTAAAAAGAAAGTTGCTAAAAAAAATCACCCTTTATTTAATTTTTCTTATCTACTACTCTTACAGGTGTCTGATTAACTGTCAAAGTATGACACATCATCCAACTGTCAAAATGTCAAGACAAACAAATTAAAATTAGAAAATATAATATTTCAAAAAAAAAAACACCATTTGAAACGCAAATAGAAGATTTGTTAATCTTTAAGTCAGAATTGAAATAATTTTAACAAATTTAAAAAGAGAACTTCTATATTTAGTTATAGTACTATAAAATTTTTGATTTTGGGTCATACTATAGTTTCAAATTAACATACATAACCATTCATTAAAGTATCACTTACATGATATTGTATGCAACTACAAGTAGTAGTTTTATATTACATATTTTGACACATTCATTAGAATTTTTGTTCAAATTGACTACAGTACAAAACAAATCAACACATTGTCACAAAATATATATCCTTTACACTATAAAAATTACTTTTGTTTAAGGATTTAAAAAAAAAACAACATATAACAGTTGACATTTGGGGGATTTCTTTCTTCCGGCTGTCAATTGTCAATTCTTAACACACACAGTAGAAATGTTAAAATTATGTATGTATTGTATATTTTACATACATATGAGTGATAAGTAGGGCAAGTTTTTTTTTTGTCACGAAAAAAGTTAAAAATTGCAGACAAAATAGCATGAAAACAAATAATAATGGCACAAGAAATGGCAATATAAAAAATGGGAAAATAGCTAAACAAAATATGTAAAAATTAAAAAGATATATATTATAATTTTATTAAATTTTCCTTTATTAAATTTTGATTGCATAGTACAATCATGTGCTTTTTCCAAATTATCAAAAAGAAACGATTTACTATTGTCACATAAAACAGTTGAGTTTATTGAAAATACGCGTGCCACATCTGTAGAAGTAACTTGAGCATATTTGAAAGCATGTAATTCCGAGGTGGGATAAGTTTTAAATGTATGAATCCTTTTTATTCCTATTGTATTAAAAACTATATTTTTTTTTATTTTATTCAAAGTTTGTAGGCCACTATTTCAATTGAAAACTTTATTAAATATTTCAATAATTTCTTCGTTGTTAGCATCTTTAATCTTTTCATTAACGCAATCTATAACATCTAAACTTAACTTTATAGAGAGTCCTTTTGTTTCCAATTGGTGATGCTAAAACAAAGACATTCCAAATTACTGCTTATATAAGCTAACTCAGATTTTATTCCAAGTTTTTGAAATATCAATTTTGCATTGCGTATAGACTTTGCATCATCGTCACTGAGTATAACTAATACGTCACAAATTTCATTGAAATTATCACAACAATATATTGTAGCTTTTATCAAAGTTCCCCATCTGGCTAGGCATGGTGCTGGTGGTTTACCTGAATTTGGCTACATTGATTGTAACAAATTTGGTGAGATGGAGCCTAAAAAGATACACTTAAATGTTAAACATAAATTAACCCTAAGCTCTCTTTTGTTGTGTCTTATTTCTGACTTTCTGGTGGAATTTTCCGTTTTGGTGTATTCAGGGACTTATAGTAGAATCTCACGGCGAATATTTTTGCGGAACATTTTAACCCCTTAAATCCCCGTTTTAATGGTGTTTTTTGCTGTTTTTTAAAAGAAGGACAAAAAAGACCCTTACCTTGAGGAGTTAGAGGGTTAATATATTCTACAAAAATGTTCTCCGTAATATTTTACATAAGTTTGCTAAACACTCTATATTCTTTAAACGTAAGCTTTACTCGATTTTCTATGCCGATTGATAATATAAAATGTGCATTTAGGGGAAACTTTACCTCCCCCTAAAACGAAACCCAGATGTAAACTTTCAAAACGCCGATACACGTGTCTTTTTTTTTTGCCTCTTCTATCAAATTTGTCGGTCGGACCTTGTAATTTTGGAAAAAATTTGATTTTGTTGTACAGTGTTATTTTACTTCAGTGGGGTTAAGTTCTATGGGAACACCGAAGGTGGGCGCAGCGATATATATAAGTAATATAAAAGTCATACATATTATTTTTCTAAATTGATGTTGTCGTCACCGGGAATCGAACCCGGGACCATCTGTGTATCATTCCAAAGCGCTAACCATTACACCAAAACGCCCCTTTTTAGCATTTTTATGGAAAAAAAATATCTCAAAAATATTGCTAGAAGTAAGAAAATGGCATTTTATGGCAAGGCGGAGCAAAAATATAATGCTTTTAAAATAATTGAAAAAATGGCAAATGCTGACGTTTATGGAAAATGCCAAAAAAAAACTTGCCCTAGTGATAAGTATCCTTTTGTTAACAGCATATGTTGTGAAATAAATACTATTCTATTGTTCTATGGCTTTAAATGAAAGTGAAATTTTTATCAAAAATTCCTTTTTGTTCTCTTAAAAGGAAGTAGTCTATAGCCGCCTTATACACTGAGAAAATTATCAGCATGATATCAACTGTTTTGAATAAAAATTAAGAATGAATGCATTAAAATATTGAAATTTTTTAATAAACTATTATAGTTTTTTATAAAATTTTAGAAAAAAATCATAGTTGGCAGGCAATACCGCTAAAATACCGTTATCACTTTAAAACCCTTTCAGCTGACTATCGTTATCCCTAAAATACCATTACCGAAAAACCATTATCCGTAACATACCGTTACCGATATAATTGATATTCCAATATTAAATATTAAAATACCGTTACCGAAGTAACTAAATTACCGAAATAACTAAATTACCGTTATCGCTAAAAGCCCTTTAGCGAAATAACTGAATTATCGTTACCCCTAAAATAACGTTACCAAAATAAATGAAACTAGCGTTACCCTTAACAATACCCGCATAGAATCGATTGTCATCCGTGGAAAAACTTAATTTTATTTATAAAAAAAATTGTATATGCCTGATGAAAAAGTTTAATTAAAAATAATTTATAAATCAAAAATGTTGTAATATTTGTATTTAAAATACAAAAATGGGTTTTCGAACTTCCTTTATTTTCATATATTTAGTTTGTTTCATATGCATCACTCTAATCTTTAGTTGGCCGTAAAATAAAACGATAATTGGCTTAACTCAAACCGAGTCAAAATCAACTTTATGAGAACTTTGTCTGCCTTAGTGTATAAACTGGCTGATATGCTTTTGGGGACAACTGAAGATTATTGTGATGCCTATGAAACAATTTTATTGTCTATCATGAAAATGAACAAAGTTTTTGAAAAGCATCATAAACAATATCATATTAGATTTTGGACTTGAGGTAAAACAATATTCTAAATAAATATATGAAAATATATATAGTCCAAAAAAACATTTTTGTATTTTTAATAAAAAAATTAAAATATTTTTGAACAGTCAGCATACCCTATGTCTCTTCTTATACTAACATTGTTTGTTGGGATATATAAACACACATAATATATATAATGATATACAAAGTGTATTGACAAGTTAAAATTGCTGTTTTGATTTTATGATTTAGGTTTACCAAATCAGCCAGTTTATTAACCAAGTCAGACAAAATGCTCGTAAAGTTTATTTTGTCTGTTGTATGTAATGTCTCTGTTTAAGTCAAGCCAATTATCGTTTTCTTTTGCGAAAAACTGAGGATTAGAGTGATACCTATGAAACATTTGCATTGTCTGTCATGAAAATGATCAAACTTTTTGAAAAGCAACAAATAAAATCTAATACTAAAATATCATATTAGAATTTGGACTTGTGGTAGAACAATATTCTAACAAAATATATATTATTTTCATAAAAATAATGAAGCTTTTTGATAAAATTTACAAAATTTTTCATTTACATTGTGAAGAAAACTTAATTAGTTTAGTGAGAAATTTCATTAAAAATCGTCCAAGAAAATTCTCTATGTGCGTATGAAAAGAAATTCTTATACTTATATTGCAAAAAAGGAAATTCTATAAGAAACTCAATATAATAATTTTGAAAAGTAGTTATAGGAAAACTAAATAAACGTGTGGTTTTGGCATTTGATATAATGAAATCATTATTGGATTTTCTTTGCACAAGTGTTTTGGATGATCTCATGACATTTCTTTCTTCTTTAAGACCATGATAATTGTAAATTGTATTATAATGTATGGCATCAGCCTATAAGTTAATTAAAATGAAAATGTTTGTTTTTTCAATAGAATAGAATAGAAATTGTTATTAAATCTTATTAGGGGTTTCTTATGAAAAATAATATGGAATATATCAATTCATAAGTAATGATAAGTAAGGCACAATTGACAACATCTCATTGCGATTCTCTTTGATTTCCTTATTCAATTTCATAAAGTCACTTGAATCAGTGGATTTCTATACACCTCAGTCTGTCTCAATATGTCTCCTTTTTATTTGTTCGTAAACTCGGACCGAGCAAATGAAAACATGTTGCAGAAATTTTGAAAGTTTAAATTAATTTTTATCAAGTTTTTGAGTAATAATTTAATAAAATCTTTATTTATTTAACAATGTAACGATAAAATAAGAAAGATAAAATTAAAATACATTAAATTTTAATAGAAAATAACAAAATATAAGTATAATAAAAATTAGTGTTTAAAGTAACAATTATCAACATGTTGCAATTAGTTTTTAGTGTAAGAAAAATGTTTTCATTTGCTTGCCTGAGTTCGGAAGTTTGGTGCTGAGAGGCGTGAGAAGTGTAGTATATCTATTTGTTTATACTCTTTGCTTGAATCAGCTCACTGTCCTCCTACGGTCAAATGGACACATCCCAAGGTGGCAGGAACCAATTCTTGGTCGAAATTTATATATGAAAGCGGCCGACCACTTCCAAATGGAATTATCATGGGAGGTTGTCAATTGACACATTTTAGACACTTTGTGACGAGTTAGGTGAATAAAAAATCTAAGTATTTAAAGAATTGATTTGGCATCAATGCACTCATAATAAGCCATGGATAAAACCGGAAATTAATGTCAAAACTACAAAAATTTTCGTAAAATTAAAAATGTTCGTTTATTTTACGAAAGTGTTTGTTTTTTTTAAATTTTTTCGTATTTTTATGCGTGTATAATTAAAAGTGTAGGGCACGATCACAGAAAGTTCTGCTGACAAGACACATTGATACATTTTAGTTACTTTGTAACGTGTTAGGTGATATGTCTAAAAATAGGTTTTCAAATAATTTGAAAAATTAGAAATTACTAGGGCTACATCACAGAACGTTCTGCTTAAAATGCAAACACTGTACCGTCTGAACTGCTTGTGCATTTTAGCTAACTAACAGCAAACTTATATTTTTTGCATGTGAGTTCAAATTATTAAAAACAACACATAATAAGAAGTCAAGAAAATAAAAAGAGAATGAAAAAATCGTAACACTTCATGTATAGTTAAAGTGCAGTGATATGTCATCTGCCGACCTGTTACGGGATAGGTTACTTAAGGTCAACTGACTCTTTTGTTTGATATTTTTTAATTTTTATTTAAATATGAAAACTTTAACAGAAATTAGAGCGTCAAAGGCTTTAAAATTTACCAAGGTTTAAATTTAAAACTTTTTAAATTGAGAAAACGCAACTTAACTGCAGAAACTACTTTGAAATTATAAAAATTTAAACTCAAACACGAATTAACATTAACGAAATTCCATTCATACTAAACAGAAAAAATTAATAAAATTTTAATTATTTAAAATAAAAAATACAAAATATTTTAGAAATACAAAACTTAAAAAACGAAGAAATTAAAAGAAAACTAAGAAATAAAATGTAAGCTCATGTTGCCTATGCATGGTGGCTAGCTAACAGCAAACTTATTTTTATGTGTGTTTAAATATAGAAATTTTTAACTAAAAGAAAAGACAATTATATGTTTTTTTTTCACTGTTAAGGAACACAGAGAAAAAAAAAACATGGTTAAATCAATAATTGTTTCAACACACACTTTCAATTAAATGTTTGACAATATTTATTAAATGTTTAATTGAAAAGTAATTTGGGGCATAATTTGTGCCTTGTTTTTTAACCCATAATTTAAAAAAATATATAAAACTTAAAAAGTAGCAAAATTAAAAAAAACGCTAATATTTGAAAAAATCGCCAAATTAAAAAAACAATCTCCGAAATTTAAAAAAAATCTTCAAAAAGGAAAAAAAAGCTAAAAAATAAAAAATAAAAAATAAAAAAGTCTTCAAAACTGAAAGATATGGACGATCAAAATTTTATTTAGGTGATTTTTTTTTTTTAATTTTACCAATTTTTTACAATTTGGCGATATGGTTTTTATATTTCATTAATTTTTTTTCAATATTGGCCGTTTTTTATTTTTGTCGATTTTTACATAATGCCGATTTTTTCAAATTTGTTGACGATTTTTTTAAATATTAGCGATTTTTTTTAGTTCTGGCGATTTTACTACATTTTTAAGCGATTTTACTACATTTTAGTGATTATTTTTAAATAAAAAAAATTCATATTTTTGTCGGTTTTTATCCAATTATTGCGAACATTTTTCAATTTTGTAAGCTCTTTTCCGGTTTATTTATATATCGTCAATTTTTTCAGTTATAACTACACTGAAAAAAATAAATTAGTAAAAAAGTTAGTAAAACTAACTACTTATTCAGCACTTAACTGCACTTTACTAATATTTTACTAATGTTTTACTAAATTATTTTCCAAATAAAAACTGTGCTGGTTAGCACATTAATAGTGTGGACGATAGCCATATTGAAAGATATACGCAGAATGAATTAGATGTCGATGACGAGGAAAATGATAGTAAAATGTACAACTCTAGCAAGACAATCATGGAAGATTTTTGTATCTGTTTTTCGTACATAATACAAAATTGTGGATTGAAACAACTTAAATTTTACGTTGGCACCAGCTTGTGAAAGCGATTGTCTATTAATTAAATAAAAGACAAAATGAAATATTTAAATTTAATAAATATTGAATGTGTATTTGTAAACTGAATGTTTATAGAGATTAATAATCTAGTATTTTCAAATTGCAAACAAATATACATTCAGCAAAAGTTAGGCTAACACTTAGTTGATTAAATATTAAAAAATCCTTGCCAAAAGTTAATTAAGTTTTTGCTGAATATTGGTAGACTGAAAAAAATTAAAAAAAATTGTAATAAAATTATATTTTAGTTAATTTATTTGCTGGAAATCTTAAAAAAATGTTGTGATTCTTTTAAAAATAATTTACAATATGCTAAAAAAAATATAAGCACATACTCCCAAATTGGTGACATGGAGTAATTTAAAATCTGAAAATATAGAGAAATATTTTTATAAAATATAAACAAAATTATCTTTTAACTACTTATATCAATGGCTGTCTAAATATACAACCCCTTTTTTGCAATAACGAAAGGAATCATAAAAAATTACGTCAAATATGTGTTCTTGTCTTTCGCTTTAGTCTGTCCACCTAAACGTATATTTGTTTGCAATTTGATAAAACTACATTAATAATCACTATACAGATTTAGTTTACAAATACACATTTAATGTTTATTAAATTTAAATATTTTAGTTTGTATTTTATTTAATTCATAGACAATTAATTACTTTGACGAGCCGGTGACGACACAAAATTAAATTTTTTTAATTTTGTGTCGTCTCGTAAGACAAACAGATACAAACATCTTCCATGGCTGATTTTTTTAGAGTTGTACTTTTTAGTATATTCCTCGTCTCTACTACATCTTGACATGCCACGACATCTACATGATATCTTTCAATATGGTTGTCGTCCACACTATTAACGTACTTATCAGCACAATTTTTTTAGCAAAATAAATTAGTAAAACATTAGTAAAATATAAGTAAAGCTGAAATCTGTTAAGTGCTGGATAATTATAACTAAAATTATAGCTGAAAACACAATTTCAGCAAAATATTTTGCTGATAAATGGTATAGTATACTTGATTTACAAGACGTTTTACTAATTTCTCTACAAACTTTTTTTTTTAGTGTAATTATGACGATTTTTTTTTTTGAAATTTTGAAGTGTTTTTTTTAATTTTAATGATTTTTTTAAATTCTTTTTCATTTTGAGGAATTTATAAATGTTAAAGATTTTTTTTTTTTTTGATTCACAATTTTTGGCCAGTTTTTTTTAATTTGAATTTTAAATGTTAATTAGGGAAATTTTTTGGAAAAGTTAACTTTATAAGACTTTTAACCAAGGATTGTTAATAAAAATTAAACATCCTTGTCTTAGCTAATAAAACTCTTAAAATACATTTTTTCTCACCAACATGTTGCATTCCTTTTAACTTTTCAATATTTTTAAAAATATTTTTACTTGCTAAGTTTCATTCCACATTTTACCCATTAATTTTACTTGTATTTTATTTTTTTCATTTATTTTTAATCTGTCAAATTATTCATTGTATGTCATACTTTAAGTCATATCCTTTTAATATGTAACACCATACAATATAACTCCCAATGTTTCATTGAAAATTTCTTGAATACATTTTTTCATCATGCAGACTATACAAGGAATTGTATTCATATGATTAATGGAATTTTATTGTTATTGCCAGTTTTCGCTTTTTTCATTCAAATATATTTTTGTATTGCTCGTACAAAAAGAATTTCATTGTGGCAACAACTTTTCAAGGTTTCAAAAGTTAAGCTACTGATAAATTGATTTTTAATAATTCTCAATCCTATATATTTGAGAACAATGAAAGTTGTGTAAGTAATTCTTTTTTAATGAATTTAAAATGATCAGTTTTCAAAGAATTTTCGTGACATAAAAGGGATTCTTTGATATGTGGAAGTTTAAACAAAATTTCTGTGAAAATGAAAAGACTATTGAATGAAGAATTTTCAAAAGAAAATCGACTTTAAAGAGGTATTATAACAATAAACTTTTGTGATATTGACGGTAAGGATGATGGAATACAATTGAATGACAATAGAGTTCGGTTTACTTTAAATCATTTCGCCAGTGATTTAGCTCTTAAATTGATGTATAATTAAGTCCATAGTTAGGCGTTATTTCGAACTTAAAAGTGACCCAGGAAAGCTTTGGTAATGGGTGCGATAAAGTAATGATTTACCTTGTAATGTGTACTCCTTACCTGTATCATTATTTTCCAACAAAACATAATAAGTTACCTATAATGGGTTACATAATGCATTATTTTGTAATGAATACTCCTTACATTCAGCATGATTTAGAAACACAAAGTAATCAGTTACCAATAGATGGTTACATAATGCATTACATTGTAATGTATACACCATACATTCAGCATTATTTTAGAACATAAAGTAATGAGTTACCGATAATTGAACACTAATGGATTGTCTTGTAAGTATACCTCATTACCTTTTACATTAATTCAAAACGTACAATAATGACTTACCGCTCATCAATTAAATAGTGCATAAAATATTCATGTAAAGTAATAATTAAAATATCTTGTTGAAAATCTATTTATAGACACATTACTTTGTGATTTTTGCAAGCATGAGGGTAAGGTGTATATTTTTAATATCACGAACGAAAACACGAAGCACAATAATTCATTTAAATTTTAAGCAATCAAATATTATATGTATCAATAGCTCAGTTGGTAAAGTTCTCGCCCAACTAATTGTTAACAAACATATACCTCAGGTTCGAATCCCAGCGTGACCACGTTATTTATTTAATTAAAAAAAAATATTTGTAATAATTTTTTTTTATCAAATTTTTTTTTTATGAAAATCTATTTATAGACATATTACTTTTTCCCACCATGTAACCATATAAGTAACCCGCTACTTTAGCCCCTACAAGGTAATGAGTCCAACCATTACTTTTAGGCTCATCGCCTGTAAAATTCATCAGTGAAGTATGGTGCAATGTAATGCGTGGAGCCCTATGGCGATACATTATTTGGTAGTGTGTGGTGTTGCTGGGCTACTTAATCATTAGGCCTTAATTTTGATTTAAAAATGACAAAATTTCACAGAAAAATTATTGGCCGTAAAATGTTAATTAAAAATCGTCAAAACTTGAAGAAACAAAAAAAAACACTTTTTTATAAATTTTAGCGATTTTAAAGATTTTTTTTTTCCTAATATTTGGCGTGTTTTTTTTCAATTTTAACAATTTTTTTTTTAATTTGGGCGATTTTTTCTAATTAAAGAGTTTTTTTTTAATTTTGACGATTTTTATTTAATTTTTGGCGTTTTTTGTAATATTAGCTTTATTTTCAAATTCGACGATTATTTTAATTGTGACAATTTTTTCCCTCAATTTTTGTCGATTTTTTTTTTTCAATTTTAATGGTTTTTTTTTTTAATTTTGTCGCTTTTTTCCATTTTTGTGGTGTTTTCTTTCCAAGTTTTGGCGATTAACAGGTAAACTTTGGTAATGGGTGCGATAAAGTAATGCATTACCTTGTAATATATACTCCTTACATGTATCATTATATTCCAACAAAAAATAATGAGTTACCGATAATGGGTTACATAATGCATTACTTTGTAATGCACAATCCTTGCCTTCAGCATTATTTGGAAACATAGAGTAATGAGTTACCAATAGTTGGTTTCATAATGCATTATATTGTAATATACACTCCTTACCTTCAACATTATTTTGAAACATAAAGTAATGAGTTACCAATAATTTATAATTTGTTACCTTGTAATGATCATCATTGCGTTTTTAATTATTTAAAAAAAAAATTTCAAAAAATATTTGCGAAAAAACTCTTTAGCCAGTCAACCGATTTCAAATAAAAATTTTAAATTTAAATTTACTCCAAAAAAGAATTTTGAGAAATTTTTTTTTTTATAAATTTTGCGTAAAAAAATTCGCGGAAAAAGAAGTTTTAAATTTTTTAACGATTTTTTCGTTTTCAATACTTAAAATGCTATTCGATCATAAACTATATCAGTTCCATATAGCACACAAAAATTATGATTTCAGTTCTATGGGAAGCATAAATCCATATTTAGTTTGCCTTACTCAGTTATAATGTGACAAATTGTAGGTCTTGAACCGTTAACAGGTTAACTAAATTGAATTTAATGACTTTATTGCATGTGTACAAAAATAAATCATTACATCTAGCATAAGAAATGATAAAAACTAAATCCAGAGAAGTGTGAAAAATTTCCGTTTAAAAATTACTTCAAAACTAAATTCTCATAAAATACAACTCACGCTGTTTTTCACTACGCAGCCTCAAGTGTTAAAAGATAAAAATTGATTTCAAATTATCACAAAACTGAAATCAATATGAAATCAAAAAAACTTATACTATTAGAAAAACCCCCAAAAGATGGTCGCCACATCATAATTCATACTTTTGTTATGCTCTAAATATTAAAAAGGATATATTGTTATCCTTATGCACATAAATTATTGCAAAATATAACAGACTGACTACCCGTAGAATTCAGTTATAATTTAATAGAAACACGCACTTGTAGTTTAATCTAGAAAGATAAAATTCTAAGCTAGACACTGATACAAATAAAACGTTCAAGATAATGCTTTTTTCTTTTGAATTTTGAAATAAATCGTGTTTTGTGTAGTCTATTAGAAAACAAGGATTTGTGCGAAGTGTATGAAATTGCAATTGGTAAAGGATAACAATAACACCAATAACTACGACAACGATACAATAATATCAAACCGACAGAGAATAACAACCACTGTGAGATTAACAACTATACCGATTGCAGTTTAAAATAGTACTTACACTCACAAAAAAATTGAATAACTGAAAATATTATAATTTTCCCAGGAGGATAAAAAAGTCCGTACATTGGGTCAGCGTGGTAGAAGTGTAGCTGTGACTACGTCATTTCTCAACTTAGCTGGGAAACCTTATAGCAGCGGAGTTCGACTGACTAACAGGATAAAGGACCGGTCCTAGGTGATACGCAGGCCATGTCCCCATTAGTCAAGGACCTGTCTTAAATCGGTCTTTCTATATAAAAATGATCGGTCACTTTATCATGGTGTTGTCATAGAAGGAGGTAAATTGACACAATTTAGATGCCTTGTGACGTGTTAGTTGATGTGTCTAAAAATAGATTTTAAAATAAATTAAAAAGAGGTGGTAGCATTAAAGTCCTCAAATAAAGGGTCCGCCAAATAACTTTTTTTTTTGAAAATGCTATAAAAAAAAACTTCTGAATATTTTCTCAAATTTCTTTTTTTTATTTGAAAGTACAATCCTTCCGGTTAATAATGGAAAATAATTTCATTCAAATGTCTGCCTCGGCTGGCCATGCAGTAGCCTACACGATCGGTCCAATTTTTAAGCACATTATCGATTGTGTGCAGCTGTATTTCACCAATGGCTTCACGAATATTGTCCTTTAAAGCGTCAATTGGCTCTGGCTTGTTGGCGTAACACTTATCTATGACAGCACCCCACAAATAATAGTCCAACGGTGTCAAATCGCAGCTCCGAGGTGGCCAAACGACATCAGCTCTGCGGCTGATAATGCCA
This sequence comes from Delia radicum, assembly GCA_021234595.1. NCBI lineage: Eukaryota > Metazoa > Arthropoda > Insecta > Diptera > Anthomyiidae > Delia > Delia radicum. Next base: position 21,978,189 of record CM037852.1, on the reverse strand, counting down.
TCTTCAAAAACAGGGCGCAAAACATCGAGTGTAGCTTCGGCTGTGTGGCACGTAGCGCCGTCCTGTTGAAACCAAATGTTGCCAATTCAATTTTTGTGAACAAAAATTCGTTCAACATGGCCCGATAACGATCGCCATTGACTGTAACGGCCACTCCTTGCTCATTACTATGATTTTCAAAGTAATGTCGCAATATTTCCCAGCGTTGTTCAAGCGTATACACAACCATATTCGTTCAGCGGAAGGATAAAACTAATTATCTGTCAAATCAGACATGAGCTAAGTGTTACCATTCACGAAATAAGCACTAGTTGAAAAAAAACGTTAGATGACGGACCCTTAATAAGAAACAAAAATTTTGCGTAAATAACTTCGCGAAAAATCTTTACCCTAATTCACATAAATTTATAGATCACTATTAATGAAATAATATAATATAATATAAAATCTTGAGTATAGAAAATTTTGCCATAAAAAATTTCACAAAAAAAGTTTTCGCGGAAAGAAAATTTGGTGAAAACAATAGTTTGCGTTTTTTCTATCTATATATTTTTTTTACAGTTATTACAAATGCTAAAATAACTGCCCGAGTGAAATGATTTACATATAATCATACAATATTTTATATAAACATATATGTTATTGCATGCTATGATATGTAATTACATATATTTATTTATGTTTATATATAATTTTTTTTCCTGTAAATTTTTTAATACTTTGTCACATATAATTACATCATATTATATATCAACCAATATATGATCGTATATCGCATATACAATTATCTATGGTTAATTTATTATGTACGAATATATGTTTAATTAGATATAACACAAATCAAAATTATATATAATAACATATAGTGTAATATTTAACTGAATTTATTTCATTTTGGATAAAACGATATCTTGACCCATTCATAGTTACATGTAAAGATATATCGCTATATAAAACTAGACGCTTTTAAAGTCGGAATTTCCGGAATTTCGTCACGTTCCCACACGATAGTTATTATTGAGCTGTTTATGGATAATAGCCAGTTTTGTGGGTACTTATAGCTGCTATTTTTGTGGGTACTTGTAGTTGCTATCATTTAGATTGAAACAAGTAGTTTTAATTATTAATTGTTCTAAATTGAAAAACTTAGTGGGCCAAAATTAATTGAGAATAATGTTTCGTGAAACGAAATGAAAAGTACGACAACAGACAGAAATGAAAGGAATGCTTTTCTTGAGGCCTATGTTCCAGCGAAAATTAAAGGACTAGATATATAACATAGAAATTGATATGACTAAGAATTTAAAAAACCAACTATATATCAGTAGAGCTCGATTACACAACTTTCTGGTTACTAGACAAACCTTCTGGGCTAATGTTGCTTAACCATATTGCCTAGCTAGCAGCAAAGTTATATTTTTTGCGTGTGTGTTTAAATATAAAACAAAAAATTACACAAAACAAACACTTCAAGGAAAAAAAAAGAAAAAAAAGAAAAAAACATTAACAATATAAAAGCAAAATATAGTTGAAGTGCCGTTGGTTGAGCTGTCACGGGATAGGTCCTTTGAGGTTTATTGGCTCATTTTTACATAGTTACTTCAAAAGAAAATTGTTAACAAAAAACCTAAATTGAGTTTACAGAACGGAAATTTAACTGAAATTTTAAAATTGATTTTAAATTAAGTTGTTTGTTCTTAAATGTATAAATCACAATAAAATTACAAAATAATAATTAAATTTGGAAAATTTTAATAAAAAGTCAAAATTCCATTTGCAATGAAAACAACAAATTAAATTAAATATTAATTGTGCAAAAAAAAATAAAAAAATATTATTACAAAATTACCAAAAATACACCAACGGAACCAAAATGGCCCCATTAAAAACAAATAAACATTTACCCCTTTATATTTGTTTGGAAAATCGTTAGATAGATATTTAAACTTGCTAGCCATGTTTGTACAACTTATTTGGAATAAACGCGGAAAAACGGAAACTGGAGTCATTTTTGACCCCACCTTCTTCACACTTTAAGGTAAGATTGGTACGATAAAGAATTGCTTATTTTTGTTAGTTTAGTGTATCCTTTATCACATAATCAAAAATCTGAAAGAAGTCATTGTGTAAATTTCCTAGTGGGTCCTTTTTTGGTAATTTTTATTACAGGCTATAGTGGATTAATGATATCCGATGACGTTAGCATGTCATACCTAAATAATTTGGAGTATATTACATGAATAGTAAATTTATTTTTTTAAAATTTCGAATTTGGGAATTTTTAATAAAAATACATTTTTTTCAAAAATGAGCCCTTTTCGGCACGTGTCAACGTTTTTCAAAAAAAAAAAAATAGATTCCTTCCATTTGGAACCATTTTTAATAAATTTGGAGGGTGTACTGAACGAAAATCGACAAATCGCTTTTTAAGGGACATCCTAATATACATACATATATGGTCCAATATATAACCACATTTGTTTAGATCCAAAATTTTGTGGTATATGGTCGTAAATGATCATATACGGTCATATATTGAACTATACACGGAATAATATAACCATATATGGTCATATACAAGCCCATATATTTGTATATACCATCCTATTATATCCTATATTAATACATATTATCATAATATATGGGTATATATGATCATATACTTAGATAGATTGTCCAATATATGAACATATATTGATCTAATAAGTGACCATATATGTTCGGATCTGAGATTTGATGGCATGTTGTCGTAAATTATCATAAATTATAATATACGACCGTATACACTTAAATTTCGAATTCGAACACATATATGATCCTATAAGAAACCATTTACGGTCATATATTGAACTATTTATGGACTTATATGATCATGTACAATGTTTATATGCGATCCAAGTTTCTCCTGTAAAAGATATTTTTAATATTTAAGTATTTGGAATTAATTTTATATAAGTTTGGATGAAATTTTTGTTTAGTATTTAAAAAAATTTTGAAGTTTTTTTAGTGTATAGTTGTTAGAAATTCTGATTTGTTTAAACTAACAGTAATTCCTCGAGTGTTTATAGTACTAGTTTTTAGTTAAGTTGATAATTTTTATCTTATTCGCACACATAAACATAGCGACGCACACACACCGAAACTCACACGACAACACAACCAGGATAATAAAAGATGTGTTTGCGAAAGTGCTTTAGTGTGCGTGTATGTGCATAAACACAATTTTTTTATTAACATTTTCATTCATTTTCATGTTTTTCTTATATTACTTACACATCTGTAAATGTTGCAGTAACTCCACAGATATTGTTATTGCTGGTTGTTTCCGTCCGTCTGTCTGTCCGTCTGTCCATTCAAACATACTATGACAAAAGTGTAAAATACGGAAACATAGACAAAACTGCAGTATTTTAAAGTGTATATGATGTATTAAGGTGGCATTTGTTTACAACATTCTGATAACTTTTAGTAGGATAGATAGCATCTTTCATATTTACTAAAAAATGGCGCCCAACGTGGGAGCTAATAACTTTAAAGAACGCTTATCAAAACATAACTATTTTTGTTGTTTTGACCTTTTCATTCAAAACTTTTACGTTCTTAAGGACTTATATTTCTTTTTTAAGTTATTTGTGCTACTATAATTTTCTGTATTTTTGTCAAAATATCCTTTTTATACTTTTAACCACCCTATTACCGTTGCCTTGTAGTATATTTTATTGTATGTTTGTGTCAGTTAATAAATTGATATTGTTACGCTTTATACGTTAAGAAGAATTGCAAAAAGTATAAAAACAAAAAAAATTTTATAACCGAAATAATACATTTTCGTTCTGCGTGTGTCTTAATGCTCCTGCTCCTGCTCCTGCTGCTATTGGTTTGGTTTTGTTTTTGTACTTCCTTTTATTCTAGTTATTGAAAATTTTTTTGAAAATTGCATTCAATTTTCATTGCATAACATTGACATACGGACACACGCCCTTTTTATTTGTTACAAACACTGACATTTAGACAATCGTTTTCTTTATTTCTGTTATTGTATGCACGTTTGTTTTCAGGCATTACAATTCTATTTAAATGTAATAGAAATATAAAATAATAAATAAAAATCTTCTAGCTCGAGGTCTAGTGTTTTTTTTAATAATTTTTAATAAGTAATAGAAATGTTTCAAAACCAAAAAGAAAAAAATGTTAAAATGTGAAAACATATTCATTTAAGTAAATTGTACTGAAAATTATCTAATATATTCACCCCTATCGCGAATATAAAGGGAAATGTTTGTTCCCATGTAATTTTCATTCCCCCTCAAGTGAAAATTAGTATCGTGAATTTCCCCTGAAATTGTAGTATGCTATTCACGAGTGAATGATTAGACAGTGGGAACTTTGTAGGTAACTTTTATTCACGATTGGATTTGAGTGAAAATGGAAAACAATTCGCGGGAACAATTCACGATAGCTTTGATTTTAAAAACAATAAATATTTTTTTTTATTAATAGTCTCAAAAACAAAATTCTGGAAATTCAACTTTAAAATCCTTCTATTATTAAACTCCCGAAACATTTGGAATCAAAAATTTTGGTTAAATTAATCTGTATAATAAGCAGAGAAGACAAATATGCTTTTTTTTGCCATTTTTACTCATATTTGCTTTTTTGCCATTTTTTTAATTGTTATTTTTTAGCTTAAAAGCAGCTTTTTCTTAAGCTTGTTAAGCTATAAAATTGCCACTTTTAGGCATTCTTCGCTTTAAATGCTTTTTTTCTAAAATTTGTTTACTTTTTTAAAAAAAGTTTATTTTTGTGCCATTATTTTAGTTTTATTCTAATTATATTTTATTGCCATAAGCATTATATATTTCGCAATTTTTTGTTCTCTCTGATACTAAGAAATATCCCACATTTAAAATGACTTTCTTAATCATCTATTTATTGCCCTTAAAGGACATATCACGTGACTGGTTAAAGCAGGACTACTAGCAGAAAAAATTTACCACCGTAACTCACCGTAAAAATGTACCATCTAAAAAAATTCTGAGACGCCATAAATTATATATACTTATATTCTTAATCAGCAAGAATAACGAAGCCAATATTTCGACATTCATCTGTCTGTTGAAATCGGAAATTGTCTGGCAATATAGAAGCGAGTTTGGAAATTTTTAATCGAAATTTTTGTTGATGTTATTAGCAGTTCGGTATTGAAAATGAGCAAAATCGGTTGACGAGTTTAAAAGTTATGAGTGAAGATGTAAAGTTAAATTGAAATTTGTCATACCAATTAGTATTATAATTAAATTATGACGACATTGTATAAGTAACTAGCTTAAAAGCCCGATATTTCGTTATCGGAATGTATTTAAAAGAAAATTGAATTTTTTCACAAAAAGTTCTCTTTTAGTAAATTTGTTAAACCTCTTGCAGTGGATGTATCATTTTCAAGTTTTAGATTTCTACATTAAATGCTTTGCATAGTTCATTTAATTTTGCTAACCTTTTAAGTTTTAAACCCTAATTGTACCAAGATTAAAATCAAAAAATTAAAAATCAACAGATCCCTTAAGAAAGAGATGCATTTTCTCTTTTAGTTCATCACCGTAAAAGTTTTCAAAAGACCAGTCTTAGTACATGACTACAATTCAAATTTAAAGTTTCTAGCTCAAGTGGTTTGGGGTGGAAGACTAAGGGGGAGAGTTTTTTCCTTATTAACACCATTTAAACCATGCTTTTATAGAAGATTGTAAAAATGTCTTATCTGTGGACCAGTGTTCGTTGTGGTGTAATGGTTAGCGCGTTGGACTGCTACACAGATGGTCCCGGGTTCGATTCCCGGTGACGACAACATCAATTTAGAAAAATAATATTTATGAATTTTCTATCACTTATATGTATCGCTGCGCCCACCTTCGGTGTTCCCATAGCACTTAACCCCACCGAAGTAAAATAATGAATCGGGGCTATGAAACAAAAAGCTTCAATAAATTCGCCAACTCTACATCAGGTGGCGAGCAACAACTGTTCTAAGACTTATCATCTCGCGCAATTGCAGTGTTGCCATGTTTGAAGCCCTTCATCTTTCACCACCTTTCATCTCTCCACTATCCCCTTTCCAAAGAAAGGAAGAATTTCCTGAGTGTTGCTTCTCCCGGCGTTTGGACTAGGAAGAGACATTTTTCCTTTTTGTTTTTCTAAAAACTCCGTCTAATGGATGTCTAAATTACAAGCTCCTTCCTTTTTTTTTACGGCCCTCAAAGTGACTTTAGCCTTCGTTACTCCTTCCCGTGAGAATTTCTAAAAATCCTGTCTTAGCGATTGTCTGCGCAGGATGAGGAATCCACTTACCAAATTTCAGACTTGGGCAACGTCAATTACATTTCAAAATCGTTCACTTATGAAATTTTTCTATATAATTAATAATATCAGACCTACACTCACACTTGTGAGCTTAATCGCTTCCTTGGAAAATTTGTAAAATCTCTAATACCAAACATGGGGATTAGTATCAACATCTGGGTATTTAATTACAGGGCAATTACCCAATTACACCCAATTACATGTGATTGAACATAAAAAAGTAATTGGCCTGTAATTAAATACACAGATATTGGAATTATGTCCCATGTCTGGTATTGACAAAATTGAAAATTTTCCAAGGAAGCGTTTAAGCCCACAAGTGTGAGCGTAGGTCTGAAATTATTGATGATGTAGAAAAATTTCACAAGCAAACGAATTTAAAATGTAATTGACGTCGCCCAAGTCTGCCAAATTTTAAGTCCGTCGCATTAGCTGTTGGGTCAAGCCGACATGTTGGAGACTTTGTTCCCTTCATGCCCCTACCCCTTACAAAAATACCGTAAAAGATAATGTTTACGAGGAAGTCATATCAAATTTTCGCTAAGTGGGTGACTTTTCCTTTTTTTCCCCCTCCCAGTAGAAATTTTGAAAATCCCGTATAACCAGATGACTACTCAGGATTTAATACCAACATATAAAATTTCAATACCAACATATAAAATTTCAATACCAACATATAAAATTTCAAGCTTAAGCGGTTTGTCAAGGTGGGAATTTTAACCTTCATGCCTGCTACCGTATGAATTTCCGAAAATCCCGCGCTATCTCAAGTTAAAATTACCCAATTTAACGTTTTTTTTAATATATTTCTTATTAAACTAAATTGGGTATCAAATGAAAGGGTATCAAATACAGACGCATCGACCGCTATATAAAACATGTCCGTGCATGACCTAACATTTTTGTTATTCGATTTTTAAGTTTTTCAAATACCATATTTGTGAAAGTTTGAGTTCAAATTAACATATAGGAATGTTTATTTAATTGTAGCTTTATCTATCTTTCAATTTTCGTAACCGTTCGACTTTAACCCGACTTTTCCCGAAGTGCTTTTGTAACCCATATTTTAAATATTTCAAATAAGTGGGGAACCCTGGGAATACACATTTTTGTTTTCTGATCTTAAACAAATGAGTAAATTGATCTAAAAGAGTATATCGAGTGACAGGTTACCTAAGGTCATATCATTGCAATTTAACAACAGTTTCTTTTTAGCGTTAGTTTTTTTTCGTTTCCATTTGTTTTTTTTATTTTGTAATTTTCTTTGTATTGTAACACACATTCAAAAAACATAACTTTGCTGTTAGTCAGCCAATACACACAAGAAACATTAGCTTAGACTCTGCAATGTTTGCCTTGCTAGCAGAACATTCTGTGTTCGATGACATTTTTATTAAATATCATTTCTGAATAATTGATTTTTATTTCGTTTAAGAGTATTTTTTTAACTTATTGTACTTTTTTATTTTAGATTTTTTCATTTCTCTGTTTTTTAAGCTCTGCATTTTCGACATTTCTGACGAGATTTTTATAACTTATATTATAATATTTAGATTATACTTGAAGTTTTAAGTATTGATTGCGTTTTCTTGTGCAACTGAGTTAACTGACCTTAAAGGACTTCTCTGGTAGCAGGTCAGCCTTAAGTGTATCACTAGATTTAAACTATATTATGTTTTTGTGGAGTTAGTGTGATTTATTTTCCATTTGTTTTTCTTTTATTTTATTGCAGTGTTTATTTTGTTTGAGTATTTTTTTTTGCATATAAACACAAACGTAAAAAATATAACTTTGCTGTTAGCCAGCCAATACTCATGCACAGGATTTGGATTCATTAGAGGATTTGCCCTATAAGCAGTACCTTCTGTGATCATTTCCTACTGACGACTAGTAAATTTTTATAAATTCTTAGTTTTCTTGCTGCCCCTCACTTTAATGGGTTAAAATATTTATGGTTAGTTTTGACAAACAACATAATGTTTAAATTGATACGCACTTCCTTTCTGTAAAACATTTGTGATTTTCATAATCGAATGTGAAATCTTTATGGTTTAAAATTTTTGAATCCCTTTTACTTTTTTTTTAATTTTTGGCTCGTGTTAAACGTTTTGCCACACAGCAGGGTGTCACAATTTTGAGCTCGTTGTTCGAATGCTTGTGCATGTGTTGTCTATATGAAATGCCGGTATGACCATAATTATGTTGTGTCTCTATAAATGATGATAGAGGAGTTTTAAGTTGCATGGATGTAAAGACTAAAAGTTCAATTCAATTAAAAAAGGATATGAGTATATAATGCCAGCCTAGCATAGAGACTTATAGTCTGAGCCGTTATATTTTCTACGTATGTAATTGTCTGCTTATTTCAGGGATGGAAAGTTGGATGTTGGATGTGAAACTAAACATAAGCCAAAAATAATACAGAATTTTACGAAAATTAAACATTAAAATGTGGGAAATTTTTAACACAGGCCATAATATCAAAATCTGAACTTTTAGATTTCAACCTAGAACTATTTTAAATAAAAAAGTTTACAAACTAAAGATTTTTTTTATAATATTTAGATTCATATGAGTGTTCAACAACTTCTTTCAAAGTCGAAGTTTTGTGAAATTAAAAAATAAAAATTTTAAATGCAAAACGCCTGACGATTAGTTTGTAAACCATGAAAATTAATAAGAGTAAACCATTGGTTCTAAGAAGTTTTTTTTTATTGTGAAGTTAGACATAAGGTTTATATATGACCAGATATGACCATATATAATTATATCCAAAACTTGAGTCTATCCAATTATACCATAGTTCAGATATATTTATATATACCTTCAGATATAATTATATATCATTTCAAATATGTTTATATATAAATATATAAAGGGTTATATATGAATATATTCATATAAATATATATGGACTCATATATAATTGGATAGACTACATGGTCATATATGATCATATCTAACGTTTTTCACACGGGTAACAAACTAACAAACACAGAAAAATAAATGCCAACCGAATTGAAAAGTGTACAACTTAAAAATCCAGTTAGTAAAACGATATTTACATTAGATTTCAAAATATTTTGGGTGTTACAACTAAATTCAGTTGAATTAGCAGAACTTTGTTGTGAAAACTAATGTTCAGTTGTGCCAACCGACTGATTTTCGTAATAACCGAATTTGAGTAGTAGTAACCAAATTTCTGTTGGCGAATAGCCAACTCTGTGTGTATGTCTCTTTTTTGAATATAAATTAAGATGAGCGCTCAAGGACTCACAGGATTGCTTTTTAACCGCAAAATTTCACATTGGGCTGCTTAAACAACACCCCTGCTTAATCAGAACCTATTTTTTTAAGATTTTGAATTATTTTTTAAGAGTTGATAAATTTTTTATATATCAAATTTTGGCTCCATTTTTTCTAGTAAATCTTTTATAATTATAATTAAAATAATAATTGAATATTTAAGATTATTTCTATTTAGAGAAAAGTATTTGAAAGAGTAAAGAAAGTTTTATTTGTGTAGAGCTATTTTAATATGTTTATTTCATGCTTTCCCAAGTAATCATCAGTAGAATTTCAATATAAAAGTTTTCCAATAAATCTGCAGTAGAATATGAGAATCATTATATTGATTTGTTTATCTAAATTTTTTCAGCTTTTCCAAGTTTAGTTAATTTCTAAATTGAAATGTATATGGACATTCTTTTTAAAGAATTTTATCATCGCTTGCAATTTTTTTCAATATCTTAACTATCATAAGACGAGTGGCGCAATATAAAAGTAATGATGGTTTAGCCAATATGGAGTCGCGAGTAGAGAAACCATTTTCAGAGACGCTTTAAAAATGTTAAACAGTGACTTGAATCTGGCATTAAACTTTCATTAAAAATAAAAAATAAAATATGCAAAAAATAAAAAAGTTAAAAGCATTTCAAATTAGTCAGTTGAAGTTGGCCCACCCTGTACTAAACCTCACTGGAAGACATCACTAATATATTAAAACTAAGGCGAACGTCTCTTCTTTGAAAATAAATTACGTTTTTGGTTCATAAACTAAAAGGATTCCGTCAGGATACGCTTAAAGGCATAATATTAACTCAAAACCGGTTAGGCAGATTTTAATGAAATTTGTCGAACCTAATACGTTGTATATGAGTAGAAAATATATGAACTACTTCAAAAATTTTCGACACCTGCTGAAACTGATTGTAGATGCCTCTTGCTCTCAAGGTTTTATGAATTGAGCGAAACTAGTTACATGGTTAGGTTAACCATACTTAAAAGCTATGGCATGCAAAGTTTCGCATTGAAACGTCTTCATCAAAAAATTTGACGGCCATTTAAAAGTCGAAAAATTAAAAAAAAATTTTTAAACTTACAATAGTATTTTCATTCATTTTACATTTTTGGTCATAGTTTTTAAATTACAGTTCCAAATCATTACAAAATGAAGTCACTATAATTGGGAGATACATTCACTAAAAAATTCACTGCTTGGTGGTTTAGAAGTGAAAACAAAATTCTCCGATTTTTTTAAACTTTCGCAGTTTTTTTCCAAAGCGTTTTTGCGCTGTGTAATGGAAATGAGTTTTGAAAACAGTATTTAAAAAATATTGTACAATAATTTAATACACATTAAGGTATTACAAGTTGATATCAGCGCACCAATAACGGGATCTGAACCTTACAAACTTGATAGAATTTGTTTGAAAATGTATTTTTTTGCATCTGACATTCACAATTATATTTAAAATGGGCCAATTGCGTGATCTGAGTTTCTTTATAGACAGTTCCTGCGAGTCAAAGAGACATTTTAAAAGATTTAAACGAAAAAATTTGATGAAGTTTTTAGAAATTTTGCTAAATTTAATTATTTGTTTCTCCATGCGCGGATCCAGAAAAATGTTTTGGGGAGGGCAGTTTGAGTATTTTTAATTAACTTTTTTAATATTTTTTGCATTTTTATATTGAAAATTTTGGGGTAGGAAATGCCCAAGTTTCTCTCCCCCTGTATCCGAGCCTGGTTTTTCATATGTTTATACAAAAAAAAAATGTGTTGAGATCATAGTTAGGTATCTAGAGTAAAATGTTAAGGACTTTATATTTGGTGGTGTAATATATATTTTGAAATGTGATAAATATAATGAGACCTATAAACTGATGTAGCTTTTAACGAATCCAAGCCAAATTGGAAATTTTAATACGAGGGCGGATCAATAAGTCCGTGACTCTTCGAACTTCCCTCGTAGTTCTATAAAATGCAACACTGCTCCCATCAAGTAAAACCTGTTAATAGACTACTGTCAAATTTTGAGCAAGTTCCGTCATTGACTTTGCGATTAACAGCTGTTGAAAACATACAACCTCGTGGATTTTTTTAAAAATGGAAAAAAGTGAATTTCGAGTGCTCATTAAACATTATTTTTTGCGAAAAAAAAACCGCCAATCAATCCAAGGAAAAGCTTGATAAATACTATGGGGACTCTGTACCATATATTTCAATGGTAAAAAAGTGGTTTACTGACTTTCGTTGTGGTCGCACAAGTATAAATGACGCTAAACGTTCTGGACGGCCAATTGAGGTCAATTGACCATAGACGTAATCGTGTGACAACAACAAAGGATTCTTTGGAGTTGTTTAACCGCAATTCGAATAAGTTTTTGCTTCGTTTTGTAACTGTGGATGAAACATGGATCCATTACAACACTCCGGAGACCAAGCAGCAGTCTATACAATGGGTTTCTCCGGGTGTACCGGCTCCTAAGAAGGCCAAGGTAAGTTTGTCGGCAAATAAGGTGATGGCAACAGTTTTTAAGAATGCACGCGGTATAATCCACATTGTTTATTTTCAAATTTGAAAAACAATAAACGGCGAATAGTATACCAACTTATTTTACCGATTTAACGAGGATTTAAAAAAACCGACCCCATATGGCCAAGAAAAAAGTTCTTTTTCATCAAGATAATTCACGGGTGTGCACATGTGCAGTCTCAATGGCAAAATTCCATGAATTGGGCTACGAATTGGTACCTCATATTCGCCATATTCTCCGGATTTAGCCACCAGTGACTATTTCCTATTTCCAAACCTAAAGTGGAAAGAGATTTAGCTCCAACGATGAAATTATTGATCAAACAAATGGCTATTTTATGTACCTCGAAAAATCCTATTTTTTGGAAGATATACAAAAGTTGGAGAAACGTTGGGCTAAGTGTATTGAGCTAAAAGGAGATTATGTTGAAAAATAAATTTAGTTTTTGCAAAAAAATACTGTGTTTCATTCAAAAAGTCAAGGACTTATTGATCCGCCCTTGTATTATTAATTTGCTTGAAACTTAAAACCGTCATAATTTTTGAGCCGTTAAAGATAAATGATTATTGCAAACAGTAGTAAGAGCATTATTTGGTTAACAAATATTTAAAAACAAAATCACTAAATTTTCCATCCCTGTCTGTATTTCTATATGTCTGTCCTGTTTGTCTGCCAACACGTTCCACTGTCGATGTGTGTACATTTTAAGATGAGTTAATTTTTCCAAATGAAATTGAAAACTGGTACTTTCTATTATTGTAGTTCCCTGCTTTTGTATATTTTTGGCAAACTCAAAAAGGGTCAATCACAGGGTTAATCATATTAAATGGTTTTTAATTTAATTAAAAAATAAGTAAAGTCATCGCCATTGTCGGATTCTTTAACATGTTTTGGGTTAATTTAAATAATGATTTCCTTTAACAATGATTTGACATATCTACCGGTCATTTACTTCAAGAACGTCACAACTCAAAAAACATGATTTTTGAGTTAATGACGCAGAATTATTCGTTATATCACTTATCATATTGTGTAAACAATTCGTATTGATATCTTGTATACTCACCTCTTGAGAGAAAATATGTCGTTATTTTTTTCTTCAAGGTGGGAGTAAATTGAAACGGACCGTAACGGGTTACCTCACAGGACAGTGTGGCCTTAGGTATTAATTGTACAAGATGGGAACATCCTCTAAGGATACGTGCAGGTTTTGTGAATTGGAACCCGAGACCTCTGAGCATATTCTCTGCAAATGTCCGAGGCTCTCCGACAGGAGGGTGCGTTATTTTGGTGATCGAATAGTGACGCCATCGGACGTTTGGAACTGTTCACCTGGTAGGATAGTTGGCTTCGTAGGGAGCCTGAACCTATAGGGTGTATTCGCTGGCAGCACAAAATACCAACTTCTGGTCGCGGTGCATAGTGCCACTATAGTCTAATCTAAATTGAAAACTTTAAACTCGTTTTCTACAAAATCGAAATTTTTGAGTTATGACGTTATTGAAGTAAATGAGCGATATGAATTTTAAAGATTTTCCAAAAAAAAAAAAAACAGTTTTAAATTTCAATTTTCAAAAGCGGGTTATATTTATGATGAATTGTTTTATTTTCCAAATTTAATTTAAAATGGAAATTTAAAATTAAAATTTTAACTTAAAAAGAAAATGTTCATTTCATATCAATTTTAATTAAATTTCTCTTTAATTGTTAAAGGTTTAACATATCATGTGTTAAAAATTTTCCATTTAGATAGATTTTTCTGTCTTTTTTTCAAGGGTGTGTTTTTGTAGTTGTTTTTTCCAATGAAGCATTTTGTTACGCCCTGTCAATTTGTATATGGTCTGTATGATCAGAGTGCAACAACTTTGATTTGTTATGGTTATTTGGTCAGACCAGTTTGACTTATGTGTATGCAAAAGTCATATAAGGGAATGGGGTCTTTATTTAAGTGAAACGTTTTAAGGAAATTGCTTATTGAACGAAATTAACCCTCAAACCTTCCTAAGACTGTTTGCAATGAAATTTATACCACTTGTTCACAGAAAAAAAAAAATTGCGCCAAGTACACATTTTGTTGAATAAAAAAAAATAATCAATTACTTTTTTAATTGATTCAATTAAAAAGTAATCAATATTTTTGTTTATTTAAAGTAATCAATATTATTTAAAATATTGATTACTTTTTAATTGAGTCAATTAAAAAAGTAATTGATTATGTTTTTTTATTCAACAAAATGTTTACTTGGCGCAATTTAAGAAATATTTTTTTGTGTGTTCGGCACGAATAATAAACAATTTGTTCTTCTACCAGCATTTTTTTCGTTTTCTATTTTAGGCGATATGGGTCAAAATAGGTTTAGAGCAAATCTCGAAAACTAATACATAAAATTAAATAAGTTTGGGCATAAATTATTCCTCTAACCAAGATATAACAACAGTACAAAAATTAAACTTTTCTTGTTTTTACTTAAGACGATATGGTGATTTTCGTTTTTCGAAAACCGCGAAATTAAGCGAAAGCGCACAAAAACTTCAACATATATTGATTAAACTTAAAAAGCTTTTTTAATACTACTTAATATAATCTTTCTGCCAAATTTCATAAAAATCCGTTCATACGTTTTCAAGTTAAGACGATGTCCTTTACCGGTATCCTTTTGGAATCCTATATGCCGTTGGACCAAAATTAGATCGTTTGCTAAAAGTTTAAGCTTCAATCTTACTCTGTGTTTTGTTTCAACGGTTTCTACTTAACACAAATATTTTTTCAAGATTTTTAAAAATTGTGTTCATTTCAAAATATTTTTTTGTTGAAATTTTATGAAATTTTAACTTTAACGCTTTCTCGCTCCCAAACTGTGACATGCAGACAAACAATTAGCTTAGAAAATATTTTATAAATTTGGTTTTCTATCGAAATAGCTTAAATTCGTATTATGAAACAATAATTTGGAGCACTTATGGCCAATATAAAATACCCCGCCTCTAGTCGGGTTTGCCGGTTAGAGGGTTAAACAAGGGAGAAGAACTATGTACTTCAGTTAAATAGATATTGCATTAACAATGTAATTTGAATACTTAGTTAATTGAGTATTAGAGATAAACTCAGGGACGTAGTCAGAGGATTAAGGAAGGGGAACATAAATTATATAGGGTCTTAGCAAATGTTGCTGGTACATGTTGGCTGGCTAACAAAAAAGTTTTATTTTTTGTGTGTGTGTTTAAACACTAAAGAAAAAAATTAAATAAACATTATAAGGAAATAAAAGAGAACAAAATGGTAAAGAAAATAACACAAAACATATAAAAATTAAATAAATATAATAGAAGTGCAGTGATATGTTCATGGTTGAAGACGTAACACGGTATAGGTCATTAAAGGTCAATTGATGCACTTGTTAGCTGTTTTTGCTTTTTTGTTTTGTAATAGGAAAACACCACAATGTTTTAATAAAAAAAATCAATTTATATTAAAAAACTGTCAGCGCAATTTAAGTGGTATATCCCATTTTCATCAGTCACATTACCAGTTCTTTCTATATAATTTATATCGCTTTACCCAAAGAAATGACAAATTTTACAAGTTCTGCTTTAACTTCCGTATTAACCAGCCACGGGTCAAGTTCTTTGAGGGCAACTGAACTCCCATTCTCCTCAGGGATATTAAAAAAAAAACCATTAACATTTTTTGTAAAATGTAACTAGCTTAAAAACCCGATACTTCGTTACCGGTAGTTTTAAACACCGGCATATACTTAAAAGAAAACTAAACTCTGTTTCGTTAGAACGTCCTTCAGTTAAATTATTTGCTGAAAATCATAAAATATATTTTTGTGATTGTTTTAAAAAATAATTTACTAGACGTTTCAAAATATAAAAATGTTCATATTCCCACATTGACGACATGAATTAGAAAAAAAATAGAAATAATTATATATAACATAAACAAAATTATCTTTCAACTACTTACATTAATGGTTGTGTTCACGCCGTGAACAATAGTTTTAGTTGCCCATCCCTGGCTAACAGCATTGCCATATAAAATTTAGTTGTCAGCTGTGGGAGTGTAAACTGCAGCCAATTTCGCGTTAAAGGAGTTGTCAACAAAGAGAACAAATGAAAGATCAAAAAAATTGTAAAATCATCAAGCTAACAACATCAGCAAACCGCGTTAGACCCTAAAACCATTTATATTTTTTTGTATCTAAATTGTGAAAAAAAGGAACTAAAAGTTAAAACTTATTTCTACAAAATTAAAACTGAAATCTAAAACTTATATATAAAAGTTAAACCTATATTAAAACTTAAATCTAAATTAAAGTTTAAACTAAAAAAAAAACTAAACTTAACCTACAAAATTTAATACCTAAAATTTGTATTAAAACTTAACCCTAAAGTGAAAAACTTAAAATTAAAGAAATTGTGAATTCTTTAAAACCAAAGAATTGAAATCTAAAACCCTAAAAATAAATTGTGAAATATTGAAAACTTATCCTAAAAACTTCTATTGGAAGTTAATAAAAACCCAATTTATTTTATAACGTTGTAAGAAAAACCCTAAATTTTTTATTTATATATAATTCCCTCAAAAGGATGGTAAATAAGAAGCCATCTTTCTCTTTCATTACCCCTTAACCCCTCATCTGTTCATGGTCCTTTAGGAGAAAAGGCCAGTGATCTACATAAAAAATATACAGTCCACAAAAACAACACACAAAAAAAAAAAAAAAAATATATGTACAAAATAACCGTTTAAAATCTCGTTTTAAAAAAACAAGAAGTACATAATTACTTAAATATTAAAATCTAAATCAAAAAGAACACATTAAAAGAGACAAAAATTCAAAGTTCTAAATTTTAAAATAAAATACAAAACACTACACTACACAAGTAAAAAAAAAGTTGCAGTATTAACACAAAAACAAATTAAAAGTACAAAAAAGAACCCACCCAAAAAAAAAAAAACAACTACAAATTAAAAATAAATAATTTAAAACAAAACACTAGAAATTTGTTTTAAAATGAAATAAATTAAAAACATTAAAATTGTGTTAAAATAGTGACAGTGTTAACAGAAAACAATTTAAAAGAGAAACAAAACCCACCCCTAAAGTTAAATTTGTTACAAATAAACTAATAACAGAACGAAAAACAAAAAAAAAAAAAAACAAAAAAAACATTAAAAAGTGTTAAGAACTGAACATAATAAAAGAAATTAGAAAAGAAATGTATGAAAAGAAATATAAATTAACAATTATTCAAAAATAATTTGTTATAAAAAACCCAACAAAAAAATATAGAAACCTGCATTGGCAAAAAAAAAAAAAGTACAGTGACACAAACAAAAATTCGTACACTTTATAAGTACATAATATTAATAGTTCTTTACAAAAAACAAAAAGTTTGTAAAAATAAAAAAATTATTTCTAAAAAATAAACTAAACATTTAAATTTTCCTACCCAATTTTATAAATTTTTAAACTTTTTTAATTAAATACAAAAAAAAAAAAAACTAATATAAATAAATTCTAAAAGTTATAATAAAAAGAAGATTTTTTTTACCCAATTGTGCTAATATTAAAACTTTTTTGTTAATTAATTTAAAAACGCAAATACACAAAATTTAATAAATAACACAAAACGTACATTTAATTACAAACAGTACTATCAACAAAAAGTGCAAAAAAGTATAAAAACAAACATATAAACAAACGTACATAAAATTAAAAATTCACAAAATTAACAAAAACCCAAAAACTACACAGTTAAAAGCTGAAAAGTAAAACCCAGTGCTATAAAAGAAAAGAAAAAAGCAATTTAATTTGAAAAAATTTTAAAAAATTAAATTTGGAAAATTTTGAAGTTAAATTTTAAAAAATATATTTTTGAAAAAAGCCCCTTAAACTTTCTAAAAAATTAAAAATTTTTTCTTAATTTTAAAACACAAATTTTGTTAATTTGCCAAAAATAGTATTTTGTAAAATAAATAAATTAACAAATACCCAGTTACACAAAACTCTGTACAAATAAAGTTACAGACAAAAACCGAAAAATAAAGTGCAGTACAAAAATTAACAAACAAATCAAACGTCAAATTAACAAGTGCAAAAAAAAACAAAAATACTTCACATCTTTAAAACAATAACAAGTATTAACAAGTGGAGAACAAAATTTCAACAACAACATTACTGCAGTAACTAACATCATCATCAGCGGGAACGAAGGAGTAAAAGGAAATCATCAAAAACAAAAGGCAAACATACATACACACATACAAGGTACCCTACAGCACTAGGTCGCCTAAAATTTAACTAGCTGTATAGTAAAAAAGGTATTATTAACCCATTTTGTACCACTTTTAACCCGCTTAACGCAGAAAACCAATATTTTAACCCATTTCTTACCGGCATATTTCAATATTTTGAAAGTTTTAACCCATTTTGATCCTGAATTCGGCAACGTTTAACCCTTTTTCGCCCACAAACAAATAATAAACCCATTTTGTGTCAGCGTATTATTGCTTTAAGCTTGGAATTTAACCAATTTTAACCCAATCTTCGTAACGAAAAATCTTTTAACATATAAATTTCTATAATTTGTTTTAAAAAACCCAAATGCCGCAGTTAAAAGTATGGGCCAACGCACTCATAAAATACATCCAGTCAGACCTTATGGTAATGGATGACGACTTTTGCCGAGTTGAAGGAGTTCCACGGTCAATCGTGGCTATTCAAGTTCACATTCGTGAACTCGATCGTAGTTGGTCGAAAATATCCACCCTTTTCTATAAAATTAGAAAATCTCCACTCCTAGAAGACCCAAAAGAAGCCGAAGCTATAAATCTCGAGGAGCTCACCCAGGAATACTATAAAGCCAAGAATTTTTTTCTCAGTAAAATTTCTCAGTTAGGTGATGCTCTATTGTCACCACCCACCCAAAACCCAACCCTCACGCACTTAGATGATTTAAAAGATGAATTGTTTGATTCATGGTTTGCGGATATGAAACCCACCCCATCACCGATAACTAATATTGTTGAATTGGCGTCAGAATTTGTGATTAGTTCTGATGAGTGTGAAAGTAAAACACATCCACAGGCGACACACATTATTGAATTGGAAAATTTGAACGAGGTTGCATCAACTCCTTCAAGTATAGAGGACAATTATATAACTCAGGATTTTACTTCACATTTCACCACTGGCGAACTTGAAGACCCTTTCACACCTTTCGTACCAAAGAATCATACGGAACTTTCTCAAAATAATTTATTTTTTACCCATCCAAATACTGCTAACGATAACCCTCTTAGAAATCGCAAAGTTGTTTTATTTAAACTACCAAAATTTGACCTGCGTACCCTTTTAGTACTGTTCTTTTGGACAGTTTACTCACGAATTTTTCTGGGGCGGGGATGCTCTGCCGCTACTTACTCTGGCAACGTAATTCAGTTTCGCAGACATCAGCGGCAAAAACCTCAAGTTGATCAAAAGGACTCCAATTCTGACATTTATGGAATACTCAAAACTTTTGAAAATGTACACCAAATAAACCCGAAGGATGCAAATTTCAAGTTTGCTCGCAGGAAAAGGACCAACCCCAGTCGAAGAGCGAAGATATTTTTTAAGTATTTGAATTGCCAGACCACAACCCTCATTACCCAAGGTAAAACAATTATTGGAACTTGTGCCCATAGTATTCTAATACATTAGATATAACTGCGCACTAACCCATAAACACCTATAAAATCAAACCCATAAATCTAGTCGCTAACCAGATTCAAGTACTCTTTGAGTATACTTACAGCCACCCTCAAACCTAGTATTCGCTTAAAATACTAAAACCCACCCGTGCGTATTAGCACAATGCATTAGTTTACCGTACACTCACCCAATAACCGGAGTACTCTATTGAGATACTCACACCCACCCGTGTACACAAACACAACGCAATCATTAATTGCACTTACCCAAAATTTAGTCACCCATTAATCATATTTTTAGAGACTATATTTACAGATTATGTAGAAAAAACCTTTGGTAATCCCAGCAGAGGTAAGATGAAAACCCGAAGAACCGTTGAAGGAAGAACACTGGACTATTGCTTGATATCTCCACATACTAAGTGACCTCTTGATTACAAACTTTTCTACTAATCGCACCCTATACCCTAAATAAGTATATTTGAAAAATTACCCTTTGCATCAAATATTACTTTTGTACATTTACCCACTTCCTAATAACTTTTTTTCGCTTCTTTTTCTTTCTTCTCTCACCCTCTTTTTAGATATTGATACATCAAGGCGGGGAGAATGTTCACGCCGTGAACAATAGTTTTAGTTGCCCATCCCTGGCTAACAGCATTGCCATATAAAATTTAGTTGTCAGCTGTGGGAGTGTAAACTGCAGCCAATTTCGCGTTAAAGGAGTTGTCAACAAAGAGAACAAATGAAAGATCAAAAAAATTGTAAAATCATCAAGCTAACAACATCAGCAAACCGCGTTAGACCCTAAAACCATTTATATTTTTTTGTATCTAAATTGTGAAAAAAAGGAACTAAAAGTTAAAACTTATTTCTACAAAATTAAAACTGAAATCTAAAACTTATATATAAAAGTTAAACCTATATTAAAACTTAAATCTAAATTAAAGTTTAAACTAAAAAAAAAAACTAAACTTAACCTACAAAATTTAATACCTAAAATTTGTATTAAAACTTAACCCTAAAGTGAAAAACTTAAAATTAAAGAAATTGTGAATTCTTTAAAACCAAAGAATTGAAATCTAAAACCCTAAAAATAAATTGTGAAATATTGAAAACTTATCCTAAAAACTTCTATTGGAAGTTAATAAAAACCCAATTTATTTTATAACGTTGTAAGAAAAACCCTAAATTTTTTATTTATATATAATTCCCTCAAAAGGATGGTAAATAAGAAGCCATCTTTCTCTTTCATTACCCCTTAACCCCTCATCTGTTCAGGTTGTCTAAATGATGCTATCTTTTAAAGACATACAAATGCCGCAGATAATTATAGAAACGAGACAAAAAAATAACAAAACATGAAATATGCAACCTTTTTTTATAATAAGAAAAAGGAAACATAAAAATCTAACTAAGATGTGTGTCCTTCCCCTTCGCTTTAGTCTGTCTACTTGCATGTATATTTGTTTTCAATTTGACCCCACCAGGTTATTAATCACTATAAACATTAAGTTTAAAAGGGTTGTTATTTTTAGTATAATTTTCCTTCTCTTTACTACATCTTGACATGCCGCGACATCTACTTCAGTCTGCGAATATCTTTCAATCTGGTTGTCGTCCACACTATTAATTTCCTTATCAACAAAATTTGTCTTAGCAAAATAAATTAGTAAAACATTAGTATAATATTAGTAAAACATTAGTTCAAAAGCAAAGCACTTTAACAAGTGGTACAAGTGCTGGCAACATGTGCTTTCTCAATTCCAAAATTATAACATCATTAGACAAAAGGTCCTTCTGTTCAAAAAGTGTCGGACAAGCACTGGGGAAACAAAATTTCCAAAGCCGGCAAAATGTTTGTAAAACCATGAAATAGATGGTCTAAAAATAGATAGATGAATAAGTATAAACAAAAATTTTAGCTGAAAACATAATTTTAGGATAAAATTTGCTGGAAAATAGAATACCTGATTTACAAGACGTTTTACTAACTTTTCTACTAACTTATTATTTTGTGTGTAGGGTCTTGACCTATCTAACATTTTGTAGGCACGTGTAGCATAACTTTTAAATTTGTCCACAATTTTTTTTTTAAAATAGGTTTTTCTGAAATCGGAAATATAATGCTTTTAAATCCTATACTCACTTTATGTGGAGTATGTATTTTGTCAATACCTAATTCTAGACCACCCATGATCAAATTATACCTTGATAAACGGTATACTACTTACAAGGAAGATATCCCGATCCGAACTCGCAGATTTGAATTAACTTTGAATATGTTGTAAAGGAGCAAAAAACAGAAACACGTATTTTTTTAGCTGCCCAATCTCACGTTTAATGTTTAAAAATTAGGGTTAAAAATTAAATTATTTTTGTATGAAAACTAGATGTATTTGTACGTAGGGTTAAAGTATTTAAATAAACAAATATTTTGATATACATATTGCATATTAGGGCGGGTCGATTTAAAAATCGCTCAACGTACAGGGAAAATCATATTCTAGGGATCAAAATAAGAAACTTTGCCGAAGGAACCATACCTCTAAAACGAAATCTGATGTCCCGACTTTTGACTCGTAGGGTAAAATTTTGTAAAATCCCACTTTGACCCATTTAGAGTGCCCCAATCGAATCCAACCCAATCAAATATAATTTATACATTCATCTGCTAGAGCGTCTTCCGGAGAAGAAATAGAGACCCTAATCTTGGAAAGACTCCTTCTACTTTCTGAAATATCTCTATCCCGAGTTTTGTACATTTTGCTAAAAAAACACGGCTAAAAAGGCCCTCTTTCAACTTAAATTTTAACCCCTTAACGGTCACCTAAAATGATGATTTATGCATTAATCTGCTAGCGCGTCTCCCGGAAAAAAGTAGCTCCCATAATCTTGGAGAGATTCCTCCTATTTTCTGAAATATCAAAGTGGACTTTTTCATAATTTGACCCTACAGGTCAAAAGTCGGGACATCAGAATTTGTTTTAGAGGTATGGTTCCTTCGGCAAAGTTTCTTATTTTGATCCCTAGAATACGATTTTCTTTGTACGTTGAGCGATTTTTTTGCCTCCCTACAAATCGACCAACCCTATTGCATATATAGTGGACCCAGAGTTGCCACATTTTTGAATTACTGGAAATAAAGGGTTAAAATCGCATAAAAAATCAAACGGTTTGAATATCGAAAAATTATCAGACACCCTCCGCATTTCTATGCATTCTGTTAACCCTCTAACGGGTAAGGCTACCTCAGGGCAGTCTTCATAAAATTTACCACAAATGCGTCAAATGAGCTTTTATACTTAGAAATAAATATATTCCGATAAGAAATTCAATTTGCTAAATATTTTGCGAAGAAATTTAATGTGTGCCGTCCACGGTTTGGAAGCGAGAAGGCTTCAAAATCAAAATTTCGTAAAATTTCAAAAACTAATTATTTTTAAAAAAAAATAGTTTTCAAAAAACTAAAAAACCAATTTAAGTTGACTAATAAAAACTCTTTATAATAAAATATAAGTAAGACTGAAGCTTTATCTTAATAATAAGTCCTTACTTTAGTCCAAGGACTCACAGGATTTTATTAGGATTCCTCTAAACGACATCGTCTTAACTTATAAACTAATAGACGGATTTTTATGATGAAATTTTGCAGAAAGAAGACATTAAGTATTTATAGCAAAGCGTTGAAGTTTGTTCAATATAAATTGAAGTTTAAATAGTTTTTCGCCTAATTTCGCTTTTTTCAAAAAGCGAAAATCGTGATATCTTCTTAAATAGGAGCAAAAAAAAAATAGTTTTTCGAGAGTGGTTATATCTTGGTAAGAGAAATATTTGTTGTCCAAAACTTCTCTTTTATATGCTTTAGTTTCCAAAATGCACCCTAAAATATTTTGGCTCATATCGCCTAAATTAAGCAACGATAAACAACTTTGTCAATCAAACAATATCTCAAAACGATTGAAAATATGTGCATATTAATTATAGTATTAATTGCACACTGTCTAAGAAGACGATGAATAAAATTCAAAAATGCTTTAGTTTCCAAAATGCACCCTAAAATATTTTGGCTCATATCGCCTAAATTAAGCAACGATAAACAACTTTGTCAATCAAACACTATCTCAAAACAATTGAAAATATGTACATATTAATTATAGTATTAATTGCACACTGTCTAAGAAGACGATGAATAAAATTCAAAAATCCCCAATGAAACATATCAAAATTTGCTCCCTGGCAACTCTTCTCTAACTACGTGAATAGCCAACTACCGTATGCACATAAAAATACATCATAGATGTCGCTAAAACTCACAAAATTTGGGAAATAGTGGAAATTAGATTACATATGATTTTCTAACAATTGTGAATTGTTGTGGTGTTTGTCTTAGCTATCTTATGCAATTACAATTAAATGTAAAATCGACCCCGTGTACTTGAAACTGGTTTTAAGCCACAGCAAAAATCGACCTGACTTTAGATCAAGCGGTTAAAGCGCCTGTCTAAAGAGTAGTGCGAAGTGCATGTGGCAAAGAAAGCAGGTTCAAGCCACGGTCAGGATTGCATTTAATAAATAAACATTTCATATAGATGCAATCAAACAATAAAAACCATAACAAATAATTACAGTATTGTCAAAAAAGGATTACTGATGAAGGTTGTGTTACCAGAAACTGTGCAGTCTAATTCAATAAGAAATTTACAATGTAGTTATGATTTTTAGAAAAGTATGCTTAATCTTCTCTACCACGCCTATCTCAAAATTTGTTGAAGAGTGGAGCACATAATATGAATTTCGTTGCAAACATCGTTTGCCAGTTATAGGGTTAAGATTAATACAACTTAAATTCCTTAATAAAATGCCAGATGTAATTTCAGTGAAAACACACTTTTTTGAATAAGAAAAATACTTGAAAATCTTTTGCATAATTTATACACCAGTGAATGTGTCTCCTAACAACCATTCAGTTGATACCAAATTTGTCTATAGTTAATTTTAATAAAACGAAATAAACTGAAAAAACGAAAAATGGGGTCATTAGTAACGCCTTTTGGTTTATTTTTATAGTTTAGTTTTAGCCGTTAACAATATTTGCAAAATATTTGGCAAATAACAATGACGATGCGTTGTGGTTGTTGGCCAAATAAATGCAAAAGTAAAAGTCTTTCTCACTTTTTTTTTGTTTTGTTTCTGAAACAATAGCAATTTAATGGTAGTTTTCTTTTATAACAACATTAAAAACGGAAATGAAACCAAATAATGGGCGGTTATTTTGGGAAAACACCTACAAAACACAAGGGGTCAATTTTAAATGCAATAAATGTAACAGATATTTTCATGAAATTGAAAAATTAAATGGATCAAATAACGATTTTTTCAAAGCAATTGTATAATATGTGATAAAAGGGAATTAAGGGTTTGCAATAGAAATTTAAAACTATAAATTTTTTTCAAAATGTTCTGTACTCAATAACAATTTAAATTCCTTAAAAAAATTGTTCATTAAAATTTTTTTTTTGTTATTTATTACTTAAATTACTTTTTTAATTTCTGTAAAAAAAACTTTTACTTGTTTCTGTTGAAAAACTTTTTTTTAATTCCCCGAACTTTTTTTTCTTCAAAATATCACTTTCATTTCATTTCACTCGTAGTTGATTATATTGTTCTACAAATAATTTTCTGCGTTCCAGAGACTTTGACAGTTTGACAGCTAAATGGTATTCTTAAGTACGCTGACACTTTAACAGACACCTGTAAGAATGTTTTGAAAGAGCGATAGTAAGTAAATACATTTTTAGTTGATTTTATAAGATGCTCAAGACTTAAATTTATTAAAAATGTTATAATTAATAAAATTTAAATAAGAAAACGTCAGATAAACTAAAAAAACCACAAATTTAAAAGACTTTAGATTAAGAAATGTTGAGGTTAAGAAGAAGAATAAACGTTTTTCTCTAAAAATTATAAAGACTATAAATTTATAAATCAGACTAGACTAGTTTCTGCCTTTTTTTATGGACAAGCTCATCAGTGGTTTTCCATTTAAATTGTATTATTATTTGTGTCTTATAATTGTCAGATTGTGTCTATATGATAAATTTTTAAACAACCTGCGGCTGTAAGAAACAAACCTGCGCTCATCTTACAAACGTGACCGTTCAGCGATCACAACCAAGTATGGCCTCGAATCTAATGCAGCTAAATTGCAGTTTTCTTTCCTATTAGCTTTTTCTGTTATTGTATATTATACTCAGAAGTGACAACACTAACAACACAAATATTCTATTTTTAGATTTTTGTTTATTTTTCTAATCTCCGCCGTCTCTATTTCACAATGTTACCAGATCGACGTATGGTTTTTACGTTCAGGGTTGACAACTTTTGCGTTTTAAAGAAAAATAGGATCATTGCAAAAAGGGATTCCTATAGAAATCAAATAACTTCAAAAGAGTTTTTTCAATACTCATTTTATGTATTTTTTTTTTTTTTTTAATAAAAAACAATATTTGTATACCCTTTAGCCCACTGTATACTTAGCACTCAGTTTGTCATTCCGTTAGTAACTTATCGAAAAAAGAAACTGGTGGTAGCCCTTAAATAGGGTTGCCAGACGGCCTTAATTTCGCTTGATTTACAAAAATTGTTAATGCTCGTCAAGAATCAAGAAATAAATAAGTTTTGTCAAGATTTTTTAAAATCCAACCAAAAAAAAAAAAAAAACACCTTAAAAAAATTATGTTTTTAATTCATTCAAAGTTTTCCTTAACTTGATGGTTACACGATCAAGTTTTGCCTATCAAGTTTTAATACACTCACACTTTTTTACCAATACACTCACACTTTCTAAAATTGAAACGAACTTGCTTGAGATTTCTCTTTTAAGTGGAGTGTATCAATTTACGTTCAAGAAAACAGCTGATTACAATTCTTTTGAAGTTGTTTTTGTTTTTCCTTTGACGACGACATCTTGAAAAATTAAATTGCTTTCAAGTTGCGTGCAGCCTACGTCACAGCTGGCAATTTTTACATATTTTGACAAACAGTATATGTAAAAGACTATCAAGAAAATCTTGATCGTGTGACTGCAGTGTAAACAAAGTTTTGTAAAAAGCACACTTAGAAAAAAAAAAATACATTCGATTTGGTAAGCAGTAACTAAATTTGGATGCTTTCAACATAGCGCTTAAACGCGTTGCATACAATAAAGCAATTAGGAAAGAGAGTATCTTGTGCTTTCCTAAATGCCTTCTTGGAAGCAGTGAATAATACATTCAAAGAAGCAGAGAATACATACAATGAAGCGCTTTTATGGCCTACACGCAGAAAACAGAACATCATGCAGTAACTAAATGTGGATGCTTCCAACATAGCGTTTAAACGCCTTGCATACAATAAAGCAATTAGGAAAGACATTGTCTTGTGCTTTCCTAAATGCCTTCTTTGAATTAGACAATAATGCATACAATCAATCAGTAGAGAATACATACAATGAAGCATTAATGTTGTTAACAAACAAAAAATTGGTTTATGGCCTACACGCAGAAAACAGAACATCATGTTATGATAGTTTACGAGAATCACGTTTAGGTTGAAACATGTAACAACCATAATATGATCGTCATAATCATATTATGATTCTAGATGATGATAGAATCGTTCACAGTAATCATTATATGATCAGTCAGTATCATGTTTATGGTTGTTAGTATCATAATATAATAATTTCTTGTTCCCAATCATGTTCAATCATATTTTTTCTTTGCGTGTACGAAGGCGTGAATTTATTGCTTCATAGAGCACATGAAATAAGCACTTTTCAAATGATTTAAAGAGACATACCAAGTGGGACATAGCGAATAAAAATCATGCCTTCTGTATGAGCTTTAGAAGCGCTCTGTAATTAAATAATGCCTTCCAGAACTGCTTTTGAGAAAGCACTATTTTTTGCTGGGAATAAACATGTCATTAAAATATTACTGTTAAGCGTTTTCATTTAGTGTCAGTAGTTTATATTTGCTTAAACGGTACGCAGAGACAATTTTATAAAAAACTTAATTAATTTAATAAAAATTTCAATGGACTAATTCAAGTTACAATTCATTGATCTAATGCCAGAATTGATTGACATCATGCAGATTATTCTCTCAGTGTAGTGTTATTTTTATTAAAGATTATTTTAACACTTTTAATTCGTGAAAATATATGTAAAGATAACACTAAACTAAGCATTTTGCTTGGAAAGGTGGAACGTGGTATCGGATTATTCCAGCTGAGTACACTATGCAACAAGAAATGGTATCCTTAAAGAAAAGGGAAATAAAAGTAAACTATTAGCAAACCCAAAACCTGCCCGTAAAGGGTTTTAAGACTAAACTCAAATTTAATATGTATAGCTTCTGAAGTATGGCTATTTTTTATTGTTATTTTTTTCATTATTTTTTTTTTTGAAAAGAGAGGCAACACTCAGGAAATACTTCCTATATTTAGTGTGTTGCTTTCTTTGGAAAGGGATAGTATAGAGATGAAAGGTGGGGAAAGATGAAGGGCTTCAGACATGGCAACACTGTAATTGCGCGAGAATGATAAGTCTTAGAACAGTTGTTGCTCGCCACCTGATGGAGAGTTGGCGAACTTATTGAAGCTTTTTGGTTCATAGCCCTGATTCATTATTTTACTTCGGTGGGGTTAATTGCTATGGGAACACCGAAGGTGGACATTGCGATACGTATGAGGGATAGAAAAAACTCATATATATTAATTTGATGTTGCCGGCACCGGGCGATCGAACCCGGCACCTTCTGTGTAAAAGTCCAACGCGCTAACCATTAAAATACACACAAAAATACACATATATGATGTAATATGTGATCATATACAAGCCCATATATGATCATATATGTTCATATAAGATGCCATTTTTCGCCTGGGTAGTTTATTTCAATTAACAGCATTAGAAAAATCTAAATATTGGCCTAGGAAAAGTTCAACTTCAGAAGATCTTAAAAATTAAATCCTAGCTAGGTTTTGCAAAACCCTTTGGGGTTTTCATCTACTGATGGTCTATTTTCATTCTTCAAATTTGTAACACAGTGTTAGTTTTTATAAAAATTTTTAATACATTAAAAAAAATTGAATTTTTATAAAAAAAAAATATGAAATTGAAATTGTGAAGATTTTTTTAAATCAAGATTTCTTTTTGGTGAATGTCAAGCATTTTGCAAATCAAGATTTCTTGTTAGTGAATGTCAAGCATTTTGCCAGCAGAAAAGGCTACTAAAAATTTATTTTTAGTAGCTGCAGAAAAAACTGCTAAATTTAGAAGAAGTTTTTGCTAAATATTAATAAGAACAGCAAAAATAAATCTGTTAACTTTACAAAATTTTAGTTATATTCGATATGAATGTTAGTTAATTAAAAATATCAGTTTACTCTGTAAAATTAGCAAAAAACTTTTACTAAATATTTTTAGACTCAAAAAAGCAAACAAAATACCAAAAATTTTGCTATATTTACCCTCAAATTTCGTAGAATGTAAATAACTGTTTATTTTATAAAATCAACAGAAATTTTTGCTAAAAAATTGTAGATTGCTGTTTTCATAAGGGCCGAATAAATTCAACCGATTTAATTTTGCTATTCTTATATTGCTCCTTTTTAGTAAAAAATATGCCTATTTCAGCAGTTTTTTCAGAAAGCGCAGTTTTAACTAACTTTTAGTAGTTTTATTTTGCTATTTTGACAGGTTTATTCCTATAAGTGTACCCATAAACAACGCATATTTTTAACCAGCATAAATAGAGAAGGCGATAAAGCAATGTATGTCGGTTGAAATGAGAAATACTCAGAAAAAAAACTTAAATCGAGTTTCAATTAAAATATTTGTGAATTCAATCAAAAGTTTAATTGAATTCGATCCTATTAAGGAAATTGTAATATCAATTGAAATAATTTGTAACTATTTAAGATTTAGTTTTAATTAAGATTTTAATCATATCTAGTAAACATTTAATTGAATGCAGTTTTTAATATCAAACAAATTTTTAGTAACTGCTATAAAAAATTAATATTACAAAAAATCGCAAAAAATTGAAAAAAAAAAAAATCAAAAAAATGCAATATAATTTAGGAAAATGAGCTTAAATTAGAAAAAATCTCCAAAATTGAAAAAAAAAAAATCAAAAACGGAAAAAAAAAAGAACTCCCAAAAATTGGAAACAAAAAATTGTTGAAATTTAAAAAAAGAAAATACCCCGAAAATTTAAAAAGAATTACAATGAAAAAAATCAAAATGGCCGAAATTAAAAAAAAAATCATTAAAATTGAAAGAAAACGAAACACAAAATTAAAAAAAAATAAACGACCAGACTGAGAAAAATGCAAAAATTGGTAAAAAAAAATAAAATAGTAGAAAATTTAAATATTTATTAAATTTTAAGTAATCGGTTATATCTAAAACAAAATCGCCTAAAGTTTAAAAAAATTAAAAAAAAAAAACACACAAATATTAAAAAAATAGTCAAAATTGGAAAATATCAAACTAAAGCTTAATTAAAATGTTATTGGTAATAATTTTGTCTGTGAACCATGTACAGTCTTGATCTTCATAAATAGCGAAGCCTGATAGATAAAGCAATGCCCGTATGTTGAAATGCAAAATACTCTGTCAATATAAAATCAGGGGTTGCTAGTTCTTAGTCAAACTATTTATTGATATTGGTAGCAGTTTGTTATTGAAATTAAGAAAAATTGGTAGATGAGTTCAAAAGTTATGAGCTAAAATATAAGGTCACACATATTTAAAATATGACGTCATTGTTTAGGATAATTAACCATTAAACACAAAGCGAAATAAATTTGGAGGAAAAAGAATTTGTATTTTTTTTTAATACATTAACTTTTTATATCCTTTTTTGATTTGTGAAAAAATAGGGTTTTGAAAACCTAGCAAGGATTTAAATTTTAAGAAGTTTTGATGCTGGGCGCATAATATTTGTTTTCACAATTTTTTTTTTCCTCGAAATTTGTTTGGTACCGTGAAATAACTCCCAAATGAATTAACTCACAAAAAAAAAATGAAATAACTCCCAAAAATTTTCCATATAAATTTGGATTTATTTTACTATGAAATAACTCCCAATGCGTTAGGACTTATTTCACAATTTTCTTATAGAAATTATTTCGTTATGAAATAACTCCCAAATGAAATAATTCCCAACCAGGTTTTGTTGGGAGTTATTTTACTCCTTGTTGGCATTGGGAGTTATTTCACTTTTGTTGGGACTTATTTCGTTTTTAAATGTGATTTTATCGTTGGGAGTTATTTCATTTTTGTTGGGAGTTATTTCATTTTTGTTGGGAGTTATTTCATTTCTATTAAAATTACATTTTGGTAAATTTTATGCATTTGTAACGGTTCTTAAAATTGTCGTAAAGTAAATAATAGAAATACAATGAGTTATTTTACCAAAAGAAACGCAGTTCTTGCTAGAATTTTGGTAAGTAAAGAACGGTATTAAAGTGATCAAAAATAATGACAAATCTTGAATTTAAAATAATGAGTGGCAAAAGAAGAAATAGTAAAGTGTTATACGTAAAAGTCGAAAATCAAATTTATTTAAAAAAATCGGAAGCTAGAGGAAAAAATATAACTCCCAAATGTTGGGGCTTATTTCATTTTTATTTGGAGGTTATTTCATTTATTGAAATTGGGACTCATTTCATTTTTTTGGGACTTATTTCATTGGGACTTATTTCATTTGGGAGTTATTTCACGGTACCAATTTGTTTCACTCACTTTTTTCCTCAAAATAAAAAAGATTTTATGAAAAATATAACGATTTACACAAACGCTAAATATTTTTTTTTCACAAATTTTTTCCTCGAAGTCTTTACCTCAAAAATGTTTACACAAAAATTGTTTCCTTGAATTTTTTTCCAAAAAAATGTTGTGTCTCTTTGGCTGGAGGGTATAAAAAATGCGGCGCAGCCAATTTTAATGCTTCCACTTTTTTAATTTAAACCATTTAAATTTTGGAAACGTTTTTCTATACAAATTAGCTGAAATTTTAAGAAAAATGTTATATAAAGGGTGTCCCAAGAAGAGCGCAATTTTTAAATTTTAAATAAAACACAGATATTTAAAAAAAAAATCGTGAAACTTTATTATATCGTAAAGTAGACAGAATGAGGTTATGTATGGAACAATATATCGTGCAGATGGCCGCCGCGGCTTTGCTGGCATGCACGCGATCTTTTAATGAAATTTTCAATGACCGTTTTGCATGAATGCTGCGGTATTTCATTAATGCAGCGTCCAATTTCCTTTTTTAAGGCTTGAGTCGTCGTCGGCTTATTCGCGTAAACCATAGACTTCAAAAAACCCCAAAGCAAAAAATCTAATGGTGTTAAATCGCACGATCTAGGCGGCCAATTCTGATCTCCAAAACGCGAAATAACACGACCGGGAAATGACTGATGCAGCAATTGAATTGTTTATCTGGCTGTATGACATGTGGCGCCGTCTTGTTGGAACCACATGCCCTCCACATTCATTTCTTCAATTCTAGGCAAGAAAAAACTGGTTATCATTTCACGATACCGAACACCATTGACTGTTTGCGCTTGACCTGCCTCATTTTCATAAAAAAAGGTCCAATGATTCCTCCAGCCCAAAAACCACACCACACAGTGACACGTTGAGGATGCATTTGCTTCTCGTGAATCACTCGAGGATTTTCCTCACCCCAAATGCGACAATTCTGCCTATTGACGAAGCCATCAAGATGAAAATGGGCCTCGTCACTGAAGATGATTTTATCGGCAAAATCAGCATTTTCATGTTGTCTCTCCAATACCCAATTAACGAACTCCCTTCGCTATCCATGGTCAGCTGGCTTCAGTTCCTGAGTCAATTGAACTTTGTATGCATGAAGGTGCAAATCTTTCGTCAAAATTCGCTGCAAAGTGGATTTGGAGACACCAATTTGCTGAGCTCGGTGTCGAATTGAGGTGGATGGATTTTGAGCGACATCATCACGTACAGCTGCAACATTTTCGGTCGATCGACCTGGTCGATTTTGGTAAAACAATTTCACAATGAGAATGCGTTGTTCATTCGTGTAGCGCTCCATTTTTACTAACCTCGTACCTTCAACTAGCAAACAATAACAATTGTTCAAATGTCAAACAATGACACTTCGAATGTTGCCAGATTTAAAAATTGCGTTCTTCTTGGGACACCCTTTATAACAGACAGTTTTTTTTTACAGATAACCCCTAATTCTAATGATTTGTTATAATAGACAAATATTTAAATTCACGAGAAATTATTTTTCGTGTGTTCATTTAAAAAAAGAACGCTTAACAGACGCATAAAAGTAACAGTTTTTAAGTAGTAATTAAATTAATTCTATAATATGGTTAATTTTTTAATAGAAAATATTAATTTCGCGGTTATTCTAATAATATTTATTTAATATTTTCATCCAAATTCTGCCTGCAGACGAAACAAAAAAAAAACACAAAACATGGTATGGTAAGAATTGATTTATTTTATAAAAAAAAAAAACTGATAATTTGTTTCTTATAAGCTCCCTCCAACTCTGAGTAGGTTGTCATCTAAATATTGTCCACATTACTAATAATATCTGTAACCATTTCCTAAACATTTCATATAGTTTTATAAACATTGCTTATTGCATTTTGTTTAGACTTAATGTTGATATTAACTTAAGAGACATTTATTTCTTTATCTATTGCAACTATTTACACTTATCAACATTGTTTACCTTCAGTAATGTTTAACATTATTGTGGTATTACTTGTTTCGCTCTACAATTGTTTATATACATTTTCACAAATTCTTCCGGCATATTCTAACTGGAAATTCGAAAAAATATGTTGCTAGCATAAAAAAATACTCCATCTCTTTTTCTCCGAAAAATGTTTAACGTTGCAGTGTATGAATGAGAAACTGAAGACACATTTAATTAACAAAGAGAATAGTGGAAAATGTATGTTTTCTAGAAATATCGCAAAAGAAAATCCCCAAAACACCTGTTGTTTAAATGTTTTTCCCAATTGCTTGATAAAAATTTTTAAACCACAAACAAAATTCTGAAGTTAGGAAAAGCAAAACTAAAAAGACCTAAAAGGCGACAAAAAAGATTGTGTTGATTCTTTGCTTTTAAAGTTTTTAAAAATCTATTTTAGACACATCACGTAACTTATCAGAAGGTGTCTGAAAAGTGGCAATTGACACCCGCTATGACTACACCATGTTGAAGTGACCGGTGCCTTTCATATAAAAAGTCCGACCAAGGACCCTGCCACCTTGTATACATAGGTAACGGGCAAGATAAATGAAATATTTTTTTTTTAATTCTAAAAGTTCATTGCCACATGTTGATTTAAAATAATTGCTAACAAGCACTTGTTTACTTTTATAAAAATTTAATTCATTTTAATTTTATTTTTATTTTAAAGATTTTATAGCCAAAAATATGAACATTTTTAAAATTTGATCCACATTTTCTTAAAAACGGCTTTTAATTTAAACTTTTTTATCTCGACAACATTTTTTTATTAACACTGTGTTTTCATTTAGTCATTATGGAGCCACTGTTCCGTTTTCAACCCAGTACATTTAAATGCCTATATATTTTTACTAAAAAAGAAATATGCATAAATAAAACAATTTTAGAAAATTTTTATCTAGAGTTGCCAAATAATTATTTGAAAAAATCTATTTTTGGCTGTTTTGATGGGAATTTTTTCAACAAATATTTAAAAACAAAGAACAGGTATAATCTTATGAAAATTATTGCATATAATTTATGAAAATCTGAACAATCACTGAGAGAATTATCCTTTACGATATTAACGAAACAATTCCATAGAATTTTTTTCGTATATTCAATGAAGAATTTCATTATGTCCAAGAAATTTTATTAATATTTTCATATAATTTTTTTTTTTTAATTTCATAGTTTCATAAAAAAAATTCATTCGATTTCATAATTATTTCTTCGTAAATTTAATGAAAATTTTCTTGAGAGCTATGAAATTATTTCAAAGACTTGATTTTTTTATTTCTCATAAAGTTTCATAATTTCATTAACTTGCATACATTTAATTCTCATGAGTTCAACATATTTTATAAAGTGCTTTATTATTATTTCATTGTAACCTTTTATTACTTTTCGACTTCTATGAAATTGTTTAAAAAATATGAAACGGTTCATTCGCTTAGTTCTAATGCATTTGTCAAGACATTTATGAAGAGTTTTATTAATTCAAAAAACTTCTTAATATTTAAGAACTTCATGAAACTGTTCCACACTTTATTGTCGAAATGATTCATTAATTCCATGAAGATTTTCATTAATTCTGAAAACATTTCATAAACAGTGACTTTAATGAAACCTGTTTCATAGATTCTATGAAAAGTTTCAATGGACAAGTTCCAGTGACAATTTTCATTTAAGGTCTTGTTTCGTATATATGGTTAATCTATTTATGTACGAATACATGTATATCACAAATCAAAATTATATATAATAACAAATAGTGTAATATTCAAAAAATGTATTTAATTTTGGATAAAACGAGATTTTTAGTTATATATCGTTCCATACCTGAAACATGTATATATTCTTGTTTATAAAACTATATATTGCCGCATTTAAAGTCTGATGGATGTATATAATGCCTGTTCAGAATTTAAAAAATTGGAGAATTTCGTCACATACTCAAACGATATTTATTATTCAGCTGTTTATGGATAAAACCTAACAATTTTTTGAAGGTACATACTTATAGTAGCTATCCGCGCCCTTCGCAGTTTATTTTTAAAAAATTTTGAACAAAGAGGTTCTTAAAATTTTGGGAATGCTGAACATTTTATGTTAAAAACATTTATAAAATTTTGGTAAACTACATCATCATTTAGTTTCAAAAAAGTAATTTTATTTATTACGTGTTTTAAATGAAAATTTTATATAAATATATTTCCAAAAATATGCTCAGCGTTACCAAACTCGGGTCCAATTTTGTACAAAATTCTGGATAATACTCATCGTTTGAGCACTATTACATAAAATTGTACACTTCCGGGAAACCCTAATGTGCATTAAAACTTAAAAATGATTTATGCCGTAACTTTTATGAACACCTAAAAAAGTAGTATGTTTCTTAATAATTTGTTATGGACTTAACGGATATGATAAGTTGATCATATATTTGTATGAAATTGTGTATATTTTCATACAAAAATTTAACATTTAGTGCAATTTGGACAGACTAAAACTCGGATCTAATTATATTTAGATGTATCAGTTTAATTAAAATCATATACAATTATATCTGGTAAACATTCGTATAAAATAATATATGGTTATATTATATAGTCTTATCTATTTGTATCAGTTTAGATATAATTTAGATACAATTAGATACAAAAATGGTACAATCTAATACAATTCCATCGGACCATATTTCGGATAAAATTGTACTCGACATTTCTCTAATTGCATCAGATCAGATCTAAACCTATACAAACTGGTACAATTATATGGGCCCATATTTCGGATTAAATTTAATATGATTACATATAGCGTCACATAGAAATTGATATGACTACATAAAGCCTCATCTAAATTTTTTTTAATTATATAAATTTTTTTACCTTTTTTTCTAGTTTTGCTATTTTTTTTTTTTTTGCCATTTTGTTGTTTTTTTCTAAAAATGAGTTAAAAACATATTCTTTTGCATTAAATTGCTATTTTTTGTTATTTTTTTGCTTAAGTAAAACAATCGTTTCAAAGAGTACATTTTTAATGTGGCGATTTTACATAGATTTTTTGAAACCAAATTACCGAAAATTACTTTTTAAATGACCAATTTTTTCATTAAAATGATCTGTCAATCCTGATTACAAATATTTTGAAAATCTCCCATTTTTACAATAAACAACTTTTTTTGATTTTAAAAATAACCCCACTGTGCATTCTTGCTTTTAATGTTTAAATTTGTGGCCTTAACTTATGTTTCTCAACATGTTGCTGCAGAAACTTCCAATTGGATTTTTAAACATTTCTTAACTACTCTCATATACTATAAAAAAATACTTATTCTCCGGAAATAACGACATCATTATTGAGAAACTTTATGTGGATGTGTACGAGTTAGTGTTGCCAGGTTTGACGATTTTTAGTACCTAAAATAACTAAATGACGATTTTTTGACAAACGTTTAATATGTCATCAAAACATGTTTATTTGCTATTCTTAAAAAATCGCCGGATCTATTTTTTGAATTTTATTATTTCGTTAAAATTAAAAACTTTATTTTTTTATTATCGAAATCTAACATTTATTTGTTAAAATGATGGGGAAAAAAGTTTTGCGAACAAATTATTTTATAGATTCATGTTGGGTTTAGCTTAATTTAATGTCAGTGCTTACTTTTAGGGTTTATTTCGAAATTCTACCTATAAAGTTTTGTTTAATCAACAAAATAAGGTTATAAATCGTTGTTTTGGTATTTTAGCGTATTTTGACTTTAACTAGTTCAATATATTTCAAAATCAAACAGGTAAAATAGAAAACTAAAACCGTTTACATAAGAAGGAACATGTCTTTAATGGAATCCCTTTTTTACAATTTTTAGCCAACTATCGTTATTATGAAAAGTTATTAAAACCCAATCCTGCGTTTTTTAATATTTACATTTTTACACAGATGTAAGATTGAGCCAAAAATAAAATATTTTTTAATTAGAAAAAAACAAAACATTGAATTTTTTGCGAAACAAACAAACATCGAGTTCGAATATTCTGATTTATAAAATATTGAAAGTTTGAATAAAAACATCTTCAAAACAAACTAAATAAATCCAAATAAAATACGGTGCTTAAAGAACAGGCCTAAAAATAACATAAATAAAGTGTTCCAAAGCGAAACCTCACATATTCCCAATTTATATTTGAAAATGGAAAAACATGCAGTAATAAACAATTTCTGAATAAAAATAAGTTATATTTAGCAATATTAAAAACGAACCCAAAATAAAAAATATGAAATAATCAAAAATGTCAGAATCTATTGCATTAAACTGTATCATCAAATGTAATGCGGTTTGTGTTTAATAGCAAACTTTAATTCGTTAACCCTAGAAAGTTAATTTAGGTATTTTAGACCTACATATATCTGTTTTTTTAATTATTATTTTTCTCTGATCTCTTGCTATCAACTTTAAGTTAGCAGTACTACAATAAAACTTTGAAGCGCTTCATGTTTGAAGCCCTTCATCTTTCACGACCTTTCATCTCTCTTAAAAAAAAAAAAAACCTTTAGGTTGTTTTACTATTTTTAAATTAAAAGACAATATGGCGTCAGTATTTTTGGTTTTCTATCGAACTTTGGTATAATTTTTTAAACTCACAAAGTGTACTAAAAGCAAGATCTACTTTCTTGGGTCACTGTAAGTCCAAATTTAATAACACTGTTAAACACAAAAAATGCATCAGGGACGCTACTTATTAATTGTGATAGACTTTAGGACGTAGATCACGAATGTGAACACTTAATATTAATATTACCTTTACTTTTCGAAACATTCGCAAATTTAACTTTTACCAAAAATCTAGTTTTCTCTTTAAAAATTTTTATTAATTCATAAACATGAATTAACTAGGAATAACTTTTAATATGGTTTTAAAGTATGGACTTTGAGCGTTAAAACCCATATCAATTAATTGAGATTGGTTGAAGAATGTAGGATGTGCTTGCACTTAAAGTGAAAACTTCACTTATTTTTCTTTTTTGTGAATATTTTAAAATCCCTTAATCGAATTTGCAAAATTTTAGCACATGATGTTAATTTATATTGCACTTAATACATTTCAGCGAAAGACCGACCCATCGCTTTCATATCAAAACTTTACAAAAAAAAACTTTGCAAAATTGTTAAAATTTAAAAAAAAAAAAAAATATTTGTATATATTTACTATGGGGAAAATAAAAACAATACATTTCTGAACATGCATCATTTAAAATGGTTTTTTTTTTAAGAGAACTCACTTCAATTAACTGGAACTTGGCTGGTATTGATTAGAAAACATGTGTTAATCATATTTATATGTTTTTAACTGAATTTTATTAATTAAGATTCGTAACAGGCTCAATATTTTTAAGGCATAAAAATATATAAAATTTTTGTAGTTTAAGCAATTTTTTTCTTAAACTAAAAGAGAAAATATGCAAGTTTGTTCATAAATTAAGTAAACCGTGGTGTTGACTAAAGTTTCCTTTTGCAAGTTTGTTCATAAATTAAGTAAACCGTGGTGTTGACTTAAGTTTCCTTTTAAAGTGAATCTTCTTTTCGTTTTATATATTTTATTAGCGAAATCTCGAAAAATTAAAATTTTCAACTTTAACTAGATATATACAGAAGAATGTTGCAAAAAAGTTGCATTAGTATTTAAAATTTTTTATTATTTTATAATATGTTTATTAAAAAATTTAAATTTCCTAAAAAACTATAATTTGCATATATTTTTTTTTTTAACTATAGCTAACTTTAAAATCTAAGGTCATATTCGTCATCTGTGTCCAAAAGTCTTTCAGAAATGATAGGTCGCAACGCCGATCCATTAAAATTTTCTCATTTTGTTGAACTGTGAAATTATCATTATATGACGGTTAGAAACAGTTTATCCCAGAAACAATTGAAAAACATGCCCCATCTCTAACATACACTTGGTGTCCAACTAATGAATGTTAATAAAGCTC
This sequence comes from Delia radicum, assembly GCA_021234595.1. Classification (NCBI taxonomy): domain Eukaryota; kingdom Metazoa; phylum Arthropoda; class Insecta; order Diptera; family Anthomyiidae; genus Delia; species Delia radicum. The sequence goes on along the minus strand of CM037852.1, from coordinate 21,938,523 downwards.
CTCATAATGTGATAATTACTTGTGAAAAAGAGATAGCAATAGTATTAAAAAGAGTAAGCATTCTAGTTGAAAAATACATTGTTCATATTTAGGTATTATTTAAATTATTCTCTTCTGATCAAAACAATGCATTGTGAATGCTAAAACTCCACTTAGCCACACTCATCGAAGTGTCGAACGTAGGTCGACTCACTAAGAATTGATGCTACGAATCATAGCCTGTTGTATAGCTGGGGGTTTGAAACTCACTAGGACACTATTTAAAAAGTTTTTCATATTGAGCAATTTAACAATTTAAAATACTTTGTTCATAAATTAACCGTTGAGACGAGCCTTTGGAGTTGACGAAACTGCGGCAGTCTGGCATATTCATTATGTCCGTTAAATTTTTCAATAAAAATGTTTTGTTCTTCCTGTAAAAATCTAACTAAAAAATTCTCCAGCAATTAATTTTAATAAAATTAATTACGATTATCATTCTAACACGGTTACAAAACTTTACCCTAGACAGAAAATAACATTGTTAAATAATTTCTAAATTTTGTAAAAGAATTTAAGTTTTAAAAATGTGCTACTGAAATAGTTTCCCAGAATTATATAGAGAAGTATTTAACAGTTAAAGTTCGGTAGTCTTGGGTGCTATTGTTATAAAATATCATGATTTTCGAAGTTTAATTACAGAAAAGTGTAAAGAAAACTTATTATCGCCCATGTCCCTACTTTAGAAAGATTTGCAATTAGAACGAATTTATGAAATCACACGAAATTGAAATTTGGTGTTCTCAAATCCTAAAAGCTTTCGAAAACTCGAATTTTTTTTCGAAATTATTATCGAAGTGCCAGAAACATATGGTTTTATGGAAAATAAAAAACATATGGAAAGTAAAATGCTTTTAAGAAATGCTTCTAACATTGTTGTCAATTTGTTTGAGTGTTTTCTAGAATATCAAAACAAAAAAAATGTTTTTTTTAAAACGGTTTTTTTGGGGTATAAACGATACAGTCAAAAATACAATAAAATCAGAAATAAGTAAAAAACGTTCTAAATTTTAATATTAAGCAACATTTTTGACCCTAAATTGTATTTTATTAGAAAAAAGGGGGATTGGTTTTACTTTCGACCAGGCTTTTGTACACGAATTAAAACGAATAAAAAATAGGGAAAAACGTTCTGATTTAATCGCAAGAACACCGTAAAATTCTAAAATTTTGACTTTCACTCTGATTTAAAAGCCGTAACAGGGTTGTATATTACACCGATAGTACATGAGAACTTGAAATGTGAATTACATCACCGTTCGTAATTTTTTTTTTAATTAAAACTTTATCCCAGTTGTAACAGTGGGTTTTATTAATAGATGAAACCATATTTAAGGAAAATAAAAGTTCTGTCAAATATGAAGTCTCTAGCTTTTCTAAAACTTCGGGTTCTGATGAGATCTTTAGCCAGATCGAAATACTAGTATTAACCTAGCTAATATGTTTAATTTGCTTTATTTTTGTAAATATACGGAGATTGAAAGCCGGTTATTAATTGAAAATAACATAAAAATAATCTCGATGAACACTCAAAAAAAAAATAAGTTAGTACAAAAGTTAGTAAAACGTCTTGTAAATCAGGTATACTATTTTTTAACAAATTTTTTTGCTAAAATCGTGTTTTTGTTAGACTTATTCAGCACTTAACTTTTTTATACTAATGCTTTACTAATATACTAATGTTTTACTAATTAATGTTGCTAAAAAAAATAATAAGCACATTAATAGTGTGGACGACAACCAGATTGAAAGATATACGCAGAATGAAGCAGATGTCGCGGCATGTCAAGATGTAGTAGAGAAGAGGAAAATGATACTAAAAAGTACAACTCTAATAAGACATATAAAAAAATCAACCATGGAAGACTTTTGTATCTGTTTTTCATACATAAAACAAAATTGAGGATTAAAACAACTTAAATTTTGCGTTGTCACCGGCTTGTGAAAATAATTGTCTTTTAATTAAATAGAAGACAAACTAAAATATTTAAATTTAATATGTATTTCTAAACTAAATGTTTATAGATTAATTATCTAGTGTGTTCAAATAGCAAACAAACATATACAGACATGTAGACAGAGTAAAGCGAAAGACAAAGACACACATCTTAGGTAGATTTTTATGGTTCCTTTTTCTTATTGCAAAAAGAGGATTGTTTTTTTTCGTTTCGTTTGTTTTTGTTTATTTTTTCGTTTCGTTTCTATAATTATATTCGGCAGTTGCGTCCTTTAAAAGAAAGCATTATTTAGACAACCATTGATGTAAGTAGTTGAAAGAAAATTTTTGTTATGTTATATATATTTATTTCTATATATTTTCAGATATTAAATTAACTCATGTCGTCAATGTGGGAAAATGAAAATTTTTATATTTCGTAATTATTATGTTTTATGATTTTCAGCAAATAAATTAACTAAACTACAATTTTTCTACAAATTGTTTGCGTTTTTTTCAGTCTACTAAAATTCAGCAAAAAATTTATTAATTTTAAGCAACGCATTTTTATTTCTAATCCACTAAGTGTTAGCAAAACTTTTGCTGAATCTACTAAGTTTGTTGCTAAAAATCAGCTCGCTGATTTTCAGCAAAAGATTTTGCTGACTATTAGCAATTTTTTTGCAAGCACCCTCCTGACTAAAATTTTGCTGACTCAGCAAAATTTTTTGCTGACTTTACAAACTTTTTTTTTCGAGTGTATATAAAAACAAAAAACTAATAAAACTGTAATAAAAGTTGAGTGTTTTAAGCAATAATTTTTTACTAAAAAAAATGTTTTCATATGCTTGCCCGAGTTGGGTATTTTGTTGTTGAGAGGCGTGAGAAGTGTGGTCTCTCTATTTGTATATACTCTTTGGTTGTAACAAATATTTTGTATTTTGACGATTTTTAAAAATATAATGACGATTTTGATGATTTTTCTTAGACAATTGTACGATTTTATGCTCAACAAAACTGGCAACATTGTTGCGAGTTACTTGTTAAATTTAGTTGTGTTGCTGAAAACAACAAAAGTAAATTGTGAAAAATTTAGTTCTTACTAAAACACCAAAGCGTTAACAACAAATAACGGTGGCGTTTCATTTGAAAAATAATAAGAAGGCCGAAACAACTTTATTAAACCGGTAGTGGTGTAAATACTTCGAAATAAAAATACAAACCGACCAAGAAAAGAGCAATCGAAAACAATACAAAACGAACGAAGTTAAAAGAGCCAGTGGTGTGTGGTGTATTGCCGCGTTTTTATTTCGTTTTGAAATAAACGGTTCTTTCTCTACCACAGGGTTTGAGTATTAACGTTCATATAACAATAAGTTAGTTGTTTAACGATAACGAACGTGTTAAGAACGTTTGATCCGATACAAAAAGTGGTTAATAAATAAAAAAAGTTACAAAGAATAAAAGAAAAAAAAATTATAATGAAATAAATAGAATGAGATAAAAAAAGAGAAATCTTAACAAAGAAAACAAATTTAAGTAATTAATTTAATAAAAAAAAAACAAATTTATTGAAAAAAACACACAATATTTAAACAAAAAAAAAAAATTAAAAATTTTAAAAATATATTTAAAGTTTAAAGTGTTTTAATTTTTTTTCTACTTATTGCCACAAAAAAAAAAAAAAAACAACCAAAAAAAGTGGGCACTGTGTCATGGTCTAAAGAGAACAAACAAAAATATTTCAATATTTCACGTGCTGGTTTTTAGCAGAAATTTATACTTTTTCAAACGGTTAGTGTGAATAAAATAATATTAATATTTTTAAGCAAAAGAATATGAAAATATTTATAAATGTTTTAAGAATTTAAATTAAAAAACTTTTGAAAAAATTTTAAATTTTGTTTAGTTCATAAAAAAAAAGTATATTTATCTTAACATTAGCTCTTAGTTAAGCACAAAAAAAAAACTACTTAAATTACACTGGGTAACAGTTTTTCTTAAAGAATATTAAAATTTTAGATAAAAATTTTTGTTTTTGAGTCGTTAATTTTAGCTAGTTCTATATAACAAAATTATGAAATTGTAATAACTTTTTAAACTACGTGAGAAGAACATTTAAAAATAAGAGACCTAGAAGGCTATTTGATAGCGTGCTAGTTATTTTTCAGTTTGGTGGTCGTGGGTTCAATTCTCAACTGAGGCTCTAATTGGTTTACGCTCAATTTTAAATTATGATTGATTATAAATCCTAGGTGGTTAAATATAGCGTGGAACACATACTCGTAAAGACCGTACAATTTAGTTCGTTATAAGCAAAGTTCGAGCTATAAGCGTGGTAAACATTTTCCAAAAATTATTAAATTGTCAAGACTTTTTCTTAAATTCTCCTAATTTTTAAATTTTTGTGTGTAATATTAAAACAAATTTTCCATTACATTAGGTTTTATAAATTTTTCAATTCTTTTATTTGAAGTTTTAAATACAAAGCTAAAGTTCTTAAAATTTGCAGCACATTTTTCATTTTAATATCTTGATTTTTTATGTTTTCATTATAAGCATAAAAATTTGAATGAAAATGCGTAAAAGAATCCCAAAATGTTTTGCGTTACATAAAAAGTTCGCTATAAACGATATTCGTTATAACCGTTTTATTTTGTATGAAATATGGTAGTAAAAGTGTTCACTACGTATTTTTTATTTTTTTAATTAATAATCATATAATTACAAATTATATACTATTACCCTAACCGATCACTAGCTACTATGGCCTTCGGCGCTTTGTAGCGAAAACAGAATAGTGACTCTTTTGGGAATCGAACCCTCGACCCCCGCACTGATAAGCCAGCACGCTACCAACTAGCCTACCAGGGCGCACGTTTTTACTAAGTATATTATGTAAGTAAAGACGAGAGCAATTGTAATCAAAAACAAATGAAATTTCACTTAAAGAAAGTACGACTAACATTTCATTAAATTCTAATAACATTTGTTAGTTGTTTTTACTGTTCAAAAAATTACTAACAATTGTAGTAAAAATGAAGCACATTAGTTAATAAAAATAAACAAATATCTACTTTTTTTATTTTTATAAATAACAAACAGCAACTGTAAAAAATTAATGTAAAATCACAAAACAGTCATTTGATGTGGTTTGTTTTTTTTTTAAATGCACTACAAGGTTAGTAAAAATTACATTTACATTAAAAATAAAGAAACTGTATTACAACCCAAACAACTACGTATTTCTAAAGCAGAAGTTCGTGGAGTGTACCCATATATTTTGATAGGTTCAACATTTTTTTATATTTTTTTTCTTGTTTTTTTCAACTTTGACATCTGTTTGCGCATAATTTTTTTTTACACTTGATTTTTCTTTTAATTTATTCTAAAACCATCAATAGTTTTGAGTAAAACGAGTGTTTGATTACTTAAAATAGCTGAAAATTGGTAAAGTTGTTGCATGTTTTCCAAGTTTCCAAATAATAAAAGTGTGTTAAGTAGAACTCAATTTTTTGGTGACTTTGGGTAGTTAACAATTTCAAACACTGTTAGATTATAACCGATTTTGTTGTCTGGAACGGTTTTGATAAGGGGAGAAAAATAAGCTTTTCAAATATATATAATATTATGTGTGTCTAAATAAAGTATATCGAGATTTTTCAATCGGAATCCGAAAATTTTGCAACAAAAAAGTGTAAGAAATATTTTTTATTTAAAAAATTTCCCAAAATTTTTCTCCAAAAATCGCTATGCGATATGATTTTAGAACTTTTCCATGGAAACTTTAAACTTTTTTCATATGATAAATTTTAATAACATGAAACTTTTTCAGTGACAAATCTTAAAAAAAATTAAATTTCTTTTTTAATGTTGAACACAATTTAAAGTTTTTCTATAGGATAATAATTGCTTCAGAATTTGAGAATTTTCCTAAAGATAAAATGTTTCACTATCTGATCTTTCTTATCTAGTTCCAGGAAAAATCCAGAAATAGTTTAAACTCTAAATTCAAGATATTTTTTTAGTTAGAATCAGATAATACTTAAGATTTTATTTTGAGAAATGATTAATCATGAATTCTGAATTTCAGAATCTGAAAGCTTAATAGTTACTTAAATATCCATAAATTTAAAAAGTTACTTTAAAATTCGAAAGATGTACTATTGAAATAATGCCAGAACATTTTGGATTTTCCTCTAAGATGTGTGCCTTAGTATTGAAGAATACGAAATAATCTATTAATGCTTCAACAGGAAAAGAGCTTTGAGTTTTTTTTTTTTTCAAATGTCATTCAACATTTACGTGTGAGTGATATAAAAGTATTGAACAAAATATTAATCATACGCACCTAGTTTTATTTAGTTCTAAATTTTCATAGGGGCATAGGATGGAAGAGGTTGAGAAATTTCGTCAGTGTGACGGAGTTCCTGGGGTAGGAATGTGACATGGAACCGATTTTTAGAGTGCACAACAAGCCGACATTCTGGCTTAGGTGTGAGTCCTCAGGGACTTAGGGAAGCATTTCCCTTCTCCGAATCCTCTTTTCGACCTAACCTAACTGTACTTACGTATGAGTAATATTAAATTATTGGGAAAAATATTAATCATACGCACCTTAATAACATTTTGCAATTTTTCTATAAGAGAAGTGTCTTAGTATAACAATAACAAATAATCTAAAATTCTTCAATAGGAAAAAAGCTTTGTGACTTTTGTAGTGAAAATGTCATTCAACGTTTACGTATGAGTTTTATAAAAGTATTAAATATAAATATTAATCATACGCACCTAGTCTTATCTAATACTAAAATACTTGTTTTCAAGTATTTCAATAATGTACTGTACTTACGTATGAGTAATATAAAAAATATAGGAGAAATATTAATCATACGCACCTTAATGAAAACCGATACAAATTTTAAATTTATTACTATTATTTTTAGGTAGTTTTATCACGCATAATAACAAAATTTTCTGCTTTATTTACAAACAAAAAAATTATTTATTCATTTTTTTTTTGCAATAATTTAGCTGTTTGTTCATTGGTGTCAATTTTTTATTCGAATTTTTGTTTTTTATTTTTAATTTTTATTTTCTGTGTTTGTCGTTTATTGACTCTACTCATTCACTATTCACTCTTCATCTTTATTACATTAAAAAACACATTATAGCGTCTCTTGGCCTTTGCAACTGGATTTTGCCGCATTTTATTTTGTAGTTATTTTTTTATTTTTGTTACCAAACAAAAAACTAAAAATAAACTTTAGAAAAAGTAACATAAAAAAACTAAGCAAAACAAATATAAGAAATGTGCTGAAAAGTATTCGAAAATGTTCTTTTTGTTTTAAAGAGAAGTTGTTTGAATGTTTTTTTTAAGGGTTAAGATGACACTTTGGCAGAATATTCACTAGATTATGACAACGTTTATTTAAATATTATAAATTAGAATATATGGCAACCATAGATTTCTTTTTCCCTTAACAAATTGCCAAAAAATCAGTTTGAAAAGTCTTCCTTTGTTTGTTCTCCATATTCCGCCAGATTTTAAATATATTCCGTTAAACAAAAACGACTTGAAGTTTTGAGAATATTTTGATTTTGTAGTTGAATAAATTTTGTATTTAATTATATATTGATCTTCAGTTTTAAAACTCAATTTTCGTAAATCAAATTTTGAATTATAGTCCCTGCTTGGGCGCCGTTAGTTCAAATACAATATTTTATTTAATTTATTGTACAAAACCTTTATCAAATCGTCCCTGGTTGGTCGCTAATGGTGCTAAACAAACAAACTGTTTAGACGTCACAAAATTTGTGATTATTTCTTTGTCATGCAATATTCCGCCACATTATTTTTTTTTTATTTAACAAGAAAACAACAACAAAATTTTGAGAATGTGCTAAATTGTAAGAAATTTTGTAGCTAAATTAATTTAGTTGATAATTATATGTAGATATTGAGTTTTAAAAGCCATCAGCTTTAATTAAATTTTCTTAATAAAAACCTATAAATTAGATTATGCGAATTAGCGTTTATAAAGTTTTTACTACATAATTTTTTTATACAAACACTTTCTCTTATAGTTCCTTGTTGGTCGTCATTGCTGTTAACCTAATTTTTAATGTAAATTTTAGTTAAAAAATATAATTTTTATTGAAATTGAGAACACAAAACCCTTAGTTTTTAAAACCCCTAGATAGCTTGAGGTATATTTAAATTGTTTTTCTAATGGCGCCCAGTCAGGGACAACAATTTAAAGTTTTTATTAAAAAGACTGCTGGATTATCAATCGGTGAACACTTTATCCAATAAAGTCTTAACCGGATGATGAAAACTTTTATTTAAATATTATAAATTAGACAACATGGCAACCTTAGATAATCTTCTACCTTCACAAATTACCACAAAAAAAATCAGTTTGAGATCATTCCTTTGTTTGTACTTTATACTCCGCCAAATTTTAAATAAATTCTGTTTAACAAAAAGACATAAAATTTTTAGATTTTTTAAATAAATTTAGTATTTTTCGTAAAACCAATTGTTAGTTACTTTCCCTACTTGAGCGCAGTCAGCGTAAATACAATATTTTACTTAATTTGTTGTACAAAAACTTAATCATATCGTTCCCGGTTGGACGCCAATGTCGTTGAACCAGTTTTTAAGGGTTAATATATTAAAACCGAATGTTAATTTAAAATCCAGAAGTGTAAAAAATATGGCCACTTAATTTAATTTGTTTTGCTTAAACAAATGTTAAAATAAAATTCCTGCTGTGTAAGATTTTAAAGGATTTCTTTGTTCCTACTTAAGGCGTTTACCAGCTTTAGAAATCAATAAAAACGACAATATTTAAGCAATTATAAAAAATAAAAAAAAATGGTTTACTCAAAAAATTCTTTTTGCGATAGAAAACCACAATATTAGATATTATTCTAAAAATTTAGTTTATAAATCGGACTACCATGGCCACCCTGGTAACCATTTCATTATAGACCCTTTTTTAAGGCAAAATCGGGGGCCATCGTGGAATCTTAGGTACTCTTCTGAAAAAAAAAAATTATTTTGTTTCACACACGAATAAATTCTATAGTCCCTAATGTAGCCTGATTTTTAAATTTTAGATTTGCATTAAAATTATACGTGGGTAAACTCAAAAATTAAAAAAAAGACCGAAAAAATCATTGTTTTTTATTTTTCAAATATATTAAATTGTCTCTACGTTAGGGACTTCATTTTTTATTCCTTTGCAAAAAGAAAAACCGATTGCAACTCGGTCCACCCGTAATTCAATCGCACCCAATTTTCAATATCTTTATATATATGCTGTGAGATCAAATTTGATCCGAATAATGGGAACATATAACTGTAAATAAAATACATCAAATTGTATCGAGTTCGATACAATTTTTTCCGCTACAAATTTATGTGTGTTAAATATAATTGCATCGAACTAGATATAATTCGATCCTAATTTTTCTCAACAATTATATCAAATTATGTCTAATTTCATAAACTAATATATGACCAATATTATTTCTACAGATTTTTTACGAAAGTGAAACTGTAGAGTCAAAAAATCATGTCTCTATTTTAGCAATTTAACTCCGAACAGGGTTGTTTTTAGAAAATGTTGCTTTTCTCAGATTTTATCACCATTAAAATTTGGTATTTTGCGAGATATGCTTAACTTTTTTTTGTTAATTTCGTGTAAAAGAACATAGCTAATACTTTTTGCTCAAGTGCAAAAGCTAGAGTCGTTCTTGTGAACAAAAATAAGTTAACTACCTCTGAAATCTCAACTCCAGAATTATAAAATATATATCTGTAATCCCTTAGAAAATATTGTTCATACACAGAGGGACGTGTTTAATGAATTTTTTTCACTAAACTAATGAAGTTTTCTTCACAATGTGAATGAAAAATTACTTAACTTTATGAAAAAGCTTCATAGTTTTAATGAAATTACATTTAATGAACGTTTTTCATTAGTCGTATAAAATTTTTATTAAATAATATGAAATTACAAGTTTGATATAATTTTTATTAAAAATAAAAATTATGTTTTTCTTCGACCTTTAATTGTGCAATGAAAATGAAAATTATTCAAGTTCCGAGGCCATACTCTATATTTCTTTGTTAGGATATTGTCCTAACAAATAATCTATAGTGTTTTTTGTTTTCAAATTTATTATTTGACCCTTTCAGGAATGTGTTGATATGAAATTTTTCATTAAATTTTATGAAAAACTGCATTAATTTAATGAAAAGTTTCAATGGACGAATTCCTGTGCCAATTCAAGGATCTAATGCAAAAATTCATTGACAACATGCAGATAATTCGCTCAGTGTATGGCATCACATATAATTGAATGTAACTTTGTAATGGACCATATATAATCATATCTGAATTCAATTAAAAATAATCAAAACATTGCTCCTCATATATTTCTATATAATTTTGTATGGAAAAACTTTAAAAAAAATATTTTTTAAGTTGGTTCATATGAAGTTTTATGTAATTACATATATGTACATTTATGTTGCATTATATACAAACGCATATATAACTTTATATTCTATATATAGTAATATATAGTTAGGTATATTAAGTACAATTGCAAATAAGACTATATAAAATAATATATTGCTATATATACCCTCAATAATGTTTTAAACATCATAAAGCTATATATAATTAGATACAAATATTTATGCTTTAACATATATGCTTATATGAATATATAAATGTATGCATTGAAACATTTAATTGTATAAAATTATATATGAATATATACAAACTTTTTTACTTGGGAATGTGCTTAATTTTAAGAAATTTAGCAGTAAAATTAACTAACATTTTTAAAACTGATTGTGTGTCATTAGCGTTAATTCAATTTTATAAAAAAAAACGTTGAACTATAGTCCCTGATTGGGCGCCATTAGCTTGTGTACAGTTTTTACTAAATGTTTTATACAAAAACTTTTAATTGCTTTTTTTTTATTTAAAAAAAATATTTTCTCATACGTATTTTATTTTTGCTTTGTTTCCAAACAGGTTTTGAATTTCATAATTAAAAATTGTTTACAACTAATAAAAAAAATTCATTCATAAAGTATTTCTTTATAATGCATATCAACAATTTTTCTTTTAACCATAATTCCAATAATAAATGATAAAGACTCTAAACGTCATGACTCATAATCTCAGAAAGAAATAACGCTTTTAACCAAAAACGTATTAAAGTAAAATGACCAGTAATTCGTTAAGTTTTACAGGGTGTTTAAGTACAGTTAAGTTTAGTTCGTTAAAAAAAAAAACTTCAAAATTATCTTATTTTTAACAAACATTATTTCATAACATTAATATGACACAATTATATGGAATCTAGCAAATAAAAGATAAAACAGATAAAAAAAAAATATTTATTGTTGATGACTTGATTATCGTATATGCTTAAACTCAATTTAAACCCCATTCGTACACTGAAAGAATTTTCTTGGACGAGTTTTCATGAAATTTTTAAATAAAATGATGAAGTTTTTATCACAAAGAAAATTTCCTTAACTTTAGAATAAAGCTTCATAGTTTTTATGAAACTATTTCTAATGAAACTTTTTCATTGGGCGTATGAAATTTTTAATAAATTAAATTAAATTTTTCATAATATTTTATGTAAAATTGCATTAATAATGAAATGTTTCTCTAAACTAATGAAGTTTATTTCACGAAGACAAAATTTTCTTAACTTTAGGAAAAAGCTTCATAAACTTTTTGATTAGGAGTATGAAATTTTTAATAAATTAAATTAAATTTTTCATAAAATTTTATGCAAAAATCCAAAAATTTAATGAAAAGTTTCAATGGACAAATTGCAGTTACACTTCATAGATTTAATGCAAAATTTCTTTGCAGATAATTCTCGCCGTGTATGTATAAAAATATAGCAAGTACATGTTATATTTGCTTAGCAGTAGATAGATACATGTGACTGAATGAGAGACTTTTTTTAGTTTCCATATTCTGATCTTTTGTTATAAGAGATTAAACTAAACTCAGCATTATTCAGTATTTTTTTTTCTACTTCGAAAATGACTAACTGACTTTTAATGTGTTCAGTGTGTACGTTGGAATTGTCTATATAGTTTTTCAATACCTGTTTTTTTGGCAGGTAAGGTAGTGTCTACGTTTTTTTTAACTTGCATTCCAATTGTGGTTATTTAGTCAACCATATCTTTAAGCTCTCACTCTCTTTAGAGGCTTATCAGTTAAATAACAAACAAATTACACTAGATAACAGATTTTGTAAAAAACTAAAAAAAAAAATAACTGAAATATGTTAAAAATACTCTTTTTAAGCAAAAAATCCTGTTTTACTAATAATGGCGCCCAGGCAGAGATACAATTTTTGTAATCTGTTCTAAAAAGTTTCACATTTGCATAATGGCAGTTAATTGCTATTCCTAAGTTAAATTTTATGTGTCAAAAGTAATCTATGGGGCCCAACCAAGGCGCATTATTTAAAGTTTTTCAAATAAAGCTAATTCTTTATAGTCATAGCAGACTTAACCCTCAAACCGGAAAGGAACTTTTGCAGGAAAAATAATTCTTCCTGCCTGGGCGCCATTTAAAATTACGCAAATTTTGTTGATAATGAATTTTCGTTCTCGGGAAATCCCAATAATTCTAGCAATTTAGAGATTTTTTGAAATTCCGGGTTTTTCGGTATTTCAATAATTGTTTTTGTTAACCAAAAAAATCGGTTGGCATCAACTTCGATTTTCAGCGGTAAAAAAAAAATGTATTTTTTGCAATTTAAAATTTTTGCAAAAAAAAAAAACAAATCCCGAAAGAACTCGAAAAATTCTAGATTTACTAAATCCCGGGATTCGGGATTTCACGTCTGGCATTCCCTAATTGTAAGATTTTAGTAAAATATGAATTTGTTTATTGATTTGTGATTTAATTTCATTACTCGAGTTTCAAATTGAACATTTAAATTTTATACAGCAACAAACTATCCCAAAATAATGAAATCTGGTGAATAACTAAAAGCTGGGACAAGAACTTAAAGTTTTTAACAAATGCAATTTTTTGTTTAGATCAAAATAATACGTTGAGTAGTAGTTTAGTTTAGCCAAATCGGGTTAGCGTTAAATGGCGCCAAACCTTCATTTTTAAATTTATTTAAAGAAATCGTTTTTTATTTTGCGAATTTTCAGAATTCCATTGGTTTTGTTGCTATAAAAATACTTCAGACTGTAAGGGATAAGAAAAGGTTTTCTTTTTCTTTTTGCTGTAGATCAAAGCCTATATTTATGCCTCTAAAGAAAAGAAAAAAAACTAACCAAAAAACTATAATTTTATTTGAAACCCCTCTAGATTAGTACACCCAATATAAACGTCACATAAAATTATTAAGGATGAATCTAGTTTCAAACCAAAAATATCTTAATTTTTTGCTTTACAAAACTTTAATAATATTCTTTTGTTAATGGTGCCAGGGCAGGGACATTTTCATCAAGTTTTTATGGAGAGTTTTTATTTTGTACAAAATTGACAGTTTAACTTTAAAAAAATATTTGATTGAAATATTTGAAATTAAAATAATCAGAGAAACCATCACCACTGTCCATGTTTCATATTCCCATGAAAGTGAAATCAATACGACTTTTTGGTGCTTTGTCTTTCACATACCCATTTTTATTTACGATTTACTTTCCAGTAGAAAGTAAAACAAAAGCACTTTTTCCTTATAGAAGTTTTTAAAAATCATACATAGACTGCTTTATAAGTTAAAATTTAGCATTTTGACATATGTTTTCGATAATTTTTCAACATTTTCGACATTTTCGATTATTATTTCGAATTTTATACATTTATGGGGATTAGAAAGCACCAAATTTCAATTTCATAGGCTTTTAAAATTTATTTGTATTCAAAAAGTAAGGAAACCTAGGACATGGGCGTATATCTCTTTTTGTTTTTGAAAACTATAATATTTTTATTTTTTAGTAAGGTTTTTGTTAATGCAGCCAAGGCTGGGGTAGTGATTTTAAGTTTTTTATAAAAAACTAACTTTTTTTACAAAATCGAAGGGCTAATTTTAAAAAACTGTCCGATTTAGGTAATTTATGGCAAATTATATCTTTATTTATTGTTAATTAAACTTTATAAAATGTTTTTCAATTCTAATTTTGACTAGAAGGTTAGAATTTGTTTCAACTCACCGCCAATTAAATGGCGTCAATTAGTTTACATTTATTGAAAGGTCATATCAAATGATAAAAACAAAATTTTCATTTGGTGTACAAAATATGCCAAAATTAGTTCCTTGAAAATTTTTTTAAATGGAGCCTGGGCAGGGACAATATTTTTTTTTTTTTAATTTACATTTTTAACAAGTCTCCTATTAAAAAAGTTATAATTTAAAACTACGAAATAAACGTTCAGACATCCAGAATTTATTTCAACTTTTATCCAGAAGACTAAATTATTTAAATTTGTCTAGACGTTTCCTTTGCCCAGTTTTTTTAATTTCTCATTTGTTCCGACAAAAAATCTGCTGAAGGAATTTTAGGTGCAAAAGAATTCAAATAAAATATAGTTTTTATTAAAAAAAATGGATTTTGTTTCAGCTGGTCGTTAATTAAATGGCGTCAATTTATGAAAGCTATTCAGAATGTCAATTAAAATTATTTAGAAAGTTTGCAAAGCAAAGGCTATAGAATAAAATAAATAAATGATAAAAACAAAATTTTCATTTGGTGTACAAAATATGCCAAAATTAGTTCCTTGAAATTTTTTTTAATAGAGCCTGGGCAGGTACAATATTTACGAAATAAGCATAAACATAAAGATGTCTGAACATCCAGAATGTATTCCAATTTTTCTCCAGAAGACTAAATTATTGAAATTTTTATAGACGTTTCCTTTGCCCAGTTTTTTTAGTTTCTCATTTGTTCCGACAAAAACTCGGCCCAAGGAATTTTAGATGCAAAATTCAAATAAAATATAGTATTTATTAAAAAAACTGGATTTTGTTTCAGCTGTTCCTCAATTTATGAGAGCTATTCAGAATGTCAATTAAAATTGTTTGGAGAGTTTGCTAAGCAAAGGATATAAAATTTGTGCAAAATTAGTAAATTATAAATGTTTCTAATGGCGCCTGGGAGGGAACAAGTTCGTAATTGTAATACAGCGCCTGAGCAGGGACCATAACATAAAGTTTGTGTTAAAATTTAGAATTTTTGCTAAGTTACAAAATAATTATGACTCCACGCTATTTAGGATTAAGAGATATTAAAATAATATTCCAACGTATAAAAAGTATAATCTCGTCGCCAATGTATTTAGAAAATAAATTTTTAAAAATATAGAAATTACGTTTCTTATATAGATATTTTTATCACTGCAAAGTTTTCTATCTTATGGCACCACTATATTATTAAAACTTTTTCTTAGGTAACACATTCTTTTAATTAATATTGGTTATTCTTGATAACAATATATTTCTATACATAAATATTCATTAACAAAACCCATCATTATCCAAAGATAATTATCTTTTTCCAAAGAAAAATGTTTCTTATTGAAGACTATGTATGCATTTCCCCCGTAAAAGAATTTAAAAATTCTTTAAGCATAATTTTCACACATATTTTCTATTTCGTAATCAACGCGGTAAACACACGAAGTATTTAAGGAATATCCTTTTGTTTGCCAGCATAACTGCAATGTTGCATACGAACGTATGTCGACGTTTTGTTAATGTTTTGTCAGGGGATTTTTTTTTCAGTTGTTGCATCATTAAGCATTCCACAAACGTGTTTCTTCTTGTAGATGCTACCTTTTACCACTTGCCACAAAAACCACCATATGATTTCCGTTACCACCTGTATTACATATGTATGCAGTGTATAAGTAATATAATATGGTATGAAAACATAAAAAGCGACCACGAATATTTTTGGCTTTAAAATGCAATATTTGCTGTATGTTTAAAAGAAATTAATTGTTGAGTGTAAAATGTTAATTTCAGAAATGTTTTCTTTGAAAGAATGTTTAATTAAACTTTAATTTTAATTTAGTTGATGTTTTTGTTGTTTTCAAGGAAGTTAAGGGGTGTCAATAATTAAATTTTAGAAAATTTTAAATCAATTTTAATTAATTTGAACTAAATTAGCTATACATTTTTAAATATTTTGAAAATCTACAATAAAATGTATAACGCCTTAGCAAAAAGTAAAAAAAAAAATGTTATTGTTGTCCCTGCTAGGGCGCCATTATCAAAGATTCCTAATTTCAATTATACATGTTGTTTTAATTGTTTTTACCGTTTTTGTTATTTTTGTGGGTGTCCAGAAATTTAAAGTCGAATTTCTATGAATTAGCCTTCTTTTAACCCTCTAACTGGGCTTGCCGCCTCCAAGCGGGGTATTTTAAATTGGCCATAAGTGCGCCAAATGAGTGATTAATAATACGAATTTCAGCTATTTGGATAGAAAACTAAATTTACAAAATATTTTGTGAAATCATTTTTTGTATGCTTGGCACGTTTTGGAAGCGAGAAAGCGTCATAGTTAAAATTTCGTAAAATTTCAAAAAATAAATATTTTGAAATTAACACGATTTTTAACATCTTGAAAACATATTTATATTGACGGGAAACCGTTTATACTAAACTAAAAAGTAAGATTGAAGCTTAAGCTTTTCAAAAAGCTCTAATTTTGGTATAAGGACATACAGTATTACAAAAGGATACATGTAAAAAACATCCTCTTGAAAACGTAAGAACTAATTTTTATAAAATTTGGCAGAATGATTATATTGAGTATTTTGAGCAAAGCGTTTAAGTTTAATTTTTTTTATAAGTTTAAGTGAATTAAGTTGTTCAATTTTTTCGAAAAACGAAAATCACCATATCTTCTTTACCAAAAGCATGAAATAGGTAATTTTTGGACTGTAGTTATTTCTTGATAAGAGGAATAATTAATGCGTGAAGTTATTTATTTTTATGGATTAGTTTTGAGGTTTACTCTTAACCTATTTTGGCTCAAAATGTTGCTGGAAGAATATATTGTTTATTTTTCATGCCGAACAATTGGTATAAATTGCATTGCAAAAAATATCAGGCTGATTTGAGGGTTAACTTAATTTTAGAAAACTTGAACTTTTAGTTCATTTGAATTAAATTAACTATACATTTTTTAAATATTTAGAAATCTACAATAAAATGTGCTTAAATTCGAATAAAATCTACCGATATTCTAATAAAATCTACCGTCTTAGAAAAACGACAAAAAACATTTTTAATTACTGTCCCTGCTGGGGCGCCATTACCAAAGTTTTCTAATTTTGTTTTTTTTTCGTTTTTTGTTATTTTTATGTATCTTAAGAAATTTAAAGTCGAATTTCTGTAAGTTAGCCTTCTTTTAACTTAATTTTAGAAAATTTGAACTCAGTTTTAGTTCACTTGGATTAAAATAACTATAAATTTTTGAATATTAAAAAATCTCAAGAAAAGTGCTTTGATTCTAACAAAATCCACCAAATATTCTGGAAATATTCATTAAATTTATTATTTGTTGTTACAACATACAACGCCTTAGAAGAAAAGTAAAAAATAAATTAAAATGATTGTCCCTGCTGGGGCGCCAGTTCTAAAATTTCAATACTTAATATAATTTAAAAACTAATTAAACAAAATTCAATAAACTTGAAGGCTAAAAAATACCAATCAAACTGAAAATTTGTGGAATGGAGTTGCCATATTTTTTAATAAATTCATACTTTATAATATATTTAAAATTATTTAAAACAATTTTTACAAAAATTGAATAAAAAAGACTAATAAAAGTTTACACATTCTGTATTTTACTAAATTTGAAAAGATTTAGTTGAAAGAGCTGCCACGTTTTTGATAAACTTGTGCTTCCCCTGTTACAAGTAGACATCCATACATGAACACACATGCTTCATACGTGTCCTCATGCATCAAACTCGAAGGCTAAAAAATACCAAACAACTGCAAAATTTCTGAAAATTTGTACAATGAAGTTGCCATATTTTTTAATAAATTCATACTTTATAATATATTTAAAATTATTTAAAACAATATTTACAAAAATTTAATAAAAAAGATGCATACATGCATCCATTCATGATTCATATGTGTTCATAAATGATTCATACTTAAGGTAATAGTTACATATATAATTATACATGTCCATACATTTTCATACATGTCTGTACATATGTGTACATTAAAAAAACTTGAGGTCATATTTACATATATGATCACATCTGAAATCATATGAGCATATTTTAATCGTATATGGTGGTATATTGACATGTATGACCTCGAATGACTTCATCTATTAGCATTAATAAGTTCATACATGTTTATAAATGGATGCATATATGCTGATTTTGGATGCATATATGTTGATTTTTAACCGGGTTATTATATAAATGAATTTCACTTAATAGCTTTTTAAGAAAGTTCGAATGAGAAAAAATTTTCCATATCAGTTTTTATTCAAATTTAAAGAAATTGTTGTATCGGAGTTGCCATATTTTTAATAAATGTATATATTGTATTATATTTTAAATAATTTCAGACAATTAAAGAAATAACAAAACGTGCTAATAAAAGGTTCCATTTATCTAATTTTTTTTATCAAATTTAAGGAGATTTAGTTAAAAGAGTTGCCATATTTTTTTTTATACATTTTTACTTTTTATATAATTAATTAATTTTTTAAAGTAATTTCGACTGCTAAATAATTCCCAACAATTATTATTAATAAAATTTAAAGAAATTTGCTACATAGAGTTGACATATTTTTCAAAAAATAAGTTTTAAGATCATAAATGAAATAATTTGAAACAAATTTAACGAAAATTTAATAAAATATTTATATTTAATTAAATTTATGGAAGTTTAGTTGAAAGAGTAGCCACATTTATAACAGATTTGTACTTTGTTATATACTTGGATTTCCAAAAAAAATTGTTTAAGTAAATTATACTGCTAAAAAACGTTTAACAAGTATTTTTTTTTATAATATTTAAAGAAATCGTTGCAAAAGAGTTGTGATATTTTTGATAAATTTAGTTTTAATATCATATTTGGAATAATTTTCAAAAAAATTTTCAAATAATTTAATAAAATACACCGATAAAAAGTTGCACTGATCTGTATTTTATTAAATTCAAGGAAATTAAGTTTAAAGAGTTGCCATATTTTTAATCAATTTATAGATTGGATTTCAGTTCATTTTTTTTTTTTTTTTGAATTCGATTAATGACAAAATCAAATGAACTATTAATAAAATTTAAAGAAATTAGTATAACAGAGTTGCCATATTTTTTATTATATATAATATAATTTTAATATCGTATTTGAAATTATTTTCAACAACTTTTAGAAAAATGTATCAAAACATATTAAAAAAAGGTTTCACTTGTCTGCTTTTTAATAAATTTGAGAAAATTGAGTGGCAATATTTTTACATATCTAAAAATTTCAATTAAAATATTTTAATTAATTATTTTTATCCTTTTCTCTCATTTCAGCTAACAAATGCCCATCACTAAATAAAAAAATCTATAAAAGTGATATAAATATAAATTGTGGTGAAGTTTTTTTTTTAGATTTTTGTGTTAAACTCAATTTTTTTTGGTTAATTTAAAAACAAATTTCATTAAACTATAAAACAAATTGTGTTAAAGTTAATTTTGTAAAATAAATAAGTAAATAACCGCAATTTAGTTTATAAATAAAAAACCTAAAAAAAAAGTTGCAAAAAAAATATATAAATAATTTTATTTATAAAAAAAGAAACATCAATCTCTACGAAATTTGTAGACTAAATAGAACAAGCAGTAACGCACACAAAGTCCAAACAACACACAACATGGGGCCTATAGGCAAATTACATATTAACCCGCTAGCGGCAACCGTTGCAGTCATTTTATTTTTGAATATTATATTAATAGGTAAGTCAACTTAATTAAATTTAATAAACAATAGCTTTCATAACTAAAACTTAAAAATTATATGACTTTTAGATCAAAGTTTGTTTGTATTAAGATTAGTGGGATTTGAACCGATAACCTTAAACAAATTATACAAATTTTGAAATTTTTATTATTCTCCTTTCCAATTTGATATTGATAGCCTTTCGTAAACAGAAATGTAATTGGTTGCTGTCCCTGCTCAGGCGCCATCAATATAGTTTTTAAAATAATGTTGATTGTAAAAGCACCCAAGCCGGGAAAGCACAAACCTTAAACAAATTATACAAATTTTGAAATTTTTATTATTCTCCTTTCCAATTTGATATTGATAGCCTTTCGTAAACAGAAATGTAATTGGTTGCTGTCCCTGCTCAGGCGCCATCAATATAGTTTTTAAAATAATGTTGATTGTAAAAGCACCCAAGCCGGGAAAGCACAAAACTACATGTTTGTTTTCAGAAGAAAATACAGATTAAAAAAAAATTGAATTTTTCTGTCTAACTTTTCGCATTTTTGTTTTCCAAAGAAATTACCCACTAAATAAAAAATGCTATATTTTTCTGTTTTGCTTCCGCGTTTCTATTCTCAATGGCATTTTCAAAATTATATTGGTGGAGCCTGTGCAGGGATGGCAAAGCAAAAAAACAAGAATTGTACATTCAGAAGTCTATATTTTCTGCTGAAACCAAGATCGTAGTTAAATCTGTAAGATTAAAATAATCATTGTAATTGTATAAAAAAAATGATCTTAATGGGATTGGTGCTTACGGAACTTGATAATATCAATAAAAAGCTTTACCAATTTAATAATGAAGCTTTTTCTATAACTTTATTGTCTTATAAGAAGTCATTATCAAATCACTTTAATTTTAGTATTAACACCTTAATTTTGATACTGTTTATTAGACAAATCATCATAAAACAATTATTTCATTAAATAATTAAAAAATCTAGATAAAATATTAAAAATTCTACAGAAACATTCATTGTTTCTATCTTTTTTCAAAGTCACATTTTATTTATCTTAACCATTAAATAAAAATATGTGTTTTTCTTAGGCCTACTATCTTTATCTAGAACTAGAACTAGTTCTTGAACTAGATTGTCATTACAAAATAAAAAAAAGTTGCGATATATATATAGGTATATATGATAATGAATTATTTATATGGTCATATATATAATTCATTATCAAATAATATCATAGCTGATCCGAAAAATGGCATACATAGCCTTATCTCATGTGATCCCACGGCAACTCATGTGATATAATTTTATCCACAACATTGTTCCAACAAATTTGATCGAGCTATACATAATATGATATAACTTCATACAATTCTTTGGAAATCCTCACTAATATTTTGTTTCACATCCGAAATAGTAAAGAAAATTTAAATATAAATCAATTGTTTGGAAAATTAGACGTGATTTCCATTTGACTAATA
The DNA here is from genome assembly GCA_021234595.1 of Delia radicum. NCBI lineage: Eukaryota > Metazoa > Arthropoda > Insecta > Diptera > Anthomyiidae > Delia > Delia radicum. The sequence goes on along the minus strand of CM037852.1, from coordinate 21,917,074 downwards.
TGTGATGACATATACAATTAAATGTTTCTTTTTCTTAAGATTTTCGCGCTTTTCATTGCTTTTTAAAGTTGTTCTGACTTAAAGTCCTTTTTTTTGAAATATTATTTATTCTATTATTATTTCAACTTTTGTTTTTAAGGCCCGATTACCGAATGTCCAGTTAAAGTTTAACAAACAGTTAAATTGAAGCAACAAATTTGTCAGATAAAGTCCCAGTTAGTAGCTAACGGGACATTGTAAAAATGAGGCTTATACTAACTTTTCTAAGTTTTTTTACATCTAATGTTTTTACTATTTTTTTTTTCCTTAAATGCATTGAATTTTGCTAAAGAGATAAAGTTTTTTTTGTTAATTTTTACCATATATGTTTATATATAATTACATATACAAGTGATTTAATTTTTCTTTTTAGTTGTAAAACATATATTTTTTATAGAATCATATGTGATGCCACATGTTATATATAAAAGTAATTAAATTTGTTTGGCTTTGTTGTATTATATATACTTACATGGAATTTATACATGGGTATATATGATCCTATATTTAGCTATATATATATGATGAGATAAAAAAGATTAGCTTATATACATGAGATTTAGCGCTATATTAAACATTTTCGTAAAAATAAATATGAGCTGTAAATATATATCGTTATATATGCCCACATATGTAATTATATACAATTATTTCAAGATATATATGACTATATATAAACTTTTTTTTTCGTGCGCCCCGGTAGGCTAGTTGGTAGCGTGCTGGCTTATTAGTACGGGGGTCGTGGGTTTGATTCCCACCAGAGGCACTGGTCTGTTTTTCGCTACAACGCGCCGAAGGCCATAGTAGCTAGTGCTCGGTTAGGGTAATAGTATATAATTTGTAATTATATGATTATAATATTATATTATAATATGATTATAATTATATATAATTAATAATGATTATAATAATTATAATAATAATTATTAATTAATAAAAAAAAAAAATATATATAAATTTTTTTCGTCGGGTAGCCAAAATTTTCTAATCTTCAAATTGTTTCTATACTTATAGATTTCCTCATGTCTATAATTTAAAGAAAAGACAAAAATCCCCAGAAAGAAAAGTAAATACTAATTTTATGATGTTTTTTAAGACAAAACAGATTCATGTGATAAGATAAAGTAATAAAAAAAATTATAATACATAATCATTATTTATTTAACAGTTAAAACTTGTTTAAATAAATGTTAGAATATTAAGGATATTCACTTCAAATCAAAAAAGTGGAAATTTTAAATTGAAATGAACAATTTTTACAAAACTTTCTTTAAATCTACTAAAAATTAGTTCGAGAAAGTAGCAGATTCAAAGAAAGTAGCAGATTTATATTATAAATAAAAAATTAAAAACATAACAGAATTATATTATAAAAAAATGTTTACTAAATTTTCTTTAAATGTACAAAAAATTAGTTCGATTAATAAAATTCACTTTAAGTAAATGAATTTTATTATAAATGTATAAATGCATTTTACTATAAACCTTTTTAATATATCGTGTCAAAATGTATTCCTGCCCGGGAGCCGCTTAAAATAGCTAACCAAATATGATTAAATGTTCTTTAAATTTACTAACAATTAGTTCATTTAATAAATTCATCAAGAGTAACTAAATGTTAAATTTGTATGAAATCGTTAATATTTCTTGTTGTTCTATGAATTTTTACATTTTGACTGAAATTATTTCTACTGTTAGACATTTATATTATGGATGTAAGCAATTCTAAGTAAATTTTCTTTAAATCCACTAAAATTTAGTTCATTCAACAAGTTCAACTGAAATTTATTGCAAATTTATAACAACTATTTAAAGTTTTTGTTGATTTTAGGATTTGTATGTTTTGTCTAGAATTGTGCCTGGTTGGGCATTGTTAAACCACAAAATTTATTAAATTGATCATTTTTTTACAAAATTTCCTATCTACTCAATCCTCAAACCGACATACGCTTTTGTTATAAAACTTGCTCGGCACGAATGTTCTCTACCAAAATTGTGTTCGTTGCCTTTTTGAGGCGATATGGGCCAAAATAGGTTTAGAGTGCATCTCGAAAACTAATCCACAAATATGAATAAGTTTAGACATAAATTATTCCTCTTACCAAGATAAAAATACAATCCAAAAATTACCCTTTTTGGTGTTTTACTTAAGAAGATATGGCGATTTTCGTTTTTTTGAAAAACGCGAAATTGAGCGAAAACGCAATTAAACTGCAAGTTATATTGATGAAACTTAAAGGCTTTGCTAATGTTACTAAATGTAATCATTCTGTCCACTTTTCACAAAACCCCGCCTATACGTTTTCAAGATAAGACGATATCCTTTACAGGTACGATATTAAAATAATGTATGTCCTTGTACCAAAATAATTTTTTTTTTTAAATGTTAAGCTTCAATCTTACTTTGTGTTAAGTATCAACGGTTTATAGTGAATTTACTGAACTGTAAGTTGTCCTTTCTTTAAGTGAAATTTCATTTGTTTTTAACTACAGTTGTCTTAACCTACATGGTATTCTAAGTGTATGCAATTTTGAAGAGATCTATATTCGAAAGTTATTATCGGATTTCTCTGATTCAAAAAGCATTTGATTTATATGGCTGTCGTTTTTCACACTTATGAAATAAAAAAAATACATATTACAAAAATGCACATTTTAAGCAAATGTAATTTTTAGATGTATTTACGAAATTCAAAATTTTTCAAACAAGGACAAATCGAAAATTTTAAACTTTTAATACAACATTAAATTTCTCTTTTTCTGCTACGCGATTAAAACAGGAAAATCGTAAAAATCGATTACTTTTTGAATCAGCGATATCCGATTACAACTTTCAAAGTTTTGAAAAATTTAAAAACTGAATATGGAGATGTAAGTTTTTAATATAATGAAAAGTGGAAGAGAGGAGGTCAAAAATTGTCAATTTGTTTATTATCTATCAAAGAATGAATGATATATGACCAGTATGTTCATTAGGGGTGCACAGGGGTGCACAACATCGGCCAAGCTGTAGCCGATGTTGTGCTGAAACCGAAAAATGTTTCCTCAGGTCATTTCGGAACAAAAACGTTCCGCGTCGAAGCCGATTTCTTAAAGTCCTTTAAGATTTTTTTTTTTATTTTTTAAAATTTTTTTATTTTTACAAAATTTTTTATTTTATAATTATTTAACTATTTACATTTCTTAATGTAATTATATGATTATAATCAAAATCACAATCTAAAAACTATAAGTGTTAAGTGAAGGGCAGTTACTACGGTAACTGCCTCGGGGCACAGGGACATACCAGGGAACTGTAGAGCTGCAAGTTCCTGCGGAATTTGCAGGAGTTGGTGTTCCCCTAGCAACCTGTAAGCTGAACAATCGGCTCTACTCTGAGAGGGCGACTGAACTTAGGTGGGCTAATGGCGTGGTGACAAGGCACATCTGGCCAGCTCTGGATCTGGGGCGAACGAGGGCGCTCCTGTCGCTTTCCAGGGGGGAAATCTCTGACATGGTGGCGGTGATAACCTGTCACTGTCTTATTGGCAGGCAAGCTCGTAGGTTGGTAGTGTTATCGCCTGACTTCTGTAGGAGCTGCGGGGACAAGGAGGAGGAGCAGAGTATTGAGCACTTTCTCTGGTCATGTCCTGCGCTGGCACTATATATTAGGGCCTCACTTGGATCGGCGTTGTTTCACGATCTTGGGGATCTTTCAGGTGCTGGCACCTCCTTAGCTTCGTAAGGAGCTCTAACTGGTTCAACGGTGAAGTCTGATCGGTAATCCGTCAGTCTCGTGGCATCACAACGGACCTCAGAGTCTAAGTGTGCTGGTGCTCACGGAGCCGGCTACCACTCCGACCTAACCTAACCTAAGTGAAATTAACTTAAGATTAAGAGTTCATGTTGATGTACGACAATGTACAATGTAAACTTAATTGCATTTGACGCGGAACCTTTTTTAACGATATCGAAAATCTAAAGATGCAGTTCTTATTGTTTTTTTATGCACTACATGGTATGGATAGGGCCATTTTGATATTTTCAAAAATTGTAAAAAAGTTGTTTCCCTAATGTTCATATATATTTCGATTTGAATGTGGGATCATGGAATTTTTTCTAAATAAAAAAATCGTTCGATTTTAAGTGCTTTTTCTCAGCAAAAATAAGGTTATATTTCCTTAGATCGTAGTGTAAGACCATATACTGGGCTCCATTTTTGGTTAAATTGTAATTTAAACAGTACACTCGTAGAAATAAACCTGTAAAATTAGCAAAGAAAAAAAGCTACTAAAATTTAGTTGAAAATTAAAAAAACTTCTAAAAATAAGCAGATTTTTTTACTAAATATTGGTAATATAAGAAAATCAAAAATAAATCTGTTGAATTTACAAATATTTAGTTATATTTAAGCTAAATATAAGTTAATTTTAAGTAACAAAAAAATCTGTTAAAATCAGCAAAAACATTTGCTAAATATGAGTAGACCAAATGTGAAATTTGTAAAGTTTTTTTTTAGTTTAGTTTTTTTCTACAAATTTTTAGCATAAATTTGTGTTGATCTTAGCAAAATAAACTGTTATTTCCATTCTACCAAATAGCGAAAATTTTGTTAATATTACGGCTTCTGTTTGCTATTTTAAGTATACACACAGAAAACAGTTTTGTAGTTGCAGCCGAATTTTTTGCCAACCGAATTTTTGTATTTCCACGTACTATTACTATTATTACATTTTAATACTATTTTAAAACCCCAAATTTATTTCAAATTTTTATTGTAACAATTGTATATTTTATGTTTATGGACTATAATATTCTATAAAAAGATTAACATGCGTTCAACAAAAGGTATTTTATTAATAAAAAAAAGTATATGCCTCGAACTGGGCTCGAACCGGCGATCTTTCGTTTGTCAGCCAAGTACTTTACCTCTAGCCTAAGCCCAGTTTAAGTAAGTTTTTTTTTAAATTTCAACCTTAAATATTTTCTAGTTTCAAATTTAAATATTTGTGTAGAAATAGATTTGTATGTACAATAGAAATTCGGTTGCTAATCTCAATATTTTATTAGAGTTACCAAAACTATAAACAAAATTTATAATATCCGGGATCGAACCGGCGACCTTCTGCTTGTCAGGCAATTACCTTACCTCTAGCCCACACCCAATTTGAATTTGTATTTTTAAATTTCTACTTTGAATATTGTTTTTCTTTCAAGTTTAAATATTAATGTCTAAAAATAGATTTGTATGTACAACAGAAATTGGATTGCTAATCTTAATATTTTATTAGAGTTAGCAAACCTATTAAAAATCTTTATATGATTTTAAAATTGGTAACGAAAACTAATATGTTTTTTTGCAGGCGAAACTAATATTCGATTTTAACTGCACATAGTTTATTCAAGTGATAAAATCTCCGAAAAATGGTTGGTTGTTGGTATTAAAGGTAATATACAGGATAATATTTTTTCAATATTGATTAGGAAAACAAATAATTTGAATGATGTGACTGTGCTTTGGTTAATTTTATATATTTTGTTTTATTTTGTTTGTTTACAAAATAGTTTAATTATTCTTATGATGAATTTTAAGTACTTATATTTAAAATTATTGAATAATGTTAAGCTTTCTTCGATCTTCTTTTATTTTATTCTTTTTAGTTTAAACTAGCTTAAGATCATTTATTTATTAATTATTTATTTCCAATATTTCGTCTCCACATTGGGTGACTTCTTCAGGGAACAAATATTACAAAATTGTAATATTTGTTCCCTGAAGAAGTCACCCAATGTAGAGACGAAATATTGGAAATAAATAATTATTGAATAATGATTAAATTTTGTTGGTTACAATTTGTTCTGTATGTGTACATATATTTAGTAAAAGTTTTTGCTAATTTTAAAATTTGAGTAAAATGCTATTTTCAGTTAATTAAAATGCACATCGTAAAGTTAATACACACAGAGAAATAAAGTGCCAACCGAATTGAAAAGTGTATTTTAATGATAATAACTAATAACTTCAGTAAGTACAACGATATTTACATTAGATTTCTAAATATTTTGGTGTTGGAGCTAAAATTTAGTTGAATTAACCGAATTTTGTTGTGAAAACTGATGTTCAATTGTATCAACCGACTGAAATTTGTAATAACCAAGTTTGAGTCCTAGCAACCGAGTTTCAGTTGGCAAATAGCTAACGTTTTCGCTGTGTGTAGATTTAGTTACGCTGTTCTTATTTTATAAATCTGCTAAATTTAGCAGTTTTCTGTGAGGAAATTCTTAACGATTTTTAGTAGCTTTTTAGTAGCATTTTCTGCTATTTTTACAGGTTTATTTATATGCGTGTAGCAGTGTTAGAAATCAATAAATTTGTTAAACACAGTTTATTGCCAAATAAAAAAAAGAAAATTTTAATATATTGTAAAAGTAATTTTATAGATTCTTTAATCTTATTTCAATTAATCTATAGAAATACATGATTACATGCTAAAATTTAGTAGAATTTCCATAAAATTGTGTAACCTATGTAATTAATGGCTAGAGGCGTTTGTTCTCATTTTTTTTTATCTATTCCTCACTATGATTTTCTTTTAAGCCGCCTTTTTTTTAACTTATAAATAATGTTAAGCAATTAATTTTCATGTTAACCTACAAAAACAGGTTAGTAGTGGTAGTTGTAGCAAAAGTAAATTGTTAAAAAAATAAAACACAAATTAAACTAAAAACTCGGTTACTAGAATCATAAAATCTAAAAAAAAATTACCTTTCAAAATTAGATCCATGTTAAAAAAAAAATCTATTTATGAAGGTTTTATAAACTATAACTAAATTTTAGGAAAAGATAACTTTCATTTCATATTTATCATGTTTTTAAAATGAATTTTATAGTTTCTAGAGACAAACTACAAAGAAGTAATTAAAAACTGCTACAAACTAATGAAAAGGTTAATATTTTGTTATAAGATTTAGTTACTTGGTAGTATATACTAACCACGGAAATACGGTCACTTTTTTTTTTTTTTTTTTTTTTTTGTTTTTTGTAAAGAAAGATAGTAAAAAACAGGAAAATTGTATTAAACCTTAATAAAGTTACCTTAGTCATGTTTATTAATATATGATGGGAATATATATTATAGTTCCCATGATTATAATTACAATGATATAGCTGAGGATGATGATGACATAGAAAAGTTACAAAAAAAGCATAAAAAATAGTTGCAATACATTTCGCTTGAAGCAGCATTACTTTCAATTACAAAATCATAAAGGAAATTCATACATACAAACAAATTTTTCCATTTTTTTTTTTCTTTCTTTGTGAACATGTAACTTAGATATGACAGTGAATAAAGTAATACATAAATATTTACAGGTGTTGCAATAAAAGTATTTACTTAAGTTAAGCTTCAAAGATATAAAAAAAAACTGCTGCACCATTTTCATAATGTTAGATATAATTCTGGGATGAAAGATTGTGAGACTAGTTCTGTAAAATGTAACAAATATTTTCAATCTTTAATAAATATTGGTATAAATCTGTCTAAATTTCGACCAATTTTACTAAGAAGACACATAAATCATTATAACACAAAATGACGCCCAACAGAAGGCCCATAATTGAGTTGGTACAAGCAGAGAAAAAATATGATTGAACACAAAATTATCATATTATGATCCTTATTAGCATACATATGATTCTGGCTGATCATATAATGATTACGGAAGACGATTTCATCGTCATTTAGAACCATAATGTGATTGCTATGATCATATTATGATTATATTAGACTATAATGGCACTATGTACCGCGACCAGAAGTTGGTATTTTGTGTTGCCAGCGAATACACCCTTTAGGTTCAGGCTCCCTACGAAGCCAACTATCCTACCAGGTAAACAGTTCCAAACGTCCGATGGCGTCACTATTCGACCACCAAAATAACGCACCCTCCTGTCGGAGAGCCTCGGACATTTGCAGAGAACACCCTCTGAGGTCTCGGGTTCCAATTCACAAAACCTGCACGTATCCGTAGAGGATCGTCCCATATAATTGATACCTAAGGCCACAGTGTCCCTTGAGGTAACCCGTCACGGTCCTTAGTTCGCCCCTCGTCATAGACAGAAGTCTCCGCGACCTCTCCCCAGAGGGAGATATAAACAGCCTCGCCTGTCGCTGCCCAGGCGATCTGGCCCAATAGGCCCCAAACTTCGACTCCCTCCATCTTCTGAGCCTCTCTCTGACATACCCATTGGGCACGCCACAGAAGGGTTCCGGGCTAATGAATTGTGGACGAGCTCCGCAGTTGGCTAAACAGTCAGCCCGTTCGTTGCCCTCATACCCCTTATGGCCTGGAACATATTATGATTGCTAGACATTGTAATAATAAATCAAGTGGAGTTAGTTAAAGTTGCTAGAGAACAGACGAAACAAAATATCTTTGCGAATCAAAGAATATTCTTTAAAATTGCATCGATGTTAGTGGATATTTTTGCATATTTAGCTATATATGCATATTTTTGCATATTTCACTTTAAATGCATTTTTTTTACTAATATTGCTTTAAATTAATTAAGTTTTCATAATAACGGTACACAGAAAAAACTAAAATCGACTATAAGTTAAAAAATTTGTTGAATAAATTTTGTTCAATATTGTTTACATATTATGATCGTAATTAGCATACATATGATTCTGGCTGATCATATAAAGATTACGGAAGACGATTTCATCGTCATTTAGAACCATAATGTGATTGCTATGATCATATTATGATTGTTCGACATTGTAATCATAACATGATGCTCTTAAACTACCGTAATGTGATGATAGTTTCTCTTAGTGTAAATCAAGTGGAGTTAGTAAGAGTTGCTAGAGAACAGACGAAACAAAATATATTTGCGAATCAAAGAATATTTGTTAAAATGGCATTGATTTGTTAGTGCCTATTTTTGCATATTTAGTTATATATGCATATTTTTGCAAATTTCGCTTTAAATGCATTTTTTACTTATATTGCTTTAAATTAAGTTTTCATAATAACGGTACACAGAAAAAACTAAAGTCGACTATAAATTAAAATATTTGTTGATTCAATTTTGTTCAATATTGTTTTCATTTTCAAACTAATTTTTTGTAGCTACTATTAAAATTTTAATTAAAAATTTGCAAAAAAAACGTACAAAATTTGTAAAAAAAATAGCCAAAATCAAAAAAATTACAAAATTTAAAAATATCAGAATATTGTAAAAAACGGCAAAATTTTTTGTAGATACTATTAAAACTTTAATTAAAAATTTTCAAAAACAATCTCATAAAAATTAAAAAAAATAGCCGAAATCAAAAAAATTACAAAATTTAAAAATATCACAAAATTGTAAAAAAACGCCATAAGTTAAGAAAACGCCAAAATTAAAAAAGTCGTCAAAATTGAATTGAAAAGAGCAAAAGTTGTAAAAAGATTGCTAATAATAAGATTTTTTTTTTTCAATTTAAAAAATTGTCGAAAATGGATCGTTTAAAAAAAATCCAAAAATTTTTCGTTTTTAGTTGCATGAAATTCCTTGCCCTAGTTATAAATTAAAAAAAAAAAAAACTGTTTGTAATATTATAAAAAATAGCAAAAATTATTTGTAATTATAGTTATGCAACGCAATTGTATATTAAATGTATTTTGGTTTAACCCTCTAACTGGCAAACGATGTTTTGCAACGAAATTCATACCATGTGCTGCACTCGAAAAACAAATAACAAGTTCTTCAACAAAATGGTTTATCGTTGCCTAATTTAGGCGATATGAGCCAAAATATTTAGGATGTATTTTGAAAACTAAAGCATATAAAAGAGAAGTTTTGGACAAAAAATATTTCTCTTACCAAAATATAACCACGCTCGAAAAACTATTTTATTTTTCTTTTTGTATTTAAGAAGATATCACGATTTTCGCTTTTTGTAAAAAGCGAAATTAGGCGAAAAAGTATCTAAACTTCAATTTATATTGTTCAAACTTCAACGCTTTGCTATTAATACTTAATGTCTTCTTTCTGCAAAATTTCATAAAAATCCGCCTATTAGTTTATAAGTTAAGACGATGTCCTTTAGAGGAATCCTGAAAAAATCATGTGAGTCCTTAGACTAAAGTAAGGACTTATTAATTTAATTTTTTAATTTATTTCAAAAAACCAACCGAGCCCTTCGGGCCATATATAGTTGGTAGACCAACATTAACAATCAACTTCATTATGTCACTTAAAACTATAAAACCTTAAATATCCTATTTTCTAACAATATAAAACAGTTTGTATATAGCAAGTTTAACTTACAAAAATTTAAGAAAAAAGTTTAAAAGAATTATTAAAGAATAAAGAAAATGGCATAAACTCACATGACAAAAAGTATTGCAGTTTAGAGAATTTTGAAAATTTTGAAAATTTTGAAAATTATTGGAAATTATTGAAAAATTTTTGCACATCAAATATCATTTACAGAAGCATATTCTACAAGTTTACACTTGAATGTTTTTAAAGATAGATCAAAAGATCTAAGTGGTAAGGGTAAATGGTTCCAACACTTAGCTACACGAACATGAAATGATCGTTCATGAATAATATAATTTCTAATGGGATATAAAAGTTGAGGGTTTCTTTCAGTGTTCAAGAGTATAAAATGTCTATGTACATATTCAGGGCAATTAGAGAGCATGACTTTATGATAGAATAATAGCAATCGAATTCGAACAAAATTTTAAAAATTGCATCCCAAAAAATCAGAAATATGCCTCGAAACATGATCATATGGCTTCAATTTGTAAACAAAACGTATTATTTTATTAAACAGTAAATTACATTTATTGAAGTCATCGACACTACACCCAGAAAAAACTTCAATACAGTATAATAAGTTGGACATTAATAATGAATGTGCTATGCGTTTTCTAATAGAAAGTGGCAAATAAAGATTTAGGGCATATAATCTACGCAGGGTAGAATTTATTTTGGAACTTAACCAGGTTATATGTCGACCGAATTCTAGATTGTTATCTATTAAAACACCTAGACATCTCATAACTTCAACGAATTCAATAAGCTCGCCATTAATCGTAATAGATACATCCACTTCAGAGTTATGTGGTTTAAAAAGCATAGCTTTTGTCTTGGTAGAGTTTATATTCAAATTACAATTTAACATCCAGGCAGAAATATTAGATAAAAGCAAATTTATGTCATATTCGAAAACATCAATGAGCTGCAGATGGCCCGAAAAAAGAAGTTGTACATCATCCGCAAAGACAAAAGCATCACACTCAAACCCATGAAGTACGTTAAAAAAGTCGTTCATATATAACATAAATAGTAAAGGCCCTATAACTGAGCCCTGTGGTACTCCACTGGTTACATCTAAACACTCCGAATTCGAGTCATTACAATGAACAAACTGACGTCGTCCAGACAAATAAGAAAAAATTAATTTGCAAGAATAATAAGAGAAACCGAAATAATTGCATAGCTTATGTATTAAGATCGCATGACTAATACTATCAAAGGCTTTAGACAAATCTAGAGATAACAACACTCCCACATTATCCTTATCCACAATACGTCTAATAGAGTCCGTGAGTCCAATTAAAAGCGAAGTCGTGCTATATCCTGTACGAAAACCTAATTGTAAAGAATTAAGCAAGTTATTCTCGTTCAAAAACATCATAACCTGATCCTTAGATTAGATTAGATCAGAAGGCACTATGCAACCGCGACCAATGTAGGTCTTTTGTGCTGCCTAAGGTTACCTACAGATTCAAGCTACCTATAAAGCCAATTATCCTATTAGGCAAAATCTTCGCGATGTCGGAAGGCGAAATAAAGCGATCACCTAGAAACCTAAGTCTCCTATCACAAAGCCTGGGACATTCGCAGAGAACATGCTCCGAGGTCTCAGACACCATCTCGCAAAACCTACACAAATCCGTGTCCGATTGACCCTTCTTGTGCAGATGGTATCTGAGATTACAGTGTCCAGTTAAGTACGACGCCAGGGTCCTCAAACCCCCCCTTTCAAGCGACAAGAGTCGCCTCGACCCCCTACTGGAAAAAGAGATCAATCTTTTAGCCTGGCGCTGACCAGGAGAGTTTTCCCAGTAACCAGAGAATTCAGACTCTCTCCATGCCCTGAGCCTTTCCCTAACATACCCCGCAGGTATTCCACAGAATGGTTCAGGACCAATAAAGGGCTTTCGGGCCCCGTGGTTGGCAAGACAATCTGCCCTCTCGTTGCCCTCATGCCCCTCATGACCAGGAATCCACCCCAATGTTAGAGAGTTGCCTCTACCGAGCCTATTGAGAGTCTGAATGCATTCCATGACCAACCCGGACGACACCTTATAGGCCATTAAGGCCCTCAGTGCAGCCTGACTGTCAGAAAGAATGTAGATGCGAGATCTGCGAGTTCCCCTTCGCAGGCATTCCAATGCACAGACACAAATGGCCCAAATCTCCGCCTGAAAAATGGACGGATATTTACCCATAGGTAAGGCACGCTGGAAGCCTGGTCCGAAGACGCCCGCACCCGTGTTCCCATTCGACTGCTTAGAGCCATCAGTGAACCACACCTGAGAACCATCTTCCGGTTCCCAGGATTGATTGGTCCACATGTCTCTGTCAAACAATAACACATCAAAATATCTATCAAAGATCCACTCCGGTGACACTTTGTCCGCAACCTTAGAAATTGGGTCATCTATTAGGATTCGCGCGATCCTCATGTGACCCCTTAGGTCGCCTCCCCTCATGCCACCGAATTCACTAAGTTTAGAGGAACCCATACTGGCAACCTCCATTACAGAAATATGCAATGGCGGGATCCCCAGCATAACCCCCAAGGCATCCGTCGGGCAAGTTCCGCCGGCCCCTGTAATGCCAACACACGCAAGACGGTAGATTCTCTTAAGAGCATCCCTTGCCTTACTCTGTTCAACTTTTGGCCACCATGCAAGGGCAGCATAGGTGATCATCGGTTTAACAATAGTATTGAACGACCAGTAGACCATTTGTGGCCTTAGGCCCCATGTTCTCCCGAAAAGCCTCTGGCAGGCATAATATGCCCTGGTGGCCTTCTTGGAGACGTGGTCAAGATGCTCGTTCCAGGTGAGGGAGCTATCAAGAGTCACTCCAAGATACTTAACACTGCTAGAGAAGCCAACCGTTACGCCCTCAACGACCGGCATAGACAGGTTAAGTTTTCTCCTTCTCGTGAATGGTACCAGGATTGTCTTCGACGGATTAACCTGATCCTTAATAACGTGCTCAACAATTTTAGACAAGACACGAACCAACGAAATTGGTCTAAACTCGTGACGAGGATCCTTCTTCCTAATAGGGATTACCTTAGCAATTTTCCAATCAGAAGGAAATTTGGAATTAGTAAAAATATTATTTATTAAATACAAAAGTTGCCTATGAATAAAAGGAAAAATTGTTTTGATAAATTTTAGAGGTAAATCATCAGAACCGGAAGCATTAGACTTGATTTTGGAAAGAGCAATACGCATATCTTCAAAATCATAAAGCTTCAATCTTACTGATATTTTATTATATTTTATTATATTTTATTCAATCTTACTGATATATTATTTAGTCAACTTAAATTGTTTTTTTTAGATTTTTGAAAACTATTTTTTTTAAAAATAATTATTTTTTGAAATTTTACGAAGTTTTGATTTTGAAGACTTCTCGCTTCTAAACCGTGGACGACACACGTTAAATTTCTTCGAAAAATTTTTGGCAAATTTAGTTTTCTATCGGAATATATTAATTTCTAAGTATAAAACGCTCATTTGACGCATTTGTGGTAAATTTTATAGAGGCTACCCTGAGGCAGCCTTACCTGTTAGAGGGTTAAATCTATTTTCATAATTTTATACAAATTTCATAAAACAATCATATATTGTATTATTTATTTATTTAACATTTTATGAAGACAACTTTCGTTGTTATGTAATTAGATTTTAATATTTTAATTCTTCACTTTTTGGAAATTTCAAACATGTTATTTGAAATATTTTTCAAAATATTTCATATTTTTGTGGGAAAATTAAACTCAAATTCTTCACTAAAATGTTCTTTTCTGCAATTAAAACACATTTTAAAAATTTTTAATACAAATACCACCCTATTTTTTTTTTTTTTTTTTAAATAATTAACACCCTCCATTATATGACTGCAATTTGTTTTGGTTTGTTATTTAACATATTTCTAATTAACATAATATAATATTTATCAAAAACATATTTTTTTAATTAATAACCATGAAATGAAAAACAACCCAACTCAAATAAATATTAACAAAATATGTATTTAAAACAAATTTTAGAAAATTTTTTTTATAGAAATTTTGAATGTACGACCGAACAGTTCGGCCAAAAAACTATATTTGTTCGTTTTTTTTTTTTTTTTGGTAGATAATAAATTTTGGTATTGGGAAACATGTTTTCTAGTGTCGGTTGGACACTAGAAATTTTATTTAAATTTTTAGGAATTTAAAAATTTAAAACTTTTCTTGTATTTGTGTGTTTAATACTCCTATTAAAATTTACAAATGTCTGGATTATCTCTTATTATATCATGTTTAATTATTAAAAAAAAAAACAACTTTATGGTATTTTTTGAGGGCGGGGTATTTTTTTAAAGTTAAACACAGCTGTAGATTTTACCATAATATGTATTTGATTAAGTTTAAATATGTGCTATAGAATCGTGTATATTTGAATTTTATGCGCTATGCTGTTTTTTAAATTTAACAATTTTTTTTTTTTGTTTACATAAAATGTCAATTAAAGCTTTTTGTAACATCAAAATTAAAAAAAAAAAAAAAAAAAAGATGATACACAAATGCATTTTAAAAATAAGGGTGGTAAACCATAATCTGAAGTTCATCGTTATTTATTTTTTTTTTTTCAACAAATCCATTTCAATATTTTTTTCGAAAGTAGCAATGAATTTTATCACCACATTTGTAGTCAAATAAAAAATAAACAGAGATATTTAAGATTGGCAGACAGACGGATGGTTAGACACAGAAAAAACGATAAATGACATTAAATTGTTTGCAAAACATTTTTCGTTTAAGTGTTTTAAGGCAAAAGGAAAGATATATTAGGTTTAACAAATCGTTTGTAACAATTAAAAGAAAAATTGTAAATAAAAATTTCAAATTGGTTGCTAAACTTAGAATACTATGTAGGTAAAGACCACTGCAAATGTAGTTAAAAACATATGAAATTTTACTTAAAGAAAGAACGACTAACATTTCAGTAAATTCAACTAACATTGTCATTTTTTATTTTCAATTTATAACGAGCTTGCAACCTCCGTATATTTACAAAAATAAAGCAAATCAAACATATTAGCTAGGTTGATACTAGTATTTCGATCTGGCTAAAGATCTCATCAGAACCCGAAGTTTTAGAAAAGCTAGAGCCTCTATAATAGGCAGAACTTTAACAAAAAACGTATTAATAATCAATTTTGCTCCATTCTTGTCTTCTTAGTAATCAAGCACGTGGTTAGGTCTTTTCCTAACAAGCATCATGACGTTACTAAACTTTGAAGACCAAAAATTGTTCTATTTATATAAAAAATTTTTAGTTTGTACTCTGGCTCAAGTAATATTTTTTACAGTTATATTAGTTTTTTTGTTTTTATATACATCGAGATTATTTTTATGTTATTTTCTATTTATAACGAGCTTGCAACCTCCGTATATTTACAAAAATAAAGCAAATCAAACATATTAGCTAGGTTGATACTAGTATTTCGATCTGGCTAAAGATCTCATCAGAACCCGAAGTTTTAGAAAAACTAGAGCCTCCATATTAGTCAGAACTTTAACAAGAAACCTATTAATCATCAATTTTGCTCCATTCTTATCTTCTTAGTAATCAAGCACGTGGTTAGGTCTTTTACTTGTTTTTTAATGTTCAAAAAATGGCTAAAAATTGTAGTAAAAATGAACATCATGTTAACAAAAAAACATTTATTTTTTTATTTTTTTTAAATAACAAAAAACTATTGTAAAAAATTAATGTAAAATCATAAAACAGTCATTTGATGTGGTTTGTTTTTTTTAAAGAACTACAAGGTCAGTAAAAAATTTTTGTTTTTTCTACAAATTGCTGACATTTACATTAAAAATAAAGAAACTGTATAACAACCTAACCAACTACATATTTTTAAAGCAGAAGTTCCCTGAGTGTATAAATTATAGTCTATGTAGTATATTTGAATACTGACAAACTAGAAAAATTACTATGACACACGTTGAGCGTTGATTAGGCAAATGTAGCGAATACTTGAAATATAGTCAGTTTATTTAGAATATTTTAAATATTATTCTAACTTTGCTATTTTAAGTATACACACAGAAAAAAGTTTTGTAGTTGCAACCGAATTTTTTGCCAACCGAATTTTTATGGTTCCATTCCAACTTTTATAAATTTAATTTAAAAAAATATATACTAAATTGCATTAATCGAAAAATACCGAAACTTAAACAAAAAATCGCTAAGCAAGCATACAAATTTGGAAACAACGCGCTTAATTTTTTCTTGATTATAGAAAACATATTAAATAACTAATGGCTGAAATGGGACAAATATCGCCGAAATCGATTAAGTGATGTCATTGAAAAAATCGATTAAATGACAAAAGTCCTTAAAATTGAAAACGCTGACATTTGAGAAAAACACGTAAATTGCAAACACATGATTTTTATCGATTAAAAACGGTATCAGGAAAAAACGCTTAAATTTTGCAACTTCCAAGTCGTTACTTTTATGTACAAGTAAAGACTTTGAGAAAAATCGCTAAAAAAATGCTCTAAATTTATTAGGCAAAAATCGCTAAAAATTGAAAAAAACCCCCCACATACACGTAAATCGAGAAAAAATGTTAAATAAAACAAATGTCCTAAATTAAATTAGGAAACGGTGATTAAATACTGGAAAAAATGTGACCTTAGAAAAAAAATTACCAAATCTGAAAAAAAATACGTAAATGAAAATAAAAAATGGCACTATTGAAAAACGCTGATATAGAAAATTCGCTAAAATTGGTAAAAAAAAAGTAGATTAATTTATTATTTAAAGATCTACTATTTTATTAACAAAAAAAAAAAAGAAAATTAAAACAAAGTAAAATAATGAATCAGGGCTATGAAACAAAAAGCTTCAATAAATTCGCCAACTCTACATCAGGTGGCGAGCAACAACTGTTCTAAGACTTATCTACTCGCGCAATTACAGTATTGCCATGTTTGAAGCCCTTCATCTTTCACCACCTTACATCTCTCCACTATCCCCTTTCCAAAGAAATCAACACATTAATTAATAGGAAGAATTTCCTGAGTGTTGCTTCTCTTTTCTAAAAAAAAAAAAAAAAAAATGTTTTCGCTTTATTGTAGTCAATGTTTTCGTCGGCGTGAATTGGAACCTACTATGGCATTAAATGTATCACGTTGTGATCATATTATTTGCAAGGAATATACTCTGGAAAAAATATTTTAAAGGGACAAAAATTGAAAAAAAAATCAAAATTTTAAATTGTAGAGAAAAACTATACAAAATCGAGAAAATCAGTTAAATTAAATAAAGCCAAAATAGCTAAATTTAAAGTAAAAAATTAAGAAAAAAATAAAAAAATCACAGAACAAATATTCAAATCTCTGGCATTTAAAAAAAATCCCCAATTATCGGTTAAAAGCGATATCAAAAAAACATTCAAAGTTGACACTTTTTAACAAAAGTAATAAATTTGAGAAAAATCTCTAAATCTTCACAAAATCTTCACAGCTTAAAATAAGAAAAACTCTAAAATTGGAAAGAAAACACCAAAATCGATCAAAAAAACAAGTTTCACAATATAAAAGTAGACATATTTTATCTATTGACAATATCGAAAAATTTAAAATTTAGAAAATATTGCCTAAACTGAAAAAAAACTATTAAATATTTAAAAACTGTAAAAAAGTTAATTGAAAAAACATTCAAAATTGAAAAAATCGAAAAAAATTAAAAACAACACTGAAATTATCAAAATATAGTGAACATCGAAAAATCTTCTTAAGATATAAAAAAATTGGGGACAAAACAGAAAAATTGACAAATATTGATTAACAGCGATATCAAAAAAAAGAAAAGGCGTAAAATCGACAAATAAGTAAAAATGTGATTCATTTAGAAAAAAATTATGAAATTAGGAAAAAACTTTCAATATGGGAAAGCTTACAGATGTTTAAAAAAACACCGATATAGACAACTCGCTAATATTAGAAGCGAAATAAATCTTGGAATAAATGCTGAATTAAAAAAAAAATCCGCCAAAATGAAAAAAATCGTTGAAACTAATCAAGAAATTGGAATAATTGAAAAATTAATCGAAATATGCAGAAAAAAAATTGTGAAACGCTAGAAAATTAGTATATTTCTAAAAAAAAATCGGTAAATTAAAAAAAAAAGCGAAAATTGTATATTAAATAATTACCAAACTTATTATAGCGCCAAAATGTAAAATAAAAAAAAAAAAATCGCAGAATTAAAAACAAAAATTGGAAAATATCTAGAACTACGGGAAAACTTAAATAACAAAAATTTGCCAATACTTAAAAATAAATATAAAAATTTATGACATTTGAAAAAAAAGGAAACGCCCAAATGGACAGAAAAAATTCACAAAAAATCTGTTCAAAACGATTTTAACAGAATTTTTTTTTTAAATTTAAACAAAAATTGCTAAATTTGGAAAAATCACTATATAACACACAATTTATCAAGGAAAAACGCTTTTTTTTAAATTTAAACAAAAATTGCTAAATTTGGGAAAAATCACTATATAACACACAATTTATCAAGGAAAAACGCTTTTTTTTAAATTTAAACAAAAATTGCTAAATTTGGAAAAATCGCTATATAACACACAATTTATCAAGGAAAAAACGCTTTAAAAAACAGCCTAGTAATGATTTTTGGGACTAAAGTAAATTTAAACTCCTGCTCCGTAAATTTGGTACAATAAATAGCAAACCAAATTATTTCCATGACGGCCAGCCTAGAACTATGCCTTTTAAAACACTTTAAGGCACTTAAAAAAATAAAAAAATTGTGTTTGGACACGAAGTTTTGTTTTCGAGATTTTAATTGACAAAACATTTTCTATAAAAATTACTTTCTAATTTAGTAGAATTACCAATATTTTTAGTCAAATGGCACCTGGGCCGGGACTGAAAAGAGACACTTATAGAGTTAAATGTTTTTTGTTTTCTAAGTTCTAGTTTTAAATGGCGCCCCAGCAGGAACTCAACTAATATTCGTCGTAAAAAGACCATACATTTAACTTAATTTTTATTCAAATGGCACCTGGGCCGGGACTGAAAAGAGACACTTATAGAGTTAAATGTTTTTTTTTTTTAAGTTCTAGTTTTAAATGGCGCCCCAGCAGGGACTCAATTAATATTCGTTATAAAAAGACCATACATTTAACTTAATTTTGATTCAAATGGCGCCTGGGTAGGGACTTTAAAGAGACACTTATAGAATTAAATGTTTTGTTTTCTAAGTTCTAGTTTTAAATGGCGCCCCAGCAGGGACTCAATTAATATTCGTCATAAAAAGACTATACATTCAACTTAATTTTTATTCAAATGGCACCTGGGTAGGGACTTGAAAGAGACGCTTATAAAATTAAATGTTCTGTTTTCTAAGTTCTAGTTTAAAATGGCGCCCAGCAGGGACTCAACTAATTTTCGTCATAAAAAGACTATACATTCAACTTAATTTTTATTCAAATGGTACCTGGATAGGTACTTAAAAGAGACGCTTATAAAATTAAATGTTTTGTTTTCTAAGTTCTAGTTTTAAATGGCGCCCCAGCAGGGACTCAACTAATATTCGTCATAAAAAGACTATACATTCAACTTAATTTTTATTCAAATGGCACCTGGGTAGGGACTTAAAAGAGACGCTTTTAAAATTAAATGTTTTGTTTTCTAAGTTCTAGTTTTAAATGGCGCCCCAGCAGGGACTCAACTAATATTCGTCATAAAAATACCATACATTTAACTTAATTTTGATTCAAATGGCGCCTGGGTAGGGACTTAAAAGAGACGTTTATAAAATTAAATGTTTTGTTTTCTAAGTTCTAGTTTTAAATGGCGCCCCAACAGGGACTAAACTACTAATATTTATAAAAAGACCATACATTTAACTTAATTGTAACCGTTGTATAATTTAAAAATCGTCTGAGCAGGTTCCAAATTAAAAAAATTTTTAAGAACTAAACTGATACAATTTATAATAAATTTCATTCACATCCTTGACTTAGTTTTAGCCTTTTTTACTACATTTGATAAAATGTTGACTCTCCTGAAAGTTAAAAATGTGCCTGTAGGGAATTCTGTATTTGTTTAAACCACACGAAGCCTTGCATTTGGCTTTAAAAAGGATTTCTTGTTTTATTTGTTAAAAGTCATGAACTGCGAAAAAAAATGCAGCAATTGCTATAAATGTTGGCCATAAATCAAACACATTACACATAGAAATTTTCAATTTGCAAAAGTGCTGAAATACCAAAAACTGGCTAAACAAAATCAACAACAACAAAAAAAAAATTCTAAAAAAAAATTTAAAGATGAAAAACTCAACTTAAATAAGTAATGAAATTTTCGAAAAACAAAATCCTAATGACATCATTGTTTTCTATTTGTTACAAAAGAACAGGGGCAGGGGAGACCTTTAAAATAAATAAGATTTTATTAAAAATTTTCCAATGATGACTTCATTTGTTTAGTATCCATATCTTAGAACACCCTCCCCTTGTTGTAAATTCTTTTAAGGAAAACATTTTTTTCCAGTAATATATAAAACTTATTTAAGAACAAAAATTTTTATTGTAGCTTTAATAACCATAAATTGATTTATAGGACAGCTATAAACATTATGATCACTTTATATTTTTTTCTTCTAAAAACTCGAGACTAAGTAATAACAATAACAATTTCCTTCATCCCTTTTCCAAAAATAGGATAAAACAAAAAAAAGTTTTTTGTATAGATAAATATTTGTCACTTTATTTGCTGTTCTATCACAAAAAGGAAACGGATATGATAAAATATTTGGTTTTTGCCAAACAGCAAATACTTTTTATTTTCCTAAAAGCCTGCTGTTAGTGTAGAACTAAATTTAACGGAAAAATCAAATTAATATAGAAGCAGTTAAACTAAACTATGGCACAAGTTTGGAAAAAGATAGTATAACTTTCCCCCATGATTTAGTAAAAGAAAAGAAAAGAAGGGGGAGGGTATTATAAAGGGTGCAACATTTAGGCAAATTTTTAAACCAATAGCTTTGGGGTACCATATCGCTAAAATTGAATAATATCTCCATAATTTAAAAAAATCACCAATAGCTAACAAATCGCAGATATTTAACAACAATTGTTTGGAGATTTGGAAATTTTAAAATTTGTTTAGGTTATTTTTTTTTTTTTTTAATTTCAACGGTTTTTTTAAATTTTGGAGATTTTTTTTTTAAATGTTAGCAATTTGTTTAATTTTCCCTATTTTGTTGATTTAAAAATTTTGGCAATTTTTTCAATTTCGGCAAATGTGAGGGCGGATCAAAAAAAAAAATAATTTTTCAACATAATCTCCTTTTAGCTCAATACACTTAGTGCAACGTTTCTCAACTTTTGTATCCCTTCCAAAAAATAATCAACATAATCTCCTTTTAGCTCAATACACTTAGTGCAACGTTTCTCCAACTTTTGTATACCTTCCAAAAAATAGGTTCGAGGTCCATAAAATAGGCATTTGTTTGATCAATAATTTCATCGTTGGAGCTAAATGTCTGTCCACGGAGCAATTTCTTTAGGTTTGAAAATAGGAAATAGTCACTCGGGGCTAAATCCGGAGAATATATTGCGGATGAGGTACAAATTCATAGTCCAATTCATGAAATTTTGCCATTTAGACTGCACACGTGTGCACTCGTGCATTATCTTGATAAAAAAAAAACTTTTTTTTTGGCCATATGGTGTCGTTTTTTTTTTAATCCTCGTTAAATCGGTCCAATAAGTTGGAATAATATTCAACGTTTATTGTTTTTCCCTTTTGAAGCTAATCGATGTGGATTATCCCGCGTGCTTCCCAAAAAACTGTTGCCATCACCTTAACATCACCAACAAACTTACCTTGGCCTTCTTCGGAGCTGGTTTACACGGAAAACCCCGTTCTTTAGACTGCTGATTGGTATCCGGAGTGTTGTACTGGATCCATGTTTCATCCACAGTTACAAAACGCAAAAACTCATTCGAATTGCGGTTAACAACTCCAAACAATCCTTTGAAGTTGTCACACGATTACGTTTATGGTCAATTGTGAGCAAACGCGGCACCCATCTTGCAGACAGCTTTCTTAAACCCAACTGATCATTTAAAATCGAAACCACACTGTCATATGAAATGCCTATGGCATCAACAATCTCACGCACTATTACTCTTCGATCCACGATATGGCACTATTACACCATATATTGGATTTTTTCGACATTTTCGGGTGTATTGACCTCAATTGGCCGTTCAGAACGTTATTCGCAAAGAATAATGTTTAATGAGCACTCGAAATCCACTTTTTTCCATTTTTAAAAAAATCCACGAGGTTGTATGTTTTGAACAGCTGTTAAACGCAAAGTAAATGACGGAACTTGCTCAAAATATGACAGTAGTCTATTAACAGGTGGTACTTGATGGAAGCAGTGTTGCATTTCATATAACTACGAGGGAAGTTCGAAAAGTCACGGACTTATTGATCCGCCCTCGTATTTTTTAATTTTGACAATTGCTTTTTCAATCGTAGGGTTTACTTTTATTTTGGCGACTTTTTCAGCACTTTTGACGATTTTGTTTTTAATTTTATAAATTGCTATTTGACGATTTTTTCTTCCAATTTTGGGCGATTATTTTCAATTTGAACTATTTTTTTTTTAAATTTTGAGATTTTTTAATTTTGGCGTTTTTTTTTTTTATTTTGACAATTTTTTCAAAACTTGGCGATGTTTTGTTTTAATTTTGACAATTTTTTCCAATTTTGTTTCTTTCAATGTTGACGATTTTTTAAATTTTAGCGATTTGTTCAATTTTTAAGATTTAATGATTTTTTTTTTTTTAATTTTTGTAATTTTTTAAATTTAAACTTTGTTTAATTTTGGCAATTTTTTCCAATTGTAGCGATTTGTTTAAATTTTCGATTTTCACATTTGATGAAAAATTATATGAAACTATTTTTCCCACAACATCTCAGTGAAGTAAAAATATTTGAAGGGTCCTATAATTAGAGCTAATAAGGGCAATAAGTCTCTTTCAGATTAGCAATTTTTATTTTTAAAATTTGTTCAAAACCTTTTTACTACTTTCTTTTCTGCTAACAATTACTGGGTGCCACGTTGGGCGTCAATTACTGTAATAAGTAATTGTGTTGTGCGAAACTTATTAACTGCTTTGAACTATTTCGGCCCGATGTTGGGCGCCAATAACACTACTATTAATACTTAATATTAAGGCCCCACGTTGGGTGCCAATAACCTGACAAGGCTCCTTTGTGGCAAACAGTTGGCAAGCATGGTCTATTGTTTAAAACTTTTACAATGTAAAAGTTTTTTTTTTTGTTAAGTTAAAGGTATAACCCCCTTTATTTCAGATTTTTATTTCTTTTCCTTGAGTTTTTGTATTTTTTAATTTACTTTCGAGTGTTATCTTAATTAACACTTTTTTTAATTAATTTATATATATTTTATAACATTTGCAGCTGTGTAGAGATTAATATACGCTTAAATATGTTAAATATCATAAATTCAACTCTCTCATCTCTAAATGGCATCATTCATACAGACAGCCCGGCAACTCAACTCAAAATGATATCAATTTCAAAATGAGAATGATGTCTTAAAGTGGAAACAGATGGATTAGATCATAATGAAAATTAGAAGAAAAAAAAACAAATATTGAAAAACTGTTTAATTATTTTATACAACAAAAAAAAAACACCAATCTTTAATATATCAAAAACAGAAGTTTTGTAATTTGTTATCATTTAAAAAAAAAACATTTGAAAACTTTTTTCAAAAGCTGCATTTATTACAAATCGGTGAAAAAACACTGTATTGTTTTATATTAAAATCCCTATAATTGCTATTGTTTAAACAATTTACGTTGCTTTTGTTTATAAAACATGATAATTGTTCGTGTTTGTATGCCAAAAACAATAGCAACCATAACCCAATCAATAAATCATAAAATTAATGAATTATATGAATTGTACCTTTTGATGTGTATAAAAATTTTACAAGAAAAGAAGATGTTCATGGGTTATGGAAATGACCTTTTGTTTTATAAAGATAATAAATTTCACAGGGTTACATTTTTTAACTCACCCTTACCAAAAACTGCATTTTTTGCTATAACTCACCCTATGACCACTCCTCACCTTGTTTTAGCTACACTGAGAGAATTATCTGCATGATATCAATGAATTTTTTGCAATATATCTATGAACTGTCATTGGAATGTGTCCATTGAAACTTTTCTATTAAATTAATGCATTCTTTCATAAACTGTTATGAAAATTTTGATATAATTCTTATTAAAAATAAAAATTATGTTTTTTCGACCTTTAATTGTGCAATGAAAATGAAAATTATTCAAGTTCGAGTCCATACTCTATATTTCTTTATTAGGATATTGCCCTAACAAATATTGTATTGAGGTTTTTGTTTTCAAATTTATTAATTGACCACTTTCAGGAATGTGTTAATAGATCTATTTCGGGAATTTTTTAGGTTTTCGTCATCAGAACACGTTTTTTAATAAAAATTATATCAAACTTGTAAAAAACATAAAGTACGGTCTTACTTTACTTCCCCTTTACATCTTGTTTTAAATAAAGCAAAACAAGTGTAAAAATAAAAAGGAGAATAAAAACAAAAAGCGTGTATTGTATATCTACCAAAGGCAGATAGAACTTGCACATAACGAACAAGTTTTCAATTTACTTTTGATCAATGTTGATAATCTTTAACTTCGAGCTCATATATTAGTTCTCATTTAGTGGGATAACTAGGTTATATGAATGTTTGATGTTTGCATGGGATTGTCACTTCTTTCAAAACGTGTTCTGATGTTCTTTACATCTTGTTTAAAAAAAAAAACAAAACAAGTGTAAAAATAGTGAATAAAAACAAAAACCGTGTATTGTACAAGTTTTCAATTTATTTTTGATCAATGGTGATAATCTTTAACTAGGTTATCTTACAGTGTATAACTAGGGGATAACTAGTTTATATGAATGTTTGATATTTGCATGGGATTGTCACTTATTTAAAAACGTGTTCTGATGATAAGAACCTAGAAAATTCCCGAAATAGATCTATCAACACATTACTGAAAGTGGTAAATTAATAAATTTGAAAACAAAAACTCTGTAGATTATTTGTTAGGACAATAATAAAGAAATATAGAGTATGGCCTCGAACTTGAATAATTTTCATTTTCATTACTTTTATGAAAAGTTTCATTTTATTATTAAAAATTTCATACACCAAATGAAAAAGTCTAATTAAACATAGTTTCATAAAAATTGTAAAGCTTTTTCATAAAGTTTAAAAAATGTTTCATTCGCTTTGTGAAACAAACTTCATTAAATTAGTGAAAAATGTGAGATTTTATTCGTTCGGTTTGAAATCATGACAAATTTTCTCTAAATTAACAGAAAAATTATAATTTTTATATGATAATTTACTTTGACTATTAGAAAAAAACACAGAAAAAGTTATTAGACACTAGCATGAATGGAATGCATTTTTGACCCACTACGATCTTCATCAACATTCTTCGTGCCATTTAGTGTTAATAGTAAATAAATTCTATTTAACTCACACGTTAAAGGAATTGGGCAACTTTAAATCCCACATTACTCTGTGTGTTGAGTTAGAATGAAATTTACCACAAACGATTTCTATTTATAGTGCGTTTGTTTTTCTCTAGTCATTATCATAATTGCCAGTTTAACTTTCAGTTAAAACTTTTAAATGTCAATTCTTTTCTCTAATGTCATCATATACTATCCTTCTACATAAGCAAAGCATATCAACAACATTAAAGATTGAAAAATTTCATAGAATGAATCATGAATCACGAAAATTATCTCTGTGTATAGTTAATTTGTTGATTGAAGTAAAAGTAAATTTTCCTATTCTTGTTTTGACTAAATATATCCTTGCTTTGACTAAAAATATCTCCCCTATTTTCAAAACTATTCAAAAAGTTTTCTTTTGTCATATTTTGTGTATTATTTTCAAAACAAACTAATAAATTGACACGCGTTACAAGTAATTGTTATGTTTTTTTGTTTTGTTCTCAAAACAATGACAGCAAAACCATGCGTCAATTTTTATATTTTAATTGTCAACTGACTCCAAAAAAGAAAACACGGAAAATGATAATGTTCAACAGGGGACATAAAAAAATTAAATTTGTGTAAAGGAACATCCTGAGTTGAGTATCGTTTTTTTTTTTTGTTGAACTAAAACTAAACTAAGAAATCCATAGTTTTAATTCTAATCTCAATTAACCCTCAAACGGGGCTAGTTTATTGCAATGAAATTGTTTTCCATTTTGGCAATGTAAAATACTAGTAAGTTAAGGATAATGCTCTAATTCACTAACAAGAAAACTACACAGTGGTAAATCCGCGGATTATAATGAAACTTTGATATGTTGTTGAGGACCAACAAATATTATACACGTAGTTTGTTTTGGTGCGCAGGCGCCCTCTCGATAAAATTAAATAAGCGTTATTTTATGTTAAACCAACAACAACTTCACATTCAAATGTGGTATTCGAAAACATTTTTGTTTTGAATAATAAAAATATTCGGATATGCACAGACTTGTTTTATACCATGACAAAACAATACCAAGTAGACTTATTAGAAAAATGCTCTCTCGATTACAACAACAAAATGTTGAAAATTCATCCAAAAGCTATGTAATGTCAAATAAAAAATAATAATTCTCCCTAATGCCTTTACCTTGTATTGTTATGCCATGTTTTATATAAGGTGGCGCAAAAGTAATCCTCCTATCAGAAAATGCTATACATAATAAATACATAATAAAAAAAAAACTTCGGAAGGTTATTTTTGTGCCACCTTATACCTGTGGATGCATCTGTAAAATAACTTTCATTTGCTACCCAATTTGTTTAAAGTTTAGTAATTTATATAAGAAATATATTAAAAACACATAAAATTGCGTAATTTTAGACCCCACTTTTTAACCCCTAAACTTGAGATTGCACACCTAAAAATACGTGTCTAATATTTGTTTGTCCTTTACATCGTATCCACTTGTATGATTAATACGAAGTCCAAAGTTTTTTCCTTAGGAAAAAAAAAATATTAAAAGCGCCATAATTAAAAAACGCTTAAATTGGAAAAATCGTAAATTCTAAGCAATCGTCAAAATTGCAACAAAGAAAAATACTATTTTTGAATAAAATATCTCAAACTAATTAATTCGAAGTCCAAAGTTTTTTCTTCAGGAAAGAAATTTTTAAAAATCGCCAGATCTAAAAAATTACAAAGTTGTCAAAATCGACAAAACTGAAACAACAACAAAACTATTTGAAAAACATCTCTTAAACTGACAAAATCGCCTAAATTAAAAAAAAAATCGCTAAAAATGTAAAAATCACCTAAATAATATTTAATCCATATTTATTTTTGACCCCACTCTTTAACCTCTTAAAATCAGCCAAATAAAAGAAATCGTCAAATTGAAAAAATTGAAAAAATTACCAAAATTTAAAAAACAAAATCGCTAAAAGTGCAATAACGCCAAAATTGAAAAAAACACGCAATATTAAAAAATTTAGAATATTTAAAAAAATCGAATTGCAGAAATTAATCGCATAAATTGAAAAAATCACCTAAATAAAATTTAAAACGCTTACACCTAAAGAATTATCCTTCATAATATTAATGAAACAATTTAATAGATTTTTTTTTTTGTAGATTCAATGAAGAATTTCATTATATCCAAGATATTTTAGTAATATTAAGAAATTTTTAATAAACTTTTTTTTCATAAAATTTCATTATTTCATAAAAAAATTCAGTCGATTTCATAAATTATCTCTTTAAAAATTTAATGAAAATTTTCTTAAGAGCTATGAAATTATTTCAAAGACTTAATTTTTTACTTTTTCCTAAAATTTCATAATTTTATTAATTTTCATACATTTCAAACTTTACTTTTAAGTAATTTTACTTTTATTAATTTTGCAGTTCATTGGCTTAGTGCCAATGCATTAATAAGACATTCATGAAGAGTTTTATTAAATCAAGGAAACTTCTTAATAATAAAAAATTTTATGAAACTGTTTCATCGGAATGATTCATTGCTTTAATGTTTTCATTAATTCCACAAACATTTCATAAACACTGACTAATGGAACCCGTTGTATACACACAGAGAAACATTTTGCTATTTGCCAACTGAAATTCGGTTACTGCGACTCAAATCGGTTATTATGAATTTCAGTTGGTTGGTAAAACTGAACATTGGTTTCACAAAAAAAAATCGATTAATTCAACTGAATTTTAGTTGCAAAACTCAAAATATTCAGAAATCTAGTGTTCATATCGTTGTACTAACTGAATTTATATCGTTGTACTAGCTCAATTGCTACCATTAATATACACTTTTCAATTCGGTTGGCATTTTATTTCTCTGTGTGTACATTATATGAAAAGTTTTAAGGGACGAGTTCCAGTGACAATTTTCATTAAAGCTATGAAGAAATTCTTTATTGAAGTGAAGATAATTCTCTCAGTGTATGTATATCGTGTATGTATATCCGGAAAACATTTTTAATATATGCCGTTGACGATTTTTTTTAAATATTGGTGATTTTTATGATTTATGGCGAATTTTTATACTAAATATTACAGTTTTTTTTTAAATTTTAGAGAATTTTTTAAATTTTGGATATTTTTTTTTTAATTTTTGGTGAATTTATAAATTAAAGCAGTTTATTTAGTCAAAACGACTATTTATAAAGTACAAAGTGGTCTTTGTAAGCTCTTTCGGATGCCTAGACACATGCAGATTGTATTGTTCACAAAAGTTGTTCAGATTTACAATGGCTACAATTTTGTCATATATTGCTAGTGAAAAATTATGAGTTATGATGAAAAAAGCAAAAAAAAAATAATTTTCTCCTAAATTTTTTAAAAAAAAGTGCAGGAAAAAATGATTTTGTGCACATAAAATGTTTACAAAATTTGTTCAGTAGACTCTTCACTACATTATTGCCAAATATAGTTAAGCAATATCATCAAGTCTGAATTAGCTGTAGGCCAAAAACTGAGGACACCTTTAAAAATCTTTTGAGGTCCATACAAAAAAAAAATGGTAGTCAAACTGGCCAAACCGAGTACAGGGTTTTGCTAACCTTTGGTAGTACAATCTAACCTATACTGTCGAGTCCGTGCATTTTTCCAAAAGTCTTCATTTGTTGCAATGTGTTATGGCAATTTTACTAAATTTTGACGATTTGTTTTAATTTTTGCGATTTTGTTTTTTTAATTTTAGCCATTTTTTAAATTTTGGTGTTTTTTTTTCTCTAATGTTGGTGAAATATTAGCAATTTTTTTACATTTACTCGATTTTTTTTCCAATTTTGGTGATTTATTTTAATTTTGGGTGTTTTTTTTTTCTCAAATGTTGGTGATTTCTTTCAAATATTAGCGGTATTTTTATATTTAATCGATTTTCTTTCCAATTTTGGTGATTTATTTTTATTTTGGCTTTTATTTTAAATTTGTGGTAATTATGGGGTATATACACTTGAAATTTCAATTAAACATTTATTAATATTATATTGACAGAATTTTTTTCTATGTTTAATTACTTAATTTATAAAAGTTTGTTGAGTCAATAATTTTTTATATAAGTTTTGCTGTTTTTCATGAACTCTGGTTTCTTTTGTGGTCAAAATTCTCCTTAGTCTGAATCTTTATATAGGAAAAAAAATTTCGCTGCGTTTTTTTAGAATTCATCACAGAATTAATTTTTTTTTAAAAAAATTGTACTGAAAAAAATAGTCACTCTATGTAAAGGTCAATATATGTTCATATACGAGTACAATCCCATTTTTCTTGAAATTACAGTTATTTAAACAGGCTGCAAAGGCCATTGTCCTTAAAATATAGTGGAACAAAAATTTTGTTTTTTATGGCGCCCAACGGGGTGCCACATTATATTATTGCTTGTAAAAACACCTATTTAAATTTAAAGTAACTCAAAAGTTAACTCACATTGCAAACTACATACTTTTTACTTCATAATTTACATTACACCCAGACTTGCCAACTTATATCAATTAATAGTTAACGTTGCTACCTTTCTTCAATTATCTTCTTAAATTTTAATTAAGTTGTATGCGTGTTATTAACAATAATAACAGGCTCAAATATTTCCTTTTTTTATAATAAGCCCAAAATCCCAAAAAGAGCATTAAGTGTCCCTTTTTTCCACAAATAAGCGCCTTATGTTGTTTGAAAGCTACAATAACGAAAAAAATAACATAATAATAACAACAATAATAATTTTTCCTGAAATTTTCCAATTGTACTATATTATGGTCAGGCGCGGATCCAGTAGAAGATTTCGGGGAGGGAAATTAGAGTAGTTTTTATTAAATTTACTAATTACTTTACACTTTTTACTCCCCCTGGATCCGCGCCTGATAATGGTACAAAAAGAATACAACTGTGTTAAAAGAAAACCCACCCTCTTACCGCTAACCATCGTTATCAAGAATTTTTATTTTTTTAAACTAGAACAGCAACAATTCTATGGATTTGAAATGTAAAAGAAATTTAACAACACAATATTGTCATTGGTGGGATTAACTTTAATGCCACTCATCATGTTACGTTTTTTCTTAAGACCCGAGTAAAAATGACTTTTATATATTTATTTCAGGGACCGAAAATAACAGTTATTTTCAAATTTTTAAACAAAAAAGCAACTAGAAGTAAATGTCGGAAAACTGTTTCAAGTATACCATTTTCATCCTTATGAACTAGTCTATAAAATGCATTGGTTTTTAAATTTTGATTTTTATTTTTTTAGCAAAAATAAAAGTTATTTTTGATTTTTATTTTTTTGAGCAAAAATAAAAATTATTTTTTGATTTTTATTATTTCGAGCAAAAAAAAAATTATTTTTTGATTTTTATTTTTTCGAGCAAAAATAAAAGTTATTTTTTGATTTTGATTTTTTCGGGCAAACATAAAAGTTATTTTTTGATTTTTATTTTTTCGAGCAAAAATAAATGTTATTTTGATTTTTATTTTTTCGGGCAAAAGTAAAGTTATTTTTTGATTTTTATTTTTTTGAGCAACAATAAAAGTTATTTTTTGATTTTTATTTTTTCGAGCAAAAATAAAAGTTATTTTTGACAGCTTTTTCTCAAGATTTTTGAGCTTTAAATTTGACTTTTTTAAAATAGTCTTTGTTTTTAATGCTTTTCTATTCAAAATTGTTTTACTTTTTCTTTCAAAATGTGCAATTTTTCTAACATTTTTGTAGTTTTGCTATTTTATTTGCTGTTTATCCAATATTTTTTTACTATAAATGCAATGGATTTTGCCATTTATTGTCTTCTCTGGATATTATATAATTATATCTCGTTGATCATTGTCATATGTAACATAAAGTCTATTTGCATATGTTTATATCATAATATATTTAATTATATTAAGCAGATAAACCTTTTTCGGATCAGATTATATATAACTGCGATAACTCGTATGTATATAAATTTATCCAAAACAATGGTGGACTTGGTTAATATAATTTTATATAAGTAAATATATTTTAATATAATCACATACAAATATATTTGATGTTACATACAATAATGCTTAACGAGATTTAGTTGCATAAGATCATAAGTTCACTTAGAATACTGTGTAGGTAAAAACCACAGCAAATGTAGTTGAAAACAAATTAAATTTCAGTTAAAGAAAGGACGACTTACATTTCAGTAAATTCAACTAACATTGTCATTTGTTTTTTAACGTTCAAAAAATGACTAACAATTGTAGTAAAAGTGAACTACGTGTTAGTAAAAAATAAACAAACATTTATTTTTTTAAAAACAAAAAACTAGTGTAAAAATTTAATGTAAAATCATAAAACAGTCATTTGATGTGGTTTTGTTTTTTTAAAATGCACTGCAAGGTTAGTAAAAAATGTAATTTGTTCTACAAATGACTGACATTTACATTAAAAATAAAGAATCTGTATTACAACCCAAACAACTGCATAATTTTAAAGCAGAAGTTTCCTGAGTGTAATTATATAAAAATAATTTTTACTCGGGGTAGTAAGTAAATATTTGTTAAAAAATAATGTTGCATGTTTCACAGACATATATATAAATGACAACAACAAATAATGAAGAAAAATGCAGGATCAACGTTTGTTAAATAAGACGACTGCGCGCTTGATAATAATGATGATGGCAAATATCGAAGGCAATTAGTAATGTTTGTTTGTTTATAGTATTAGGATTTGTAGACGATTTTCGATTGGAATAGAAACATTTACAGAGTATTCGAATTTCGTTAATAATAGCAGATGTTTTGAGTTAAGCCACGAACGAAAAACCAATAAAATTTTCAAATGCACAAATTGTGGTAATAGCGGATTAGAATTTAAAACAATTTGAAACCTCAACAAACAAAAAACTGTAAAAGCTATGAATTTTTTTTTTGAATAATATAATTAATAGTTATAATCGCGCTGCTTAAAAAATTAGCTAAGTGTCAAATTACATTCCAAATATTGAAAGAAGTTTTAGTTAATTTTGATGCGTTGCCAACTTTATAAAAGATTTTCTGCTTTATTTCCATTTATATCAAAAATTGTTTTAAACTAATTGAAATTACTAAGTTTCTGCTAAATTAGTTAATTTTATATGTTTTATGTTTCGTTAAGTTTTCAAAAAGTTTCGTTTAGTTGTTAAAAACACCTGTAATTGATTTTTAACAGTTTCTTCAATGAAACTGTATAATTTTTATGAATTTCGTGAGCTTAGTTTAGCCAAAAAAAAGATTCGTTAAGTTTTAAATTTTGTGGTTTTATACTACTTTATCTAGTCTTTGATTTAAACGTAATTAAAAATATTGATAAATAGCAGTTATTTTGCAAAATTAGTTAATTTTAGATAATTTTACCTTTCGTTAAGTTGTTAAAAACAATCGTTAAGTGATTAAAACACTTACAAGTGGTGTTTACTGATTTATACTATAGAACTATATACTTTTTACAAATTTCGTCAGCTTGCTTTAGCTAAAAAAGGTTTCGTTAAGTTTTAAATTTTACGAAAATATTAAACTTTATTAAATCTATGATTCATCATTGATAAGTTACTGTTATAACGATCCATTAGTTAACTTAACTAGCGTTAAGTTTGAAAAACTTCGTTAAGTTTTTAAAAACATCTGGTTTAGGTTTCTATTACTTTTTGCAGTAAAATACCTACACACAGGAAAAATTGTTGCCATTTGCCAACTAAAATTCGGTAACTATGACTCGCTTGGTACAATTGAATATTGGTATTTACAACAAAATTTGGCTAATACAACTGAATTTTAGTTTCCACAACCAAAATGTTTGGAAATCAAATTTAAATATGGTTGTACTAAACGAATTTACTTTTCTGTGTGTAGTTTATATATTTTTCGTTAGCATAGGCCAGCTAAAAAAGTTTCGTTAGGTTTAAAATTCTATAAAATTGCACAAATTTATAAAGTTTAATGTTTCGTTAAGTTATCAGAAACTTTCGTTAAGTTTTTAAAAACACCAGCAATACAATTATATTGCTTTCTGGAACAAAAATATTCAGATTTTATAAATTTCGTTAACTTAATTAAGCTCCAAAAGATTCGTTAAATTTAAAACTCTATAAAATTACTCAAATTTATAAAACTTATGGCTCAAACTTTGTCAACAAATTGAAAAGATATTTTTAAGATGATGCAATAGTTAAGTTTACAAAAAGTTTCGTTATGCTTAATAGGTTTCTACAAATTTTGTAAGTTTAAGGATTTCAGTTTTTACGAGTAGTGACAAATAACTTTTATAATGCTAAATTAATTAATTTAAGATATTTTAGACTTTCGTTAAGTTCCTTAAAAGTTAAGCTTTAAAAAATACCTGGCTCATGTTGCAAGTGATTTCCGTATAAAAAAACAATTTTCACAAATTTCAATCCTATAAATTAATTAATTTCGTATGCTTAGGTAAGTTTAAAGAGTTTCGTTAAGCTTTCATTTCGTACGTTAAAACAATGACAGTTTACTTTTGTGATGCTAAATAAGTAAATAATGAAAACACCAAGTTTTATATTTATTTCTAATCAAGGACCGACCTTCAACATCGCTGATCGGAAAAATTTTGTTTAAATGTTTTATTTTCAGAAATAAAAATAAATTTCGACAGCAAAATTATAATCACAAATGTGTTTTTACTTTCGTTAAATTTTTAAAAATTGTGATTAAGTTTATACAACATCAGTTTAAGCCTTCTATTACTCTCTGCAACAAAAAATATTAGTTTTATAAATTTCGTAAGCTAAGTGGAAGAAAATGTTAAAATTCTATAACTATAAACAGATTTCTTAAGATGCGAATTTAAAATATTTCAAAATAATGATAAATTTTTGTATTGATGCACCTGATTTTTTTTAAATTGCCTTTTGTATCAAAGTGGAGAATTTTCTTAACTTTTGTAAACTTAGTTCAGCTAAACAAGTTTCGTTAAGTTTTTGATTCTATACACATATACAAATCTATTAATGTTAAGGTTGAAAATATTTTTAAATAGTGATAAATAACCGTTTAAGTGCTAAAGTATACAATTTTAGATAGTTTTGTTTTTCGTTAAGTTTTTCGAAAGTTTCGTTAAGTTTGAAAAACATCATTAAATACTTTGTTGTAATGGCAAAAGTTTATTTGAGTTTAAGAACATTTCGTTTAGTTCTAAATTTCGTGGAAATATAATATTTGTTGTTTGAAGCATTAAAAGTATGAGAACCGCTTTATCAAATAAAAAATATACAAATATATAAATAAAATGTTTTTTTATTAAGTTTTAAATAATTTCGTTAAGTTTAAATAAAAACTATAAAAAAGTTATATTTGCATTTAGAATTTTAAAGTAGTTTTTTCCTTAATATTGCAATTAGGCACCATATTTTTTTACCTATTTACTCAAAACTTAAACAGTTCAAATCAGCCTCTAAGTTGGGCGTCATTTTGACAAAGTGAATTTTGATATATAAATTCGTTGTTGAGATCTAACACTTTGGCATAGATATGCATATTTTTAAGTACTCGTACTTGACACAATCAAAGTAATTAGACTTTAAGTTGGGCGCCATTTTTTTTTTTCATATTGCTTATTGTAAAATCTTCCAAAGTTCTGTTTAATTTTTTTTTATGGGGGTAATTATGAACATATTATGGTTTATTTTTCAAACATCATGTGTTATGTTGTAGTTTAAAATTGATTTTTTAAGACAAATAATATATTATCAAAAATATCATCCATCATTTGGACTTGTTGTACATATAACAGACCTCCTTTTTTAATTAATTAAAATTGAAAAAAAAAAAAAAATATATATATTAAAAATTTAACGAAAAAAGTATTTTACACCAATTTAAATTTGAAGAGAAATTTAATATGCTGGTCATTTTCATATACTGTACTTATTTTTAAATACATTTTTTTTTTATTAAAAAATCTACAAATTTGTATATTCCCATTAAAAAAAAAATGCTGATGTGTTTGGAATTTTTTATTTGTATTTCTTGGTTAGTTCTGGGGTATACGGCTACTTAAACTATAAAGTGTTTTCATTACAGTTAATCATTAAACTTGATCTTTTTTTGTGGAGTTTTATTCCACAGACTGTTAAAACTATTTATCTTATTTTTTGTGCTACTTCTTATATTATTTGTGTTTCTTTTTTTTTAATTCTTTTGTTTTACAAGCCATGAAATTAAAGTAACTTTAGAAAAAAAAAACAGCTCATTTGTTTATAATTTGTTGCAATGCTAGTGATAATTATAAGGAATTTGTATTATAATATTTTATTATTCGAGTTAAATTTCCATTTCGATTGTAGTTGTTGTTGAGTTTTTTGGAGGGAAGGCAGTTTTTTTTTTGAAAATGTAATGGAGCAGAAAACAAATTCATATAAAGATCAGTTCTTTTTTCAACATTATTTGTTAATTTATTTCATTTGTAATTATAAGAATTCGTTTTTTTTCTTCTGTTTTTCTGAAGATTAGATTTCTGTTACCGTTTAAAAAAGTGTTATATATAAGAAGAGTTTTGCTCTACAAGCATTAAATTTGTTTAAACTTTAAGAAATATAAGAAATATCTTAACAAACAAAACTCATTAGCATTTCTTCAGAATTTGAAAGATAATGCAATTTTGAAATAATTTTTACTGCAATCAGCAAATGAAATAAGATTATTATTAAAAAATATTAAACAATAACAATATTTTTTTAAATAATTTTGAAAATATATCTAACGGATTTAATTTAACGCTCATACATGGAAAACACTGGAATTTTTACTTTTTAACACTGCAATTTGTACTTATTATTATTAATTATATACTATTACCCTAACCGAGCACTAGCTACTATGGCTTTCGGCGCGTTGTAGCGAAAACAGACCAGTGCCTCTGGTGGGAATCGAACCCACGACCCCTGCACTGATAAGCCAGCACTCTACCAACTAGCCTACAAAAGAAATATATTACATTGAGACTTCAAAAAGTGTAGAAATTTATGAATACTACAGTTTACAAATTTGGACCCAAATGTGGGTTTTAAAATTTAAAGCTTAAGAATTTAATAAATATTAACAAAATTTAGTGGCCATCGAAGGCCCCATCTTAATAAGACACCTAATATAATTAACGCAGAACGTGGCGTTAAAACGAATAAAGTGTTAAATTTAGCTTTACCTATTTTTTATATCCTCCTCAATGTATTTGGTAAAAATAATCAACAATTTTGTAAATGAAGTAAGTTTATGTAAGAGGCAATTTAAACGAAGAAATTAATTGCAGGCAATTTTTAAATTCTCTTTTAAAGTTGCTTCTAAAAATCATGAACATTTATACGAAGAGTTTTTGCATGCAATTTTTTTGACGGTTTATTTTGCCAATCTTCTTTAATTGTTCATTCGTTGAAATTTAATTTATTCGTAATAATTTAAAAAAAAATATTATTTAATAATATAAAATAATATAATTTAAAATAATATATAAATAGTTCTTTATTCCACATTATTTATTTTTTATTTTACGAAATATTTTCGATACACAACACTTTAGAAGCCGAATACGAATAAAGCAAATTAACAAGAATACGAACGATAGCAAAAAGAAATGTCAAAAAATATCTTGAAAAACGAAAACCGTGCAATCTTTGCTACCCCGCTTGCTTCTCTACCCCGTTTGCCTACAAACAATAATTGCACGCAACATTGCATGCAAAAATTGCCTCGTTTAAATGGCCTCTAAGTCAGGCGCGGATCCTGGAAAAGGTTTTGTAGGGAGGGGGTGTGGGTGAACTAAGAGTATTTTTAATTAATTTTTTAATCTTTTATAATATAAGTAATATTATTTTAAATTTTATTAATTTTTTCCATTTTTTTCAATTTTAGTGATTTTGTTTTTTAATTTAAGGATTTTTCTTAAATTTTAGCGATTTTTTTTGAATAGTTACGTTTTGTTTTAATTTGGTTGATTTTCTCAAATTTTGAATATTTTCTGAAATATTAGCAGTTTTTTTTTTCAAATTTTAGCAATTTTTTAAGTTTTAGTGGATTTTTTAAATTTTGACAAAAAATATTTTCCAATTTTTGCCGTTTTTGTAATTGATTTTAGCGATTTTTTCAACATAAACGAATGTTTTCAATTATATAAATTAAATAGATTTTTTGATTTTTTTAGGTTTGAACTAGGTAAAAAACTTAACAGTTTGTGCTTGCCCCTTTATTTTTATTAAATTCTAGCGATTTTTAAACTTTTGCAATATTTTAAGTTGTTGGCGTTATTATTAAATTTAAGCGATTTTTTTTTTCAATTTAAATATTTTTTTTACTTTTGTCGTTTTTGTTCAATTTTGTGGATTTTCTCAAATTTTGAATATTTTTTAAAATATTAGCAGTTTTTTTTTCAAATATTAGCAATTTTTTTTAATTTTGTGGGGTTTTTAAATGTTGACAAAAAATATTTTCCAATTTTTGCCGTTTTTGTTTTTGATTTTAGCGATTTTTTTCAAGAACTTTTTTTTAAATTTTATAAATTAAAGATTTTTTTTGATTTTTTTTTTTAGAAAAAAAAATTTTTTTGGTGAAAAAAATTTAACAGTGCGTGCGTGCCCCCTTATTTTTTAAATGCTAGCGATTTTTAAACTTTTGGAATATTTTAAATTTTTGGCGATATTATTAAATTTTAGCGATTTTTTTTACAATTTAAATATTTTTTAAATTTTGGCGTTTTTGTTTAATTTTGCCGATTTTTGAAAATTTTGGCACTTTTTTAAATATAAACGATTTTTGTTTTTATGTCAATTTTCGATTTTTTCCACTTTTGACAATTATTTTTAAATTTTGAAAATTTTTTAGCTTTTTTTCCAATTTTATAGATTATTTTTAATTTGAGTGTTTTTTTTTTAATTTTGATTTTTTTTTTAAATTTTGAATATATTTTGAAATTTAGTGTTATTTTAATTGTGGTAATTTTTCTTTCCTATTTTAGCGATTTTTTGTCGATTTTTTTAAACGACATTCTAACGAATGTACACTCAGAATAATCCATGCTAAAAATACGAAAAAAAAATGTCAAAACACCGAAATCGTTTGTAAAATAAACAAATTTTCGTGTATTTTACAAAAGATTTTGTTATTTTGACGATTTTCTCGTATTTCTATGCATTGGATATTATTAGTGTATTTGTTGATCATTTAAAATTGCATTTAATTTTGAATTGTCAGGTAAGGAAAAAACTCACGAATATAGATCCGAAGGATTCTCAGAATATGTTTAGCCAAATAAGAAAGAACTTTAAAAGATTCACTCCCATAAATCTCAACGAGATAAAGGTTCCGGAAAATTCGGAATTTTTGCTAGAAAATGCGGGAATAAACCCACAAACATTAAGAAAAGACATCTTAAATAAATATATAGTAGAGGATCAAACACAAGTGTTAAACACCATAGGTTCGTTTTTTGAGTCAATACATACTCACAAGGATATTAATCCTGAAAATATTATTCATATGCAGGTCAGTGAGGCTTTCAATCAGTTTTTAGAAGATAAAACAGAATTTGAAAGTAATAAATCCACTATAATAAATTTCAATGATGAAATGTTATCGGATAATTTCGATGAAACACAAACACGTGATCTTTTCATAACCAGGGACAGTATCGCATATATATTCGCTAGTTTACGGA
Source organism: Delia radicum (assembly GCA_021234595.1). Taxonomy (NCBI): domain Eukaryota; kingdom Metazoa; phylum Arthropoda; class Insecta; order Diptera; family Anthomyiidae; genus Delia; species Delia radicum. Next base: position 21,877,395 of record CM037852.1, on the reverse strand, counting down.
ATAAATTATCATCGGGAATTGACAATATACCAAATATAGTTCTAAAGAAAATTCCTCAAAAAAATGATTTACGACTACTGTAAATTATTTAATAATTTGTTAAATAATTCATATTTCCCAAACAGTGGAAAACTTCAAAGATTGTAGTGTTACCGAAAAAGGATAAGGATCCGACTGAACTCAGGAATCTACGACCTATAAGTTTGTTAAATAATATAAGCAAAATATTTGAGGTATGCATAAATAATAGTTTGAATAAATTTTGCAATAATCAAAATATAAAAAACGAAAAAACAATTTGGTTTCAAGTTCAAACATTCCACAGTTAACGCTATACACAAGCTTACTTCTGATATTAATTGGAACTGGCATAAAAGAAACTGTACCGGCGCATGCCTGATTGATATGGAAAAAGCGTTTGATAGTGTATGGATTAGAGGCCTTATTTATAAGATGATTCAATTTAAATTTCCATTAAATAAAATTATATTAATATATAATATGATTACTAATAAAAGCTTCATGGTATATCATCAGAATATACACAGTAGCAAAACATTTAGTATAATCAACGGCCTACAACAGGATACAGTTAATTCACCCATTTTATTTAATTTATACATTTTAGATCTGATTAGCCAAATGGATAATATCATTTCATTCGCAGATGATATAATCATATATCACTCGGATAACAAAATAGAGCAAATTAATCTCAATCTTCAAGAAATGTATAATACTGTTGAGCAATATACAATAAATTGGAACATGAAAATTAATGTTCAAAAATGTGAAATAATTCTTTTTAGACCACCAGTAGATAAGTGTAATAACAACGTGAGAAAAAACTGGAAACAGTTTGGAATCAAATCGAATTTATTTAATTATAACATTCCCAAAAAAGATGTGGTAAAATATTTAGGTATACACCTTGACAAGTTCTTATACTTTAATCAGCATGTAAAGGAAATTCTTACAAAAGCCAGAAAGGCATACTTTATGTACAGGCCATTATTCCATTCTAAATACATAAAACCCAAGGTTAAGATAATAATGTACCAATCGCTAATCAGACCGATACTTACATATGGCTGCCCAGTCTGGTTCAACATTTCCCCCTCAAACATGGAAAAGATTAGAGTTTTTGAAAGGAAATGCCTAAGAGCATGCACTTCGTTATACAGGTCCCCGCAAAGCAACTACAAAAAATACATATCAAACAGAAAATTGTACAATATATCCAATATGATACGGATAGATAATTTTATAATCAACATAATTAGGAATAATATCTTAAGGTGCACTCAATGCACAGAAAATAACATTATAATGGCCCCTTATTATACAAACCAAGAATACATAATTGATTCCTTGGAAAGGGGGTTCGTCCCACCAGAAGCCTTTGTGTACCTTGATAATAAGAACATTATTCAGAATGAAAATGGCATCCCAATTTTATATCACAACTATAGACGTGCCAATATAAAAGCAATAAGTTGTGATTTAGAGAATTTGAATATGAGATACAGCACAAGTATATCAAACAAAGATGTTAGATTAGCTCAAAAGTCTAATTCCAAAAAATTTTGGTGGATGGCCAAATAAATAATTATTTTATATTAATATTTTTTTACCCCTTGACACAACCTTTCGCAAAACTTCTTACATATTTAAGCAATGTTTTTGAAAATTTTTTCATTGCATATTAACTTTAAAGCATATGTATATTATACCATTGTTAATGTTCAATTTTTCTCCTCATAATTTTGTAAAATCTAACTATTAAGTATTATATTATTTGTATTTGAGCACTCATTTCAGAGTCATTGTATATAAAACAATATTGTAACTAGTGTTTATTATAGTGTAAATATATTTTATAAAAATAAATAAACAAATTAAAAAAAAAAAAAAAAAAAAATGTTACTATTACAAATAGAAAACACTAATTGTTAATAAATGTAAGAGAAGGTAAAAGAACTCTTGTGGTGATCAGCTCATGAAGGAGTGCCTAGGTCTTCTTTAGCCTCATTATAATCCACCACCCACAAGAAACTCACGGTTTTGATCACGACCATAGAAAATCGATGATGGTAATTGATTATCCGAACAACATTAGCTATTTACGTATTTTTTTTAACAGCCTTAACGATTTTTAAAATTTTGATGATTTTTCCAATTTTGGTGTTTTTGTTAAAATTTAATTTTAAAGATTTTTTTTCAATGTTAGCGATTTAAATTTTAACAATTTTTGTTTGCAATTTTTGACGATTTTTTTACAATTTTTTTTTTAATTAAAAAATTTTATAAATTTTGCAGTTTTTATTTAAATTAAATTTTTTGGCGATTTTTTGTTTCAATATTAGCGATTTAAATTTTGACAGTTCTTTTTAAATTTTTTTTTTTATTTTATGTATTTCTTTTAATTTCGGCGATTTTGAAAGTTTCGGGGATTTTTTTTAATTTAAGTATGTTTTAATTTTTCAAAATTTTTGTCGATTTTTTGCAATTTTAATCAAAGTTTTAATAGTATCTAGTTAAAAATTTCAATTAAATTTTAATATTTATGAATAAACTCTTAAATACGACTAAATCAATTTAAATTGATACTACAACTTCCTTAATAGATTAAATTTTTAAATGAATTAACAAATATTTTAATAAAATAATAATTTTTATATTGAAATATATTTTAATTTAACAACTTTTTAATCAATTCCTTCTCCTTTTCTTCTCTTTCTAGGTATGTCTTTCTTAGTTAAAATTATAAAAGTTACTAACAAGGAAACTAAACAGTGGTGAATACTCAGATTTGAAGAGGATAAAAAAATATTACACACGTATTTTTTTAGGTGCGCAATCTCACGTATTAAAAAGTATAGTCAAAAATGACACAATTATGTCTTTTTTTATATATATATTTCAAATCAAAGTTACCAAACTATAGGCCAATTGGGTATCAAGTGAAAGGTACTTTAAAGACGCATCCACTGTTATATAAATCATGTCCGTGCATATCCGAAAATTTTTCTAATTTAAAAAACTATTTTTTCATTGGTTTGAGTTCAAATTAACATATAATAATACTTATTTCAAATGCGAGGGGGTATCAGGGCTTTTTTAAATTTTCCTAATCGTTCGTCTTTAACACGACTTTTCCCGAAGAACTTTAATAACCCATATTTTAAATATTTCAAATATGTGGCAACCCTGTGTATGCAGCATAGGTAATATGGGTATCAACATTTCTGTTTTCTCGAGTACAAAAATTGAATTTCTTAAATTGTAAATATGTTTTCTCAAAAAAAGTTTTAATTTTTTTACCCCCTTTTTAACACCTGTTCGTGTGATTGCGCAAATAAAAAAAAATGCGTGTCTAATATTTGTTTGCCCTCAACAATATATCGAACTTTTGTAAAAATCTGCGGATTCACCACTGTGTAGTTTCCTTGTAAGTCAAATAAAAATTAAACAATTCGACAAAATTTACTATGTCAAACCAGACGATCATTTTGCTAACGTTCAGTAAGTTATTATACCATATTCAAAATAATATTTTCTTAAACTGTCATTTGGATGGACCGATGGTTTTGGTGGAAATTATGACAACCATGAATAGATATTTTACAGGAAATCTTATGCGATTAAAAATGTTTGCCAATATTGCGTTTAAATTCATATTTTTCCCTTACCAGTACTCATGGAGTTTTTCTAAAAAATGTCAGGTTCAAAGGATTATTCGCGTTTCAACAAAAATACTCTCTAAGATTATCATATTAGTGAAAATTTAATACCAAATTGGATTTTCTTTAGTCGGTACAATTCAATTGTTAATATTTTTTCTCTACTTTTTCTTGCAAATATTTTCTTAAAAACCATAGGGTCGAAAAACAATTTTTTTCTAATTATATACTTTTCTAAAAACAAACTCCAACCGTATAAAAAAAAACTTTTTTTTGAACCTATTCAGGTAGAAATTGCCAACCGTACAAAAAAATATAGTACTGGCAAAACACTATCATTTTTGCAAAACCCACCGTATTAAAAATTACCAAATTTATTGTAATAGAAAAACACTATTTTGTTTGCAAAGCATGTGCTTTGCCAGTGCCGCCCGCAAAATTCTTTGCCGATATTGTTTTTACCAATTCAAATGTGTTGTATTTCTCAAAATTAATTTAATATAAGCTTTTTTAAAAGCCCCAAATTTTTTTAATTGCCAACGTTATGCCGAAGGTGGCAAGTTCGCTTAAACCAATGGTTGGACACTGTTATCAATCGGGTAACAGAACAATATACAGGAAGAAATTGCCAACCGTACCAAAAATATAGTACTGGCAAACCACTGCTATTTTTATAAAACCCACCGTGTGAAAAATTACCAAAGGTACAACTAATATTGTAGTAGAAAAACACTATTTTGTTAAGTTCCCTCAAACTAACAGTTGGAACTGTTATCAATCGAGAGTAACAGGACAATACTGTCAAAATTGTTAATCAACCTTTCTGACAATGCATAACCGACCGTCGCCGACGCTTTGCCAATACTGTGCCGATTGTTTTTTTTTTTGTCTGGGTATTGTCAAGATTTTAATACCACGTTCTTCCAACGCATAACCGATCCTCACCGACGCTTTGCCAACACTGTGCCGTTTATATTTTTCGGCCTGGGTAGTTTCAAATGCCTTGATAAGTGACTTTTTCTTAAAGAAACTACAATTTTAAAAGTTGTTTTTTGTACTAAGTCAGGTTCGAAGGACCATTTAAAAATAGCTTAAAATTATAATTTGAAAATCTTCTTTGATTTTTTAATCAAACACTTTTCAACAAAGAAAATGGAAATTTCAACAACAATATTCTTTTTACAAGAAATCTACAGTTTTAAAAACTTTAACCACCAATAAAGTTAGGTTTAAAATATTAGTTTAGTTGTGGTGTAATGGTTAGCGCGTTGGACTTTTACACAGAAGGTGCCGGGTTCGATCCCCGGTGCCGGCAACATCAAATTAATATGTATGAGTTTTTTCTATCCCTCATACGTATCGCAATGTCCACCTTCGGTGTTCCCATAGCAATTAACCCCACCGAAGTAAAATAATTAATCAGGGCTATGAACCAAAAAGCTTCAATAAGTTCGCCAACTCTCCATCAGGTGGCGAGCAGCAACTGTTCTAAGACTTATCATCTCGCGCAATTACAGTGTTGCCATGTCTGAAGCCCTTCATCTTTCCCCACCTTTCATCTCTATACTATCCCTTTCCAAAGAAAGCAACACACTAATATAGGAAGTATTTCCTGAGTGTTGCCTCTCTTTTTAAAAAAAAAAAAATTAGTTTGATCTTTAAAACTTTAGATTAAAAGAATCACACAAATTCTTTGATATGTTTCCTCTACAAAAGCATAAGTTTCAAATGACCATATATTTTTAGACCACAATCTAAAACGGTTTCCTTCCATAAACTCCAGTGCGAAGGACCATTGTTTTTAATCATTGTCTAAAAATCTGTTTGATCTTTAAAGAAACTACTTGTATTCCTATTAGTTCTTTCAATCTTAGTTTAACTACTGTTTATAAAAAATCATAATATTCATTAATTTATTTACTTTAATATTCTTAGAAGTTGTTTTTATCCTGGTCCTTTAGATCACAACAAAGTCTTCCTACACTTTTACTACTTCCTGTTCTTTTCTTCTTCATCAACATTTTCATTTAGTTTGAAAAAACCTCTTTGGCATATTTTTTCTAGTAACTACTTTAGTATAATGCCTTAGGTTACTTATGAAAAATATAAACCTAAAGTACTTAATTGTAAAAAATTTCCTATTTTTTATCCACCAAAGTTTCCATAGTGTTTTGAATGCACTGGTGTTTTCGAAGCTTTATAGTACAGTGTTTTATGGCAACCAAGAGTAATAGAGAATAAAATATACTTGTTATTATTGTAATTTATTAGAGCAAACTATATATTTTTGTAAGGATTTTTTAAGGATTTTTTATTTATGTATATTTTTTTTTTAATTTTTTAAGGAAAATACAACTTAAACTTAAGATTACAAAAACAAAATAACACGAATGATAAATATAAATAGTTATAAGAAAAAGAGAAGTACTTGCAGTTGTCTTTAAGCGGAAATTACTTACTATGAACTTTTACAGTGAAAAATTAACAAGTGGTGAAGCACTTAAGTCAAAAAAATATTTAGTTAATTAGGAAAAAAAGTTAATATAAAAAACTTTAGTATATTTAAATATTTCTTTGAAATACTCAGAGAAATATCTTAATTATTTTTTTTATGAAAAGTTTAATTTATTTGACGAAAAGTATCATCTTAAGTTTCTTTAAAAAAAATCATTAATTGTAAATTTCTATTAAAATAATAAATTTTACCAACTTCTAAAACTTAACGAAACTTTTTATCTAAAACTAAACTCAACAGAATTATTTTCTTTGTGAGATTTAAAATATTTTTAAATCTAATACTTAAATGCAAGCTTAATTTAAATATAGCTCGAAACTTTTAAAAACCTAACGAAGCTTTTTAACAAAAATTTGTATAATTTTTATAGAGAAGATGTGCAAAATTTCCTATAAAATCTTAGAAATTGTATAGACATATATAAAATTTGTAATTTTTTCTTGCTCGCATCATAATTTGTAATTTTACTTATTTTCAAAACTTAACGAAACTTTTAGTCAATATCTGTATACAGCAGAATATGTTTCCTTATATATTTGTAAACCTTTTTACAGCTTATGTCTGAATTGTTGTTCAGTAAAACTTAAGGAAACATCTAAAATCTTAACGAAACTTTAAATTCAAAATTTTAGCACTTCCATTGAAAATTATTGCAAAAATAATTTAAATTCAAAATTCCCGCAGTGTAAAATTTTAAACAGTTCGAATTTATTATCAAGTTCAACCGACAATAATTTAAGGAAAAAATAGAGTAGAAATATATTACCAGAAAGTTGAAAAATCGGATCATTTTGACCCAAAACTGCACTTTTCCCGTTTAACATAGCTCGAACAACTATTGTCAGAGAGTGATTGTGGGACAATATTTAGATTCAGCTTACCTTATGCCTTAAAGCATACCTTAGTTCCAGTGCCAAATATTTTTCGGTCAGTATATTGTGGTGTAAAAAGTACTTACATGTACTCACAAGTGCTCCCCACTGCATTGCATATACAATAGTATAAAATTATGTATCATATTTAATTACATATCGATCTATATATGACTACATATATCAGATGAAATTGCATATATTTGTATAAAATTGTATCTTATTTTATGTAAATGTAGCACAATATATATAATATGACAAAATTCGGATACAATTGTATTACACTATATCCAATTTAATCAAATTAGATATAATTGTGTCAAATAATGTGTAATTGTATCACATTAGATCTAAAATCTTAACAAACTTAAAAACTTAACATTTTCAACACTTTCGTTTAGAAATTAATGAAATTGACATTAAGATTGAAAAATTTTAAAGTTTTTATGTTTACTGACTTTTTAGAACTTAACGAAACATTTTTTCAAAACTATACAAGCCTTACTTATTATTAAATCATGTAATAAAGCAACTTCAAAGCCATATTGGTCTTAAATTAATTTCAACGAAGCTTTTATAAACTACACCTCATAAACTGTTATTATAATCTTGAAAAAATCTACCATATGCTTGCGCAAATGTTACTTTATCACTAAAATTTGTTAAGTTTTACTGGGTTAATAGTGAATTGGTTTTTTATAGCTTAACGAATCTTTTTCGCCAAAACTGCACACAATAAAACAATTTTCTTCAAGTATTTGAAAGCTTCTTGAAAGCTTATACTCCAATATAAGCTTAGCTTAAACTTAAGCAACGAAATTGAAATTGTAAAAATTTTTCACATTTTCTTTTTAAAAAGGTCAAAAATGTGTTTTAATCATTATAACATTACTCTTGCTTTTAAAAGTTTTTATATTTACTGATTTTTAGACTTTAACGAAACTTTTTTATAGCATAATAACATAGAAAAATTATTTAATTTGTATATTTTAAAGCACCTTAAAAGTGAATGCTCGTATAAAGTTTTTTTCTGTAACATAACGTCACATTTTAAAATTTAACGATACTTAGAAATAAAAAAAATCCCATTTCCAATTACGACTAAAATTTAAAAAAAAAAAACATTACACTTATTTTAAAAAGTTTTAAGTTCTATTGATTTTCAGAACTTAACGAAACTGTTTTTCTAGATTTAACACAATAAAATTATATAATATATATATTTCAAAGCATATTTAAGCAAATGTTCATATAGAGTATTTATTTTTGTGACTTTAAGAAACATTAAAAAAAATTAACGAAACTTAATCAAAAAGTTTAAACACTTTCTTAAAAATAATTTACAAAAATCTGTTATAATCTTTAAATAATTGAACTTTTCTTTGCAAAAGTTTTAATTGTAATGGCTTTTTAAGACTTAACGAAACATTTTTTATAGATTAAAAATAATAAAATTATTTTATTTGTATATTTTAAAACATCTTCAAAGTGAATGCTCATATACAGTCTACTGTTTAAAAACTTAGCGATACTTTTGGCAAATTTTTTAAAATCTTTTTAATAAAAAAAGATACTTCAATTATAATAAATTGTCAATAAAATAGCTCAAAAATGAAAAAGTCGCTAAAATTATTGAACAATAATCAAAATATGGTAAGAAATATAAAAATGTATAACAAAACTATTAAGCTTATCAAAAACATTAATTGTAGTGCTTCGTTAAGTTTTTAAAAGTTTCGTTAAGTTTCAGATAAGGACATATTTATACATTAGCTTTGATAAAGCTAATAAATATGAAAAATAAAATAAAGTGAGAAGCTCAATTTTCAAAAAAATTGCGTTAAGTTTCAAAAACCACTGAAATTAAACAAATATATAAAAGACATGGAAACTTCTGAATTTTTGTAGTAAATTTTGTGAAATTTAAAATAAAAATTATTAATTTTACTAAAAATATGTTTCGTTAAATTTTGATTAATATTGTTATGTTTGAGATTAGGCCATATCTAGACGTAAGCTTTGATGAGGTTTCCAAATATATAAAATAACTAATATAAGAAGGCTTTGTTTAGGTTTCGTTAAGTTTATAAAAGTTATAATATTAAATTTTTTTAATTTAATAATTTTTGAACTTAAAAACTTTTTCCTTTAAAGTCCTTATTCATTGTTTATACATTTTTTAACATTTAATTAAAAATTATTGGTACGTTTTTTTTTTGTAGATTTTCTCTCTTTTGTTTCACTTTTTATGTGTTTTATAACCCTTTTTGTTTTTAACCCGCATGACCAACACTTTTCTAATTGGATTAAATAAGATTTAACAGTAAAAAACAGCATTACATTACTTTTTTATTTAACTTGTATGGACAATAATGCAATGTCACCTTCTAAACCATTACTTGGAAATTTACAAACATTAAGTTCACTTGTACAAAGTTGTAGTACCAAGTGGCAGGTAAATGAAGCGTTTTACAATATACTGTACTCAACTTACCCATCCATCTATCTTCGTTAAGGTCAATGATATGTGTATTTGTTTTGCTGTTTAACTGTTCCCTAAGATTATTAAGGCTTCATTGACTAATCTATTACCTTTTGGTGGACAGCAACACCTTTATTTTTTTCAGATAGATAGCAAAACAAAATGCTTTTTAATTGTATTTTTTTTAATTTATACTACAATTTTTTCTCACAACTTTTGAAAGCTGTACTTTCTAACTGAATTATAATTAGTTTAAGATAAGATTGGCTACAAACAGAATATAGCCTAATTATGGTTCTTCGAATCTAAAATAAGGAAAGCATATATGGTCCTTCGAACCCTAAAGAGTTTTAATACAGTAACTTCTATTGGTTTGTATAATATCGATTCCAGTTCGAAGGACCATGTTGCTAGCACTTGATTAAATTTATTAAAACTGGATTTTGAACTCAAAGGACTATTACGTAGAAGAAAACTGTTTAAGGTTCAAAGAAAACTGTTGAAGGTTCAAAGAAACATAATTTTATTCTTAACTATTAAGGTTGGAAGAGCCGTATTGTAAAAAATTTAGGTTTCAAATATGGTCCTACTGTAGGAGTCTTGTACGAAAATCGGATGGAATTCGAAGGATCATATTTCTATTACCTGTTTAAATTTTGGACTCGAAGGACTATTGTGTTATTTAAAATACATTTCTGTGTATATAAGGAAAATGTGAGGGTGTCATACTTATCAAGATTCGTAGGACCATGACGTATTATAAACGGAGCATTCTTGGCTTCTTAATTAAGGAGCATTCTTGGCTTCTTAATTATTAAGGTTCGAAGGACCATAATGTGAAGTATTATAAAAGTTGTTTAGCCCGATGAAAAAAGCTCCGATATAGTTATATATAATCATATACAGTCGTATATATAGTTCATTATCACATACAATCATAGCTAATCCGTAAATGGCATACATAACATTATCTCATAAGATACCATCATCTGATATAATTTGATCTGAAATCTGGGTCTATCTAATTTGATCAAGATATATACAATTTGATCAAATTGGATATAACTTCATAAAATTTTTTAGAAATCCGCATTACTATTATGTTTCACATTCCATATAATAATGAAAATTTAATTATCCCGAGTAAAAACGTTCATATACAATCATATCTTGTTTAATATAATATTATAATAAATCATATAGCTTTATATAGCTTAATATGAATATATGTGATAGAGCATGTGATCATTTATAATTTTATATTGGATTTAGTTTTTTGGAAAATGTTTGATATGGTTCCATACAAATTAATAACTAAATATATATCGATTAATATTACCGTAGAATTGGCATTTATTACTTCATATGGCTTAATACAATGTTATGTATATATATATAAATTACATGTGAATGATGCCTTTTACAACTATATATATAAAGTGATAGAATCTGTTTGGTTTATTGTGTCAAATATACATGGAAGTATATATGATTTCATATTTAGATATATCAAGTATATATGATGAGATAAACAAGATCAACTTATATATAACATTACATATAACTATATATGATGATATATAGCGATGTATTAAACATTTTCGTAAAAATAAATATAAAATGTAAATATATATCGTTACATATGGCCACATATATAATTATATCAATACATATATGACTATATATAAACTTTTTTCGTCGGGTAGGTTTTAAATTAACTTTTCTTATATAATTTGAAAATATTCGAAGGACCGTTTTGTTTAACACTCTCTTAGTAGAGCTCATCATAACAGTCGTTAAAGTCAGTTTATGATTTTCTTTGATATTTTTCATTACCTTTTTTAGTTAAGTCAACTTTTTTTGACATACAACAAAACAAATAAGGTCTATAAACATCGCTATTGTTGGTTACTTAAAAAGGGTCTTAATTTTTTTTTCTTTTTTATAATAAGCCCCCATTTTTAAATAAACAAAACTTGTACAATATTTTTATGTAATTTTTTTCTTTTTAGGTATTTATGTTTAGAATTCATGTTAACAAGTATTAATTTTTTTGTGTTGTATTCCTTTTAAAATCTAGTTAATCAGTTTTCCCTGCACGTTCCAAGAGAATTGGGTATACAAAATAAAGTTTGCTGTTGTCGATTTTTTTTTAGTTATAGGTTTTCCTGTTGTTTTTTCCTCAATTTCAATATTCTATTAAAAATTGTATATGGTTAGGTAGAGAGTAGTCAACAAAGTCTATTGTTATATTGTTGCATTCAATCATTCAAATCCTTTTATTGCATAAACTGACTTTTTTTATTTCATTCTGTAGTTTTTCTTCATGTCAATAATAGTATTCGTCATTCAAGTCATAGTCTGGGGTTTGGTTGTTTAATGTCGTGACTGTTTTGTGTTACGAAAACATTCACTCAATTGGAAATTCAAAACAATTTATTGAAAAGAATACAAATCAGAAAAAAGAAAAAGGCTTTTCAAGATTTAATTATGTATAGAGAAAGGAAATAATTTAAATTTCAAAGGTTTCGAAAGACAAATAAATATTTGTTTTGTTGAAATCGTAAATAACCGAAATTAAGTTTTTAAAAAACATAAATTTTATAGTTTCGTTAAGTTTGTAAATGTTTCGTTAAGTTTGAAATAAGGGCATATTTAAAACTTAAACTTTGATGGGGCTTCAAATAAATAAGATAAATTATATTAAGAAGCCTAGTTTTGCATTAAAAGTTTCGTTAAAATCTCAAAAAATTCTAGATTAAAAAATATTTAAAATAAATGTTAAAATATCGAGCTTTTGTAACAAATTTTGTAAAATTTGAAAGAAAATTAATATTTAACTAGTTTCGTTAATTTTTTAAAAGTTTCGTTAAATTTGAGATAATGCCATAAATAGACAAATGCTTCGATAGGGTTATCAAATTCATAAAATATTCAATATAAGAAGGATTAGTTTTTGAGTTCAAGTTTCGTTAAGTTTAAAAAAATTTATACAATCAAAAAATTTTTAAACATAAGTTTTTATAATAGATATTCTAACAACTTCTAAAAAAGTTGATAAATTTTATTCAGAGAAAATTTCGTCAAGTTGTTAACAATTCGTAAAGTTTGAGTTGAGACAGTTTTAAAACATTCTCTTGGATGATTTAAACAAATATTAAACAAACTAAATATTAAAAAACCTTGTCGTTAAGTTTTTGAAATTTAATAATATATACACAAATTTAAAAAAATTTAACTGAAATATTTTTTTTGTTGTTAATTATATATTATATATATTTGTTCATGTTGTTCCTATAAAGAGCATAGGGCAGTAGGGCCGTTTTGAATTATTCGTTAAATTTTAAAAAGTTTCGTTAACTTTAACTTAAGGCTTTATTAAGGCAGTTACTATAACGAGTAGTTGAAATATTTAAATAAAATTGTTTTTGTGTATGTAGTTTTCAAAAAAGGTTTCGTTACATTTTAAAAATCTGCAAAATAAATCTTCGTTAAATTTTCAAAGGTTGCGTTAAGTTTAACTTAAGATCTTATTGGGGCAATAACTTTTTAACAGTAATTAAAATATTCTAATAAATTTATTTTTAAGAATTTTTCAGAAAAATTGTTTCGTTAAGTTTTCAAAAGCTGTAAAATATGTTAAATATGGAAAGAAATATGATATTTTAAAGTATGATAATTAAAAGTGTTTTTGTGTGTGCAGTTTTCAAGAAAAAGTTTCGTTAAATTTTAAAAATGTATCAAATAAATCTTCGATAAATAATATTAAAAAATTTCGTTAAATGGCAATAACGTTATGGAGTAGTAAAAATATTAAAATTAAATTGTTTTTAAGTAAGCAGTTTTTAAATAAAACGTTTCGTTAAGTTTTAAAAAACGGTAAAATTAACTAAATTTGAAAATGAATATAATATTTTAAAATTTTAATATCAAATTTCGTTATTTTGATTTCAATAAATGTTAATTTTTTTTTGTTCTAACATTCGTTAAGTTTTTAAAGTTTTGTTAAGTTTTTATTAAGAGCATTTTAAGCAATGACTATAAAAATGTTTGAAAGTACAACAAAAAATAAAACTATTAGACATGAAGTTCTTCAAAAAAAAAAAATGTTTCGTTCAGATTTAAAAATCAATTAACCATTATTAGTTTAGGCCTTAACTTTTTAAACGATTTTGAAGTGGATTACAATAAAAGTAATATACTAAAAAATTGTGAAAGAAAATTTAACGAAAATTTTAAAATTGTTTTTAGTTTTTGATTTGAAGAATTTAATTTTACAAATTTTTCAAAATCTTTACGAAAATAAATCGTTATGTCTACGACATATTTTAGTAAAAATTTTATTAATATTTTAAAAAATCTTTAAAATTAAACTCTTCAAATTAGAAACAGAAACAACCTTTTTAAAATTTTCTTTAACTACACAAATTTTGTTGAGATTTTAAAAAAAAATCTGTAAAATTAAACTATTCAAATCAAAATCTATAACTATTTAAAAAGTTTCTTTAAATTTTCTTAAGTAATATTTTTAATATTTTGCATTTTTTTTTAAATTCCTTTAATTAGTATTACTAAAAATCTATCCATTTGTTAAATTTTTTAATAAACTTCCAAACAACAAAATTTTAACCACATTTATTTGTTATTACTTTACTGACCACTTGCTTATGCTTCTTTCCACAATAAACACATTTATTATTATGGCTTGCATACCCTTGTAATTTTACCCCTTTTCGGTTTCCAAATATATATTTGTTTTGCATACATAATTTCCAAAACAAATGTATTGGAAATTTATTGATGATTATTATTGCAGCAGCATCATTTAAAGAAAACAAAATATATTCAAATATTTATTTGAAAAACAAAGGAATGAGAATGTAATAAAGAAAAGGGCATACTACATTAATCATAGAGAAATGATTTGAATTTGATGTGGGAAAATGATTTAAACTGAAGTATTTAAATGGGGACTTAAAGAAATAAAATTACGAAAAAAAATTACGAGTTCCGACTTGTGGGGAGAGGATCATAGAAATTCCTAAAAAAAAAAATATCGCCCAAGTAGGGTTTCCCCAATTTATTTATTTTTTATTTTATTAATTAATAATCATATAATTACAAATTATATACTATTACCCTAGCCGAGCACTAGCTTCTATGACCATCTGCGCGTTGTAGCGAAAACAGACCAGTGCCTCTGGTGGGAATCGAACGCACGACCTCCGCACTGAAAAGCCAGCACGCTACCAACTAGCCTACGGGGCGCACTTCCCCAATTTAATAATTTTCATCATTATAGATTTTAACGATTTTTTACAGGTTTTCTGAGAGGTTTTAGCTCATGGACTATAAGTTTACCCTTAAATGCTTCATTCGGTCAAATGCATTTGAAATTGATTTTTAAAACACTTTATTTTAAACTCTGCTATTTAATCGGCTTAAAATATTAAAAAAAATGTAAATTTTTTTTTTTTTTTAATCCATTAAAAGTAAATTTTCGTTGATTTCATCTTATTAATAACACTATTCATTACTCACTCCCCCCGATTTAATTACACAAAGAAAATATTTAAAATTAAAAGAAAAAAATCCAATAAAAAAAAATGCTTAAAAATGCTGAAAATGCATTTTTTAACGTTTTATTACAATTTCTTTGTTTTTCTTTATACCAATTCATCTTTTTTCGTGGGATTTTTTTTTTTTTTTCGTTAAATTCTTCTTCAAAAACATGAACAAGCCAAAGATTAATGATACCTGGGGCTTGTTCATTTTTACCTTGGATACCACCAGCATTAACAAAAAAAAGGGAGATTTTGGGATGGATGGATGCAGCAGCTTAATATACTTCATACATACTTTAGTGGAAAAAATCTTTTGTTATTTTCAATCTTCGCTGATGATGATGCTGGTGTTAATGCTAAAAATCCATTAAATTTCATTTGAAATTGTATCTTTTTTTCTCTCTCTGATTGTTTTATATGCATGCGTTTTGCTGCCTGATGCACATTCATTTTAAAAGCCAAAAAATGTTTATAAAGTAAAATTATTTTTCAGCTAAAAGTAGTTTTGTTTTCTCCAAAAAAAAAGGTCATTAACTGAAAAATGTTCATAAATCTTCTTTTTTTCGGTGGAAAATGTCATTATGTTGAAGGTTTTTTTTTTTTGAACAATATAAAGTTTGGTTTTAATAAACATGATTCATAAAAATTTGGCTTTGGTACAAAATAAATCTGTTAAATTTATGAGCTGGTAATAAATTTATATGATTTATATTGATTTATAATTTCAATTAAAACAAAGATGTTAAAATATAACAAAGAAATTATATAAAATTTTAGAAAAATGTCAGATAAATTTATTAATAACAAGTATTTTTTAAATTGGCAACTCTACTTTTTTATATTAAGGCTGGTAACATTTTGATTTTATGCCAGATACAGGTTTTCTATCAAAAATTCATAAAAAAAATGTTAGTAAATTTTAACAAAATAAATATTCACTTAATTGGCAATTCTTTTTTTTTAAGCAAAATTTGCAACACTGCTTTAAAATAAAATTATAGCTGCATCTTTGATTAAAATTAATTTTTGTTTTTAATATTATATGCTTTATAGCTAAGGTGGAAAATTGATTGTCTATTTTAACGGATTTTTTTTTTAATTTAAATACAGGTTGGCAACACTTTAATTTGCGGCAAATATAGGTTTTATATCTGCGATGCAAAATTCATAAAAAACTGTTTTTTACCCGAAATTGGCAACACTTTTTTTCTAAAGTTGTAGCCAACATCTATAAAACTTTCAACGGATTTTTTTTTTTATTTAAATACAGGTTGGCAACACTTTAATTTGCGGCAAATATAGGTTTTAAATCTGCGATGCAAAATTCATAAAAAAATGTGTACTTAATTGGCAGCTGTTTTTTTAACCGAAATTGGCAACACTTTTTTTCTAAATTTGTAGCCAACATCTATACAATACTTAGTAAAATATATATTTATTTAATTGGCAACACTTGCTGTTACACTCAAGATTGGCCATTCTGCTTCTTTAGATTAAAGTTGGCAACACTTGTATTATTATGCTTTATATCTACGATGCAAAATTCGTTGCCCATTTTAACAGAATAAATATTTTTTTAAATTGGCAATTCTTATATATGTGGGTTGGCAATACATTAATTTGCGGTAAATTATAATTTATATATATGATTGCTGGTGCGGATCCAGGTGGAGGGAAAATGGGAGATTTCCTCCTCCAAAATAAAATTTTTCCATACAAAAATGCTGAAAAGATAACAAACGTTTATCACAAATACTCTAACTTCCCTCCACAAAACCTTTTTCTCGATCCGCGCTTGGTAATTGAAATTTATAAAAATATATGCTAAATTTATTTAAATAAATTGGCAACTCTTCCTGTTAAACTCAAGGTTGGCATCTCTATTATTTTTGCTTAAGGTTTGGAAACACATTATTTTACGGTACATCTATAACTCAAAATTTAAAGAAAATGCTTACCAATTTTTATAGAATTTTTCTTTAAATGGTGACTCAGCTTAATATTATTATGGTGGGCTCGCTTTAAGCAGCATGTTTGCATTATTAATTCAAAATTCAAAGAAAATGTTAGTCAACATTAACGTAATATATATTTCCTAAATTGGCAACTCTGCTGATAAAACACATTCATTTTCGGTAAAAATATTTATGCTTTTTAACTTTAATTAAAAATTAAATGTGCCTGAATACTTATGTTTTCAATTGGCAACTCCTTTCAACTTTGAGGCTGGCAACACTACGAATTTTAAAATGTATGCTCCTGCATGAGTTTTGTTGCTCGTTATAACATTTCCTGAGCTTTTTTATATTTGAAAATATTGGCATCACTGTTGCTTAAATTATATATGAAACTAACAATCGCATAGTTACTAGGCTGGATCAATAAGACCGTGACTCTTTGAATGAAACACAGTATTTGTTTGCAAAAAAAAAAATTATTTTTCAACATAATCTCCTTTTAACTCAATACACTTTGTCCAACGTTTATCTATTTTTTTATTCCTTCCAAAAAATAGGATTTTTCGAGGTCCATAAAATAGGCATTTCTTGTCCATATGGGCTTGTTTTTTTAAATCCCCGTTAAATCGGTCCAATAAGTTGGCATAATATTCGGCGTTTATTGTTTTTTCCCTTTTGAAGGTAATCGATGTAGATTATCCCGCGTGCATTCCAAAAAAAACTGTTGCCATCACCTTATTGGGCACGATTACGTTTATTGTCAATTGAGGGCAAACGCGGCACCCATCTTGCAGATAGCTTTCTTAAACCCAACTGATCATTTAAAATCGAAACCACACTGCAATATGAAATGCCTATGGCATCAACAATCTCACGCATTTTTACTCTTCGATCGGCCAATACCATATCGTGGATTTTTCGACATTTTCGGCTGTAGTGAACGTTCAGTGTCATTTGTACTTGTGCGACCACAACGAAAGTCAGTGAACCACTTTTTTACCATTGAAATCGATGGTGCAGAGTCCCCATAGTATTTATCAAGCTTTTCCTTGGTTTGATTGACGGTTTTTTTTCGAAAAAATGATGTTTAATGAGCACTAGAAATTCACTTTTTTCCATTTTTAAAAAAGTCCACGAGGTTGTATGTTTCGAACAGCTGTTAAACGCAAAGTAAATGACGGAACTTGCTCAAAATTTGACAGTAGTCTATTAACAGGTGGTACTTGATGGGATCGCTGTTGTATTTCATATAACTACGAGGGACGTTCGAAAAGTCACGGACTTATTGATCCTTATATAATATACATAATTCAAAAAGAGTAAATAATAACCTTTAATTTAAAATACTTTAACCCCCGTATTCATAACAATATTAAACAACATATCAAATATATTTTAGTTAAAACACAAATTTTAGCCTTAAAACTGTATTCATAAACGATTATTATTTTTACACAAGGTTTATAATAGGTATTTAAAGTTAATATTCCTTTATGAATACAGTTTTAAGGCTTAAAATGCTTTTTAACTAAAATGTATGTGAAATCTGAATAAAGACTTTTTATGAATACAGCCCTAAATGTTTAAAATATTGCATTCTTCATAATTTTTATATTTAATTTTTTTAATTTTAAATTATTTTCTGTGTAATCAATTAAAAACTCTCAACTTGAAATAATTTCACTTTAAAAAGTAATTTCCTGAATGCAAATTTCTTATTAAAGAAAAAATAATAATTCTTTAAGCATAAAATTTAAACTTAATTGCAACTTCCTTTCCAAAAAAAAAAGTAAAAAACACAAAAATTCATATTGAGAAAACAAAAAAAATAAGTTTTTAAAAGAAGTTTCGTAACTTAATAATATCAAATTACCAAATAAATGTTGTACAAAATTGTATGTGAATTTTAACGAGTTCGTTTTTGTGAAATAATTTATACTTGTTTAAAAAAACGAATTATGAAAATTGTATGCCTCTGTGATTTTGTAAACTTAAGGGAATGATCTCTAATGTGGCCCAACATCTGAATTTTTGGGCTACAGAAAAAAAAAACTCAACTAATGTTCCAAATCAAACTGCATCAGCTTATAGACCAACTCTTTAGGTAATTTTTGGCGTATATCATTTTCTTGTGGCAA
This sequence comes from Delia radicum, assembly GCA_021234595.1. NCBI lineage: Eukaryota > Metazoa > Arthropoda > Insecta > Diptera > Anthomyiidae > Delia > Delia radicum. The sequence continues at coordinate 21,858,183 of CM037852.1, read as the reverse complement.
CTAAAAGCACACAATTTTTTAAAAAAAAAAAAACTCAGAAGCACTACTTTAGCGAACATTATATAAATTTAATTTCTCGCATTTCTTTATATTAGTTATCTATTAGTTTTATTTAAATTGTGAATAAAATTCTTACCGTTTGCAAACGACACTGTGAATACAGGTAAAACGTGTGTATTCTCGATGAACCTTTTTAAAACAGAGATTTTTTTTTTATTGTTAAACTTTATTTATATACAAGCTTAAATCTATACTACACCTAGTCCTTAGAGACTAACTAGCAGTTTGTTGTTAGTTATATTGTTAATTTGATAAATAGCAGGCTCAGAAGTTTATTGAAAGAACCTCCTCCTGAGTAAAGCGCACGAGCAAGTCGGGGGGCTTAAAACGGTTTAGTCTCCTCGTCATGCTAGAGGTATTTAGAAGAGTTGGAATTTCCATGTTTGTGTGGCTCATTAATCTGTTTCTATGCGCCTCTGCAAACCGTTTTATTTCTTCGGTGACGGTGCTAATTCGTAGATCACGGTGAATATCACTATTTCGGACATACCATGGGGCATTAACTATGTTTCGCAGAACTTTATTTTGAAATTTTTGAATAATATTAATGGAGTAATTTTTCGCGCATCCCCAGATCTGGATCCCATAGATCCAGATAGGTTTTAGAACCTGCTTATAAAGCATTATTTTGTTGTGAACAGAAAGCTTAGATTGACGACCAATAAGCCAATCCATTTTTTTGTATTTTAGTTCCAGCTCTTGTTTTTTCTTTTTTATATGTTCCTTCCAATGAAGTTTTGCGTCTAAATTCATGCCAAGATATTTGGCAGAGTTGCTATATGGGATTTGTAGATGATCAATATATATTGGTTTATAATCGATTTTTTTATTTGTAAAGTTGATGTGTATGGATTTGGTGTTGTTCAGCTTTATACACCATTTTTTTGTCCATTCTTCTATTTCTTCCAATGCCGTTTGTAATTTTACTGTTGCAATTTCGTTGGTATCTCCAGTTGATAATATTACCGTATCATCGGCAAAAGTACCCACAACACAATTTCTATTTGTTGGAAGATCATGAGTATATAAAAGGTACAACACAGGGCCCAATATGCTACCCTGAGGAACGCCTGATTTAATTGGATGTAAACCAGAATACTCGTCTTCATATTTCACTCTAAACGCTCTATCTTCTAAGTAAGATTTAAAAATTTGGTAGTAGTGTTCTGGTAACAATACATTAAGTTTATGCAGAAGTCCATCATGCCATACACCATCAAATGCTTTCGAAACATCAAGGAAAACAGCTGAGCAAACTTTTTTTTCTCCAGTGCAATTTCAATTGAATGGGTAATTCGGTGTATCTGTTCAATAGTAGAATGCTGTTCTCTAAACCCGAACTGATGATTGGGGATTAAACCCTTTGTTTGGATAAATGATTTCAGTCTTTTACTTAAGAGTCTTTCGAATAATTTTCCAATAACTGGAAGTAAGGAAATAGGTCTATAAAAACAGAGATAGCGGAAAATAAACTTGATGAAAGTTGACAGATTTGACATATTCATAAAACAACAGGAAAAGAACAGAAGGTCCACTTTATAGAACTGGCCACTTTACGGAGCATTCCCTTATATTTATTTTTTATAATTTTCATTACACATTATACAATTTTAAACAGGGTTGAACAAACACCACCTGTTTTTATTAATTTTATTTTTTTTTTTGCCCAGCCAATGTTTATTATTATTTCTTTGTTTAATTTTAGTGGCTTTTGTAATTTTAGTTGGTTTTTTTTCGAAATTTTTTAATTTTTTTTTTTGTTCATAATTGTTCTAGTCTCTTATGTTTGTTCATGGGTGGCGCTTTTACACAAAATATTTACCGTTCTTTTGGGCTATACATACATTATACATAATCCATAAATGCTTGTATATTAGGGTGTCCCTAATATGTATGCATTTATTTGAGTGAGTAATATCACTCAAAAAAGTTTCTTTCGTCCACACCATGGTTTATTTTATGATGATTCCCAAAATATTATTAACCTTGCTTTGACATCTTGAGAACTGGACCGTTTTTAAAAACTCTATTTTCAGTTATTGAAAGCATTTTGTATTTTAAAAAATGACAATTTACCGAAAAGAACTTAAAACGCAAAAGTTGTCAACCCTGAACGTAAAAACCATACGTCAATCTGGTAACATTGTGAAATAGAGACGGAGGAGATTAGAAAAATAAACAAAAATCTAAAAATAGAATATTTGTGTTGTTAGTGTTGTCACCACTTCTGAGTATAATATCCAATAACAGAAAAAGCTCATAGGAAAGAAAACTGCAATTTAGCTGCATTAGTTTCGAGGCAAGAGTGCAAAGAGAAAAATTTTAGCTATTTGCCAACTGAAATTCGACTACTACGACTCAAATTCGGTTATTACGAATTTCAGACGGTTGTCACAGCTTTACATTAGGTTTCTCAACAAAGCTCGGTTACTTCAACTCAATTTTAGTTTAAAACGCCCACAATATTCAGAAATCTACCGTAAATATCGTTGTATTAAGTGAATTTATAAGTTGTTACCATTAATATACACTTTTCAATTCGGTTGGCACTTTATTTCTCTGTGTGTGGGTGGGATCGCTAAACGGTCACGACTTCGTATTGTTACGTTTGTAATGTAAGATGAGCGCAGGTTTGATTCTTACAGCCGCAGGTTGTTGAAAATTTATCATATAGAGACAATCTGAGAATTATAAGACACAAATAATAATACAATTTAAATGGAAAATCACTGATGAGCCTGTCCATAAAAAGTCAGAAACTAGTCTAGTCTGATTTAAAAATTAATAGTGTTTATAATTTTTAGAGAAAAGCGTTTATTCTTCTTCTTAACCTAAACATTTCTAAATTAAAAAAAAAAATTTAATTCACGAGCTCCACAACCTTTAAAATATACAGATTTAAAAATGCAACTTTCATGTGAAAAGTTTTCTCGATGCGCGTCCAACGATATATATAACATTTCCTAGCATGTCCAGACATATCCTATTTCCAGGATATTCTTAAAATAAAGACGATTTTAAAGATTTGGGTACGAAAATTGTAGTGATTGATGTAGGAGTCAAATTGACGTATTTTAGTAATGTTAGGATTTAGGTAAATACGATATTTTTTTAAATTCGTAGTAGTTCTCGTTTTATTAAAAATTAAATAGGTTTTACTCAGGGAACTTCTGCTTTAAAAATATGTAGTTGTTTGGGTTGTAATACAGTTTCTTTATTTTTAATACAATTTTCAGTTATCTGTAGAACAAATTTAATTTTCTACTAACCTTGTAGTTCATTTAAAAAAACAAACCACATCAAATGACTGTTTTATGATTTTACATTCATTTTTTGCAGCGGTCTCCACCTCTTTGTACACTACTGGTGCTATTACTCAAAGATTTCTTTTAACGGGACACCCTAATGCATATTAATGCTGGATTTTTTTTTAAGTTTATATGAGCAGCAAACAAACAGTGTGTTTAATGGAAACGGCAACAAGTTTTTAACTTCCGGTCAATTACCGTTAAACGTAGTTTGTTTTGCAAAAATTCATATTACCAGAGGTGTTTTTAGGAACAAAAAATTATTGCAACACCTAAATATTAGAATTTCATAAGCAAAATACTTATGGCTTTAGCATAATTAAATAAAAATTATTAAAAACGTTGGCATTACTGGTCAGCCCACAGAGAAAAATGTATAGAGCCAACAAAAGTAGTTTTTTACTATCATTGTCTTCAAAACCTGTTCAAAGTTGTCAACATGTTGGTTTTTAGCGTTGCCTATTTGTACGGCAAATGGACCGGTCTTAGCTGACAGGTCACAGGGACCAGTTCTAGATTTACATACATGACTTGGTAGTAGGAGGGGGGTATATTGACACATTTTTATCACTTTGTGACATGTTAGGTGAAGCGTAAAACTAGATTACAAAAATGTAACTTTTCTTGAACACAGAACGTTCTGATTACATGGCAAACGCTCTAACGTCTGAGCTAATGTTTCATGTGCATAACTGGCTAACAGCAAAGTTGTGTTTGTTGCGTGTGCAATTAAATGCAAAAGAAAAAATTACACAAAACGAGAACTACAAAAATATAAAAAGAAAAACGCTAATACTACGAAAAAATAGATGTTGATCAGTGATATGGCCTCGGTTGACCCGTCACGGGATAGGTCGTTTGAGGTCAAGTGACTCATTTGTTAGCTGTTTTTGCATTCAAACTTAAAATGAAAAAAAAAAAAAAAAAAAAAAGGAGGGGTCGATTGACACATGTTCGTCACCTTGTGACATGTTAGCTGATGCGTCAAAACAGATTTTAAAAAATTGACCTAGCGTTAGTTGGGATCGATCACAGAACGTTCTGCTTAAAAGCCAAACGCTATACCGTCTCAGCTAATGTAGCTTGGCTGGCTAACAGAAAAGTTATATTTTTGCGTGTGCGTTTATAGACAAAAAAAAAAAAAACCCCCAAAGGTAGAAAAAGTTAAAGAAATACATTAACAGTGATATGCCCTCGGCTGACCTGTTACACGATGGGTAATTCGAGGTCAATTGACTCATTTTTTTTTGCTGTTTTTGCATTTAAACTTAATTAGGAAAATCCTTACCAAAATCAAATTACAAAAACAAAGGAAATGTCAATTGCTGCATTTTAGACACCTTGTCATGTGTTATGTGATGTGTCTAAAAGAGCTTAAAAAGTCGTGGCGGTATTGGTCATTTGAGGTAAATTGACTAATAATTCCCAGTAGGAAATTTAAAGATACAACGATTGGACTTTTTCATGTTGCCAACTAAAAGCGTCATCTCGATAATTATATGAGAGAAGTATTAGCTTAAATTTATTTAGCCTAGCTAGAATATGTATGATTGAATTAAAAAAATTGTGCTCCATCTTTGGCAACGCCATAATATTGTTTTTTACTTTAATTTTAAGCTCTAAAATAATTATAATACATTTTAAGAATTATAATAAATTTAAATTATATTAACGTTTTTCTTTTCTTCTCTTTTCAGGTATGTACAAATATTTTATGACAAATGTTTTTAAAATCCTTTTTGGTAAGCCTTATGATAAAACACGGTGCTACAGCGAAAATATACTTTAAAAGTGGCCTAGTGTAGGTTGTAGGTCTAGTTGAGTAGACCCATTAAAAGTCTATAGATTTTTTTAATAAACACCCAAAATTTAAAGTTATTGTAAAATATAAAAAATTCAAAAGTTTATACTTTTTTTTAAAGATTTTCAATAAACGGTTTCTAGTTTTCAAAACTGCAAGCATATGCCTCTTTTATAAACATTTAATTGCAGTTATGGTATTTGGAAAGCACCAAATTTTTTTAAATTTCCAACGTTATGCCGACGGTGGCAAGTTTGCTCAAGCCAACGGTTGGCCACTGTTATCAATCGGGTAACAGGACAATATTGTCAAGATTGCTAATCCCACGTTGTGCTAACGCATTACTGACTGTCGCCGACGCTTTGCCAGTACTGTGACGATTGTATTTTTATGCCTGGGAAACTAAAAAATAAATCATTTTTTTTATCACTTTTTACTTAATTTATAACACTTTTATGTATGATAAACATTAACTTCATCTAAGAGATGCGTATCAAATTAACTTTTGTCTAGGCTCCCATAGTAAACCGGGTTGAGACTACCAAATTATTCCTTCTTTCACTAAAAATATCACCATTACAACCCTATGGGAAATGGGACCGGCTCTGCGTGTGCCACAGGATCGGTCCCTTCGTACCAGAAACCGGTCCTCTGCTAAACCCTAACATATTTAAACAACTGGCAACTTTAACATTGTCTTGTCATAGGAGGGGGTCATTTGTCCTGCTTTTAACCACATAATGGCATGCCACAGGACTTACCAAATATGGGCTTACCACAAGACTGTCGCAAAAGGGCCATGTCGTATAAAATAAACGAAAACTAAACAGCTTCCAATGGGTAAAATTCTGGCCAACTGCTTTTTCTTGTTAATAAGCATTCTGGTTAAGTGGTCACTTTTAGGTCAATTGAATCCTCATTCCCCATAGGGAATTAACACCACTGAGTTGGTTTTCTATTTTTTGTTTAATATTATTTAATTTGTTCGGACTGACTGCTTATCACACCTTTTTTTCACAAAATCTTAAACAAGAATGACACTAAAAGGAAGATTACGCTCATAAAAAACGGACTGATCATCTTATAGTTGGCTCAACTATATATAATATGACTGTAGCTACAGAGCGGGATATGATAATAAATACTATGATTGTAGACAAGATATTATGATTGTAGACAAGATAATAATATGGTAACCGAAAAATATAGATTTTAACTATAACATTATTAAAGCAACCATATTATTGGTTTAATATGATTGATACAATAATAATTTAATTGAAACAACCATTTATGGCTTTAGGAAACACAATTTTGTGGCCGCAGCCATATTGCAACCATATTTATATTTCTGCGTGTAGATCGCTTTTCACGTATATTAATATGGTCCATTTTGTAGCAGCATATAATTAACAAGTTCGGACTTAATTCAAGTTATTTCATTTCGTTTTATTTGAACAATTTTGACAACCTTTTGTTATGTTAATTGCCCTAATATAAACTAATTGTCAAAGGAATTATTTTTTTGGGTTAAGCAGCTAAAACTTAGTTTTATGGGTTTTTGTTATATAAAATTTTTGTTAAATTTGGTTGGATTTTGGGGTAAATTATACTTGTTTTTCATTGTTTATTACCCTAACACGCCATAATTAGCATTTTGGCTGTGGAAAAAAACACTTGACAACAATTTAATTCAAATGTAAAAGTCATAAACCAAATAATTATAGTTTAGGAAACTAAAAAATATTTATTATAATATTTTTTTATGGTTTTTATTAACCCTCTAATGCTTTTGCTACAAATTGCATTAATATGCAAATCATGTTTGAGACGACAACCATACGGAAATAACTAAAATCGAGCATCAATTAAAATATTTATTAATTCAATTAAAAGTTTATTAGAATTCGGTTCTATTAAGGAAATTGTAGTACCAATTAAATTTTTTACCTATTTAATTGATTTTAGCTTCAAATTAAATTTTAATCACGTCCATAAAAACTTGGGGAAAAAATTGCAAAAATTTGAAAAATGACCTAAATAAAATTTAAAACAACAATATTTCGAAAACATTTTTAAATTTTGACCTTTTTTAAATTTTGGTGATTATTTTTAAATTTTGAATTTTTTTATTTCGTAGATTTTTTATAATATTCGGCCTGATTACGGTTGTCGTAGTCGTAGTGAAAATTTGTCGTTTTTAAAAAACGGTACTACGTTTGTCGAAAACTACAAATGTACAACACTGCTAGAAAATCTATTACAATTTTCGTATTACGGTTGTCGTTTTCGACTGCCAAAATGCATAAAAACAGTCGTCTATTTTATTTCACACGACAGATTTAAAAAATTCTTAAAAAATGCAAATTTCAATGAAGTTTTAATTAAATTTTAATACTTTTAGAATACAAATTATAGCACCGAAGCTGTTTGCGAAATAGGAGGACGTTTTAGGGTAAAACTAGTTAGAAACATAACTACGATTACTTCAAAACTTTTACCCCAAAAACTAATTTTTGAGCTGATTTCAAGAAACAAAATATAGTTGAAAAGTTAAGTATCTCGAAAAGTACAAGTAACAATATGCATGTCGTATGAAAGCCCATTTAAATGGCTTTTCAATGGTGTACAATATGTCAATATAAATTAACCCATTAAAGGCCGGTTTAAAATTCTTATTTTTACTTTAGGTTTTTAGATAAAATGTGCTTTTTATTCAAAAATTGGCCTGTGTAAGTACTTAATAAGTTTATAGAAATGGATAGGTTCAATTTAGGTTCAATATGACCACATATATCTTGAAACAAAAAAAAATAGCAAAGGTTAAATTTAGACAATGTGGATTTTTTTGCGATTTTTTTAACCTTTAATCTCTTTTTTATTTTAAAAGATATGGTAGTCCATTATACCTTTAATAAAAGCTTGTGCAATTTTCTTCTTTTTATATGATTATATAGGCGATTTTTTTAATAAGGTGATCTTTTTACAAAAAAAAAAAACACAAATAAATATAAGGAAATTTTGAATTGGGCTGTAATGGGTTAAATTCTAGGGTCATATCGTACATCATTGAATAGATATTTGATATGACATGTATATTGTAATGATCGGACGTGTACTTTTTGAGATAATTGTAAAAAACTTTTCCGAATTTAATGCCTCGTTCAGTCGCAAGGGGGCTCTGGCTACAAAATTTTTTTTTGCTTCTTAAAATCAGCTCAAAAAGTACTATGCGAGGTAAAAGTTGGACGTGATCGCAGTTATTTTGCTAAACAACACTTAGCCGTTTTCTTCGAATATCATTCGTCTCAGCCATAGGCACTCATATTTTCATCTGAAGTTAAAAAAATAAGTCCAAACTTAGCATTTTTTTATATTTTTGATAATTTAACAACAAAATTCAAAATTTCTTATTGCCGCCAATCAGCTGTTTTTGACAGATCGTAATAGAGTGCTTCATAATATTAATAAATTTAACAAATTTGTCAACACTCTGTTTTTTTTTCAATCTATTACAAAAACCTTTTAGTCGAAAAATTTACGTAATACCGCAACAAATAAAAATCGACAAAGACTTCGACTAGAGTCGAAATAAGACTACGACAACCGTAATCAGGCCCATTAGTTAAATGTTTTTAAATCTTGGGGACTTTTTTATATTTGATCATTTTTTAATTCAATTTATGAATTTTTGTCATTTTGGCCATGTTTTTTCAAATGCGACAATATTTTTCAAATTGGATATTTTTTTTTTAATTTTTCTTAATTTTGACGATTTTTTTCAATTTAATCGATTTTTTAAAATAATAAAATAATAAAAGATCAGCGTTACATTATAAAAATTTTAATAATTTCGCCATATTCAGAAAGCGAAAATCGTTAAGGCAGACTTGGGCGATGTCAATTACATTTTGCAATCATTCAATTGTGAAATGTTTCTACACACAGAGAAATAAAGTGCCAACCGAATTGAAAAGTGTATAATAATGGTAACAACTTATAAATTCAGTTAATACAACGATATTTATATAAGATTTCTAAATAATATGGGTGTAGCAACTAAAATTCAGTTGATTTAACCGAACTTTGGTGTGAAAACTACTGTTTAGTTGTGCCAACCGACTGAAATTCCTAATAACCGAATTTGAGTCGTAGTAACCGAATTTCAGTTGGCAAATAGCTAAATTTTTTTCTGTGTGTATATCAATTATAATTGCAATAAAATCTGCTTATCTATTTTTGAGTTCCGGTAATGTCCTTTAAACGTATCCTGAGGTAATCTTGTAAGCCCTAAAACCAAAACTATAATTTAGTTTTAAAGTAGAGACTTTTGTCTACCTTTTTTCTTATTAAAGTCGTCTTTTAGTAAGGTTTAGTAGTGTGGTAATTTTTTTAAAATTTGCATTTAATATAAATTTTTTTTTTTTGGCTTTAACGAAACTTTGACTTTGAGTATTTTTCGCTGCTAAACTGTTTATCAACATTAAAAATTTGTTTATTTGAAAATGTAGTCTATTAGGTTTTATATTGAAATAATTTAACTCCTTTTAATAAAAAAAAATCTTACATTTTAAAACTACAGCCTAGAAGAGAAGACCGCTTAAAAACGGTTTTGGTCTTTCGAGGGTTAAGAGTATTTATAGTAATCCTAAAATTAAGTTTATGCGAGACTTCTTCTAATTCGAAAATACATAAGTTATTTTTTTATGATTTTTTAAGCATTTAAACATAATCACAGTTTAGTTAATTACTGTTAAATATTCACTTATTTATTATATTTATTCAACAAAAGTTTTATGTTCGAATTTTATGATTATATTTCAGTTGAGAATAATTTGTTTTCCATAAAGCAATAAATTCCCATAACTGTTTTTTGATTTTTAATAAGCTTCTAATTTTTATGGTCGAAATGATTTTTAATGGTAAAATTCACGCAAGCATAGCCAATATTTCATAACAAAGTAATAGGGAATTTACACAGAAAAGTTAATCTACTCAAAAAGGGATTAACTGCCTTATTAAGCACTAAAGAAGTCAATTAAACCATTTCTTTTTTAATCGTTTTGATTAACAGTTAAATCCTCTACTTACTATTTATAAACAACTTTAAGTTGAAACTACTAATTATCCGCAACTCTGCGTTTTAATAAAACTTCGGTTGGCAACGCTAAAAACATTAATACAAATGATGATAATAATAAACATCAAAACGCTGCTGCAAAAAAATATTAACGCTGTTGGCAAAAATTTTGCTAATGCCGACAGTTTCTTTGTTACTCTTACGCCGGATATCTATCTCCGCCACCTTGGAATTTTAGACTGACACAAATTTAATCTTTTAACTAATATAAACTTGTTATTGTTAAAAAAATGCGTGCACATGAGAGAATTCTCTGTAATATATCAATGAATTTTTGCATTAGATCTATGAAATGTCACTGAAACTCATCCATTGAAAGTTTTCATTAAATTAATGCAATTTTTCATAAAATTTAAGGAAAAATTTTATTTTCTTTATTAAAAATTTCATACGGCTAATGAAAAATTTTCATTAAAAATAGTTTTATAATAGCAAAATTTAATCTTTTAACTAATATAAACTTTTAATTGTTAAAAAATGCCTACACTAAGAGAAATCTCTGCAATATATCAATGAATTTTTGCATTAGATCTATGAAATGGCACTGGAACTCGTCCATTGAAAGTTTTCATTAAATTAATGCAATTTTTCATAAAATTTAATGAAAAATTTTATTTTCTTTATTAAAAATTTCATACGGCTAATGAAAAAGTTTCATTGAAGAAATTTAAGAAATTTTTAATTTTCATTGTGAAGAACTGATGAAGTTCAGTTTAGTGAAAAAAATTTCATTAAAACTCATCAAAGAAATTCTCACTGAGTATGTAAACGATAAAGATTTAAAAGTATGATTAACGTTAGGTTAGGTTAGGTCGAAAAGAGGATTCGGAGAAGGGAAATGCTTCCCTTATCCGACTCAAGTCCCTGAGGACTTACACTTAAGCCAGAATGTCGGTTTGTTGTGCGCTCTAAAAAATCGGTCCTATGTCACATGCCTACCCCAGGATGATTAACGTTAATCAAGTAGCTTAATTTCGCTGTCTAAACTCGCTTTCATTATGCTTTCAAATAGTCTCTCAAAAACTGCATGAGATCGATTTCGCGTTGCCAATTTTTTTGTTTTTTTTTAAAGAGAAGCAACACTCAGGAAATTCTTCCTATTAATTAATGTGTTGCTTTCTTTGGAAAGGGGATAGTGGAGAGATGAAAGGTGGTGAAAGATGAAGGGCTTCTTGGAGATATGCCAATCCAAGTTTTATTAAGATTTTGATCTCTTAACTTCTTTTTATATATTTAATATTTAAAAAACATATTTATTTCGCAAAAAATGTATTTAAAAAAAAAATTCTTTTATAATTATAACCTTGTGCATTCATTCAATGAATGAAATTATATGCCCCCTCTTTTTGTTTTTTGTTTAGAGAATTGTAACCTAAAACACAATTAATAACAAAAAGCAATGTAAAACAATATTGATGACAATTAAAAAAATTTTGCTACAAAAAAAGTAGGTTTTACCAAAGAACTAGAGCAATGTCAATTTTATGTATGTACAAAAATTACATATATAAAATTGTAAAATGAAAATTTCAAATTAAAAGGAAATTTGATATTAAATGACAACATATTTTGACAGCTGTCAATTAAAAACTTTTAATAGAAAAGGTAATAAAAAAGTTAAAAATTAAAATTAAATAGAAATTTCTTAACCCTTATGTGTGTGGACAGGTACCTGTGTACCTATTGCGTTTTCAAATCGAAATTTTTTATATAAGATTTTAGTCTACAATTCTACAATTTCATGAGAACTCCTAACTTTTTGTTATTATTATATTTTCATAGGTGTTTATATACAATATCAGTTGGGGGGGGGGGGGGGCGTGGCATATCAATTTGCTTTTTGCACCCTTAATAGGGTGAATAGGTACCTGGGTACCTGTATACGTTTTATATGGAGGCACATGAAAAAAATTAATTAGTTGCTTTAGTAACGTGTGATAATCTAAATTATTTGACTTGGTTTTTAGAAATACCATTAAATAAAACTTTATTTGATAAAAGAAAAATTGTTTTACAATAAAAAAAATTTATTCAAGGTTTATTTTTGATAAAAAAAATTATTTTTCATAAAAAAATTTATTTCAAGGTTTAACACAAAAAAAATATAATTTAAATATAAATAAAAGACATAGTGGCATCGTTGTCAAATCTGATGACACGCAACATCATTCTAAATCTATCAAGAGGCATTGCAGCTCGAATCAGTGGTAGATGAATAGGTTTCCAAAATTCTGACAAATGCTCCTTATTAGATTTGTGCACTCCACAAAAAATTAAAATTCCAAAAAAGGCGTCTAGTTCTTCTTCTGTAAATGGTTGGAATATTTTGTTTTTGGCCGGTCGGCCACGTTTGGAAACTTTTGTGTCATGTTAAGATTGTAATCATCAATAATTTTTTTTCCTTTTCGGTTTGTTTCGCGTAAAATTATGTCACACATTTCGGTCGACAAAAAGCTTTTAAATATTTGCTGTGCTCTTAAAATATTGCTGCCAAGGGCTGCGCCGCTACGCTGACGTAAAATGTTTCGGTTTATTGGTTGCGATTCAGTAAAAGGTTTATGATCCCAAACAGTGCCATCTTTACCACAGAGTTCATTGTTGGCTCTTCTTCCTCACTATCATCTGAATCATATGAATCCTCAATGCATCCCACCTGCTCAGCATCTGAACCTTCCGATGCTGCGTCGTTAGCTGGTGGAATGCATTCATCGTCGATATCAGATGGTGAAAATTCGTCTTCATCACTTTCACATTCACACAACATCTCACGAATTTCGGTTGACGAAAATCTATTAGAACGTGTTCTTATATTTTGATCCATTTTGCGGAAATAAAAATGCACTTTTAAAAAACTAGGCACCTTTACTTGGTGAAAAATTATTTCGAATGAAACTCTTTATGCAAAACCAATGTCAAAATGTCAATAAAAACTGCGGAGATGTGCGTATCTCATATGAGCAACAAAAGAAAATACGTAGTGTTTGCTCATTCATTATACAGGGAATCACATAATAAGATTTTTATTTTTTTGCTTCAGATTTAAAAATATATTTAAAATGGAATCCCACATTGAAATTTTATCTATCTAGAAGAAAAGAAAAAGGGAACCCCCAACATTTATTGTGTGCTCATACATTTTATGGGAATCACAGAATAAGGAATTTATTATACACCCAAAAAAAAGTTTGTAATATCAGCAACATGTTTTCTGGGAGAATCCTAGCAGAAAAAGTTGCGAAATTCAGCAAAAGTTGCTAAATTCAGCAAAAAACTTGCTGAGTTTAGCAATTTTTTTTGCTAATGTTAGCAACTTTTTCTGCAAAGATCCTCCCAGCAAAAAAGTTGCTGATATTACAAATTTTTTTTTTTTGGTGTAGGATTTTAAAAAATATATGAAAAGGGGAAAACCAGAGTAAAATTCTAATATTATATCATTAACCATCGATTTTTTGTACAATACAAAACAAAAAATTACATTCCTCATACAATTTGCATGAAGGTACCCAGGTACCTATCCACCCTATAGAAGGTGTTTTTTTTTCCACACACATAAGGGTTAACAAAAGTGAAACAAATTTATATAAAAAAAACCACAAATGTGGTATTAAATATAAATTTAATAAACATTTAAGAACTTGTTTAATTAGATAAACAAATAATAAGTTTTGAAAACATATTTAATTGACGTCAAAATTAAATATACACAAAAATCACTTAATTTTTTTAAGAAAAGTAATAAATGAATAAAAAGTGATAATTATTTCCTTTTCTTTAATAATGTTAGTACATAAAATTAACAGTTTCTTATAATGTTTTTTAGTGAAAATGCACGTGAAACAAATAAACTGAGTACTAACATAAAATATAGAGTTGCCAACTAAAAAACTTTATCAATAAATATGTCATAGAGCAAATTTTAAAATCAATTTCAAAAACATCTTAGTTTCAGTTTTACTCATAGATTACATAGATCTGAAACTCTTTGACATTAGCCGTCAGTGCACGTAAATCATGAGAATGTGTTGGACATAGGTGGTATACCTATACAAAAAATATTTGAATGTGTATGAAAAAGTGTATTTGTTGATAAAAGAAGAGAAAGAGTTTGAAATCTATGTAATCTATATAATCTATGGTTTTAAATTTAAATACAGACTATATTTGAAAGTTTTTTTCATTTTAAAAAATTACACTCGAATTTTTAATTTTCATAAAAGCGAATAAAAACTCGGCGATACAAAATGAACCAAATTTAATATACTTGGAAAGTGACCTAGTGGATGTTGTTGGTCTGGTTGCATAGATCATGTAAATGTTTTCAGAAATTGTAATACTCTCTCGAAATCTGAAGCTTTTGCTGGAAAAACACTCTTTTAAGACTTCGCAGACAAACAGTTATATAAACTATATATTTTCTTTAAATTTGCACAGTTTTGAAAAGTAAAATATTTGAGCTTTCCAAATATATATAATGAATTTAAAAATAAAACATTCAAAAGAAATTTTTTAAAATGTGAAGCGTTGCTGTTAAGTTGTTGAGCTTCTGGAAGCATATTCCAAAGACGGGAAGCATTAAGCAGAAGCTCAACAACTTAACAGCAACGTTTCACATTTAAAAAAATTTTTTTTGAACAATTTTTTCTAAACTAATATTTTTTGTTTAACTCCTGTTTAATCGTTTCAACTATTTGTATTTTCTTTTTTTTTATATTTATCTATAATTCTTTTTTTTGGTTTTTTTTTCTTAAAATTTATATGCATAAAAATTTATATATTCTAGTTTAATGTTTTTAGTTTTATATCTTTTTCTTTCTTTGTAATACATTGTTTTTAATTTTTAAATTGTTTATCTTAATTATTCCTGTACTTTAATGCCATTCAGATACAAGGATTCTATGTCGTGGCAGTATTATCTTTCTACCTCTGTTAGAGGTAAAGTGGTTTTTTGGTAAAGACTATTTTGTGTAAAAACAAAAGAACTCTTATCTTCATTAAGTTTTCAAATGACACACCATATAAGTTGTTAGAAAAAGAAGAAGAGAGCTGATCTCCTCAGACCATAGACGTATCTTATGATGCTGTTTTACACAACCTTTAGTTTTCTTTTACTTCTTGAGTCACAATTTGCAAAAAGTTCACAGCCATATAGTAAACCAGGAATTAAATATGTCTTTGCTAGAAGTATTCTAATCCTATGAGGAGTAAAGGACGGAGTTGCCCATAAAGGCTTTAACTTCACATAGGTCTGGAAAACTATTGTGTTTATACACACAAAAAAATATTTCTTAAATTGCACCAAGTAAACATTTTGTTGAATAAAAAAAACATAATCAATTACTTTTTTAATTGACTCAATTACTTTTTTAATTGACTCAATTAAAAAGTAATCAATATTTTAAATAATATTGATTACTTTTAAAAAACAAAAATATTTATTACTTTTTAATTGAATCAATTAAAAAAGTAATTGATTATTTTTTTTTATTCAACAAAATGTTTACTTGGCGCAATTTTTTTTTTTCTGTGTATGATTTGTCCAGGTTAGTGTATTATTAAAAAAAAGTCCAAGGTTTCTGGCTGACGGAACAAAATCAATATTTTCACCATCTATAACTATGTTACTGTCAAATACTGGATTTGTCCTCTTTTTACAAATAATCAGGCATTTAGATTTGCGCGGATTGATACAAAGCCCATTTCCCAAGGCCCAACGGTGTTGTTGGCTAAGATCTGCATTGATTAGTGCTATATTTTCATTTATAGAGTTTTTGGGACTACTCAGGTAGAGTTGTACATCATCTGCGTACATATGTATCTTGCAGTGAGATATATGTTCGGGCAGATCATTTTTGTATATAGAAAAAAGAAGTGGCCCTAAGATGGATCCTTGCGGGCGGTACACCCTTTACAAGATTAAACGGATCAGATGGCTTATTATTAACATACACGGATTGCGTACGGCACATAAGGTATGATGACAGTAGTTGAGTGGAAAAAGAAGAAACGTTAAAATGACGCCTAAGCTTCATACAGAGAGTAGCCCAATCGACCGTATCGAAAGCCTTAGAATGGTCAAGAAGCACCAAAAAGTTTATCTTACCATCATCAAGGTCGCGCCTTATGTTTTCGCAAACGTCAGCCAGAGCAGTCACACAGCTGTGATTTGGTCGGAAGCCCGATTGTTTTTCAGACATTAAGTCATGATCTGAGATATATTTACTTATTTGAGTGTGTAATATTTTTTCAAATACCTTCGAAAGGTAGCATAAAATAGCTATTGGACTGAATATCGTGATTTAGGAATTGGTATAATTTTTGAGTGTTTCCATAGGGATGGGAAAGAGCTTGACATTATTATATTGCTAAAGAAATAGGTTACATAAGGCAGGATAAATGGTAGAAGGATTTTCACAAATTTAGGATGTAAATTGTCATATCCCACAGCGTTAGACTTAATCAAAGAAAAACTTTTAATAACATCAAATTGGTCTACGCAAGCAAATTCAAACGAGTTTTCCTCAGAGAGGTTTTCGTGGTAACTTTTGTTATTGAGATTGTCATTTCTATATAAATCGTTTACGCTCTGACCAGCTGGTAAGTTTGTAAATTTTAAATTAAGATCATTAGGATCAATCGTCGCTACCGGACCCCGAACTTTGACGACCAAACTGAACATGTTTAACAGTAACATTTTACACGAAAACAGCTGAGCTGCCAAAAACAGTGTTGCCAAAAATAAAGTTGCTAAAAATCAATCTTTACAAACGGAAGAAAATAAAGTAAAACACCTTAATTGTAAATTATTTTAGAAGATCTGTTTAATTTTTTTTTTTACCTAGCGTATGTTTTTAATTTTGATAAAAATATATTTCGGGATTCCCGATTTTGTATTTATTTAGTGTTTTATTATGTATTTGTAAGAAAACCCTAATTAAATCAAATTATTGAAATTATTCGAGTTACTCGAGTAATTTTAAAATCTTACTCAATTAATCGAGTAAGTTAAAAACCTCAAAATTGAGTTACTCGTTTCCTCGAACAAAACCAAACCCGAGTAAGTTCTAATAACCTTCTAAATACCTAAATATGTTCTCAAGTCATGTTTTTTTAAACAAAAATGCAGAAAAAAAAATAAATTTCGGAAAGTTTTTAAAAACTTAATAAAATGTTTGGGTCTAAAAATTTTAAAATGCCTTTTTGACTTGGAGGTGGTTTTTTTGCTAAGAAACTCAGTTCAAGCATTGCGCTAACCACTTTTAAATATATATATATATATATATATATATATACATGCACTTAGAATACTATGTAGGTAAAGACAACTGCAAATGTAGTTAAAAACAAATGAAATTTCACTTAAAGAAAAGACGACTTACATTTCAATAATTTCAACTAACATTGTCATTTGTTTTTTAATGTTCAAACAACTACTAACAATTGTAGTAAAAACGAATCACATGTTAGTAAAAAAATAAACAAACATTTATTTTTTTAAATAACAAAAAAAAAACTGTAAAAAATTAATGTAAAATCATTAAACAGTCATTTGATGTGGTTTGTTTTTTTTAAATGAACTACAAGGTTAGTAAAAAATTTGATTTGTTCTACAAATGACTGACATTTACATTAAAAGTAAAGAAACTGTATTACAACCCAAACAACTACATATTTTTAAAGCAGAAGTTCCCTGTGTGTACATTTTAATAAACTTTACACCAATTCCTTATAAGTTTGTGATGTTCGCATCCCGTTATTGGTCCGCTGACATCAACATGGTTATACCTCAAACTGTATAAAATTACACCATTTTTTAAATACTGCTCTCAAAACTCAATTCCATTAAACGACACAAAAACCATGTGGAAAAAAATGTGGAAAAATGTGAAAGGTTAAAAATCGGGAAATGTTGCTTTCACTTGTATCAAAAACTATGCGCAATCAGGTTATTTTGTGTAGAGTTGAGTTTTATAGTTTATATAGTTCCGCTGACATCAACATGGTTATACCTCAAACTGTATAAAATTACACCATTTTTGAAATACTGCTCTCAAAACTCAATTCCATTAAACGACACAAAAACCATATGGAAAAAAATGTGGAAAAAAAATGTGAAAGATTAAAAATCGGGAAATGTTGCTTTCACTTGTATCAAGAACTATGCGCAATCAGGTTATTTTGTGTAGAGTTGAGTTTTATATTTCATATAGTTCCGCTGACATCAACATGGTTATACCTCAAACTGTATAAAATTACACCATTTTTTAAATACTTGCTGTTCTCAAAACTCAATTCCATTAAACGACACAAAAACCATGTGGAAAAAAATGTGGAAAAAAAATGTGAAAGATTAAAAATCGGGAAATGTTGCTTTCACTTGTATCAAAAACTATGCGCAATCAGGTTATTTTGTGTAGAGTTGAGTTTTATAGTTCATATAGTTCATATAGTTCATATCGTTCATATCCATTTATTGAACTAGTTCGTTCTTTATTCGATGCTTTAAATTCAAAATTTTGTTAAAACTTCAAAAATTTCCCCACCTTTTCTTAAAAATATTTAAATCTTTATTCCCACAATCTTAATTCCCTGGATATTCATTGTAAGACACAAAGGAAGCAAACTAATACTCAATTAATAGTTTGTCATATAAATCTTTAAAAATACTCTATCCCCAAAAATTTGTTTAAAAAGGGATTTTTGTTATTTTATAAACATTGAACTAATTTATGTTTCTTTAACACTTATAAATTGTTATTGAAATGTTTTTCCCATCTAAACATGGACAAAAAAAAAATATTACAGCAAATGTTTACTTTGATGGAGTATTTTGAATAAAAACGACAACTGTTTTTGTGTGCGAGCTCTTTAAATGTCAAATTAATTGTCAAATACATTAAGTGTCAGTGTCATTTAGTATTTTAAACTTTTGGTGGTCGTTTATATTTAATTCACAAGCATATACTACACAACAATCTTGTTTTAACACGTAACGGAAAATATGAAATAATGTTAATTGTTTTAAACACAAAAATTAACACCTCACGTTTTTTTGTGTTTTATAATAATTTTTTAAAAATAAATAAATTTAAAGAAAAAAAAAATATAAAATCAATGTAGATTGTTCTAAAGACTTATTTGAAACTAAAGTGGATGGACTTAATAGAATAGAATGACTTATATTGTGCTTAAAGCCCATGCGTTGGGCGCCATTTTCGAAAATTTGATCTACATATTATAAAAAATCATTTTAAGAATTATTTTAAAACGAAAAGTTCTAAAAATCTAAGATTGAGATAATGAAAATATGTATAATACAGTAAGCTCCCGGTTGGGCGCCAATTAAAGGTCGAATTTTAAATTTAGTTTTATAATGTTTTTATTATACCTCTGGATAAAATTCATAAACGTTACGTAAAATTTTATCAATAATGGTATTTTACTCACACCAAAAATTTAAAAATATCTAACCCCCTTCAAACTCATATATTAAACAAACATTAATAAATTATTTAAAATTTAAAATATTATATAAACATTACGCGACACCACTATTAACATTTTAGAACAAAATTTGTATACAAATAAATACCACTCAAAAAAAAAAAATTGTATACAAAATTTGTTTATACAATTATTTACCACTTTGTGCTACAAAATTTTATTAACATTTTATGACAAATATTAGAACGATATAAGAACGCTACAAATAGTAAATGCAAATAAATAAATGATATATTAAAGTAAACAAAAGAAATGTGAATAAAATTAAAAAAAAAAACACAATTTAGTAAACAAACAAAATTTCAATTTAAAATTCAAAAAACATCATTACAGTTGAGAATTTAAGGAGTTTAAATACCAAACACGAAATGTTAGTTAAAAATTCAAATGATAAAATTCATATACCCTTTACTTTAAGTCCCCTTTTATAACATATTTAAAATTTGCAACACTTTTGTTGATACTTTCCCATAAGCTCAAGAAATTCTTTATAAACTTAAGCCACAGAGAAAAATATAGGGAAGTGACAACATCTGTTAAATCAACTGACTTTCAATTGGTGTACGCTTCCCCATTGTTTTAGCTCCTTTAACATTATTGAAGTTGGCAACACTTTTATGAATACTTTTTCGTAAGTAACTTTCGTATTTGTCTACATCTTAATTGAAACTTCAAAGTAAGCGGGTATTAAGAAAATTGTAATATTAAACAGCACTAGTTGGCAACACTTAAAATCCTACGACCATCGACTTAAAAGAATTAAATGTTTTATATTTGACTGCTCCCTTATTGAGACTTAAAAGTAGGCAAGTATTGACAATAAGTATAATATTAAACAACAATAGTTGGCAACACAAAACAATTATTATTGAAATTCGGTGTTGACAACCGAATTTGGCGCCAATCGAATGATTCAGTTGTGGTAATCGAATATTTTAGTTGTGAGGACCGTAAATTTGTCGATGCATGAGTAATTTGACATGCAGTTACCATAGCCGAATCATTTTATTGGCAACAAATTCGGCTGTCTACAACAAATCTGTTTTCTGGGTGTAAAAATACAAGTTAAATAGTTGTCAATACTCTAATGTTTATACTGCAATGTACTCGTATTTAATATACTTTTTATCCAACTACTTTTAGGTAATCTACTTAAGTCATCGTAATAGGATTTAATTCCCCAACATAATTTATTTTGCTGGTTAAACTGTAATAATTTGACAAATTTTACTTATGTTCTATACACCGCAATTTAACAATTTCTTACCTCATTAAAAAAAATGATTATAAAAAATTGAAGCAAAGTTAAATTCAGACATTTGCAAATGGTCCTTCGAACAATATCAATAAGTTCTATATCTGATAGATTTGCCAAATTCATAAATAAAAATATAATATTTAGTAAATATTTAAAACGCCGTTAGAAATAATGAAGCACTTGCATTAAAAAAAGATTTTCAAGTCTGTCATGTGTTGAAAAATATATTGATAATATTAGTTTTGGTACTTCAAACCATAATAAATTTTTTTTATAAATGTTAGCTTTGTTATTAAACTTATTACTTTACAATAACTTTTTTAAAGCAATTTAAGATTAAATATTTCTATAAATTGTTTAATGGTCCTTCGAACCGCATACAAATGTTATAAGTCCTCTCGCTTTTTAAAATATAGAAATACAAATATCTCTAATAAACTGTCTGCCTTTTAAACTTGAAATTCCACAATTTAGCTTTGTATAGATAATTTAATTTAAATGGAATTATCTCGAATTCGATTTTCTGCGTTACCAACTAGAAATTTTAAATTAGAATTCCGAAAGTCTCCATAATTTTTTTGATATAATAAATTTTGTGAATTCTCTTTTAAATTATGTGTAAAAAACTCTTTAATCTGCGAAAATCTCACTAGGATATGTACGAGTTGCCAATTATTTTTGTTTAACTATAAATATAATATGCTTTTAGTTGGATTATTTAATATAAATTTAAAAGTTTTTTTATAAAAAAAAAATATAAAATCAATTTCCTTGTCCTATTTTAGTGTTGCCAACTTTTTATGGGAAAATTCCAAATGTTATATTTTGTTTTTTATAGTTTAAACACATTTTATGACATATTTCAATGGGATGAAACTAAAAACATTTGAGTTAAAAATTGTATGCGTTGCCAACTAGTACTTTTAAATTGTAGTTATTTGACACCTTATTTAAAGCTTTCGTAAACTTTTTAAAATTGCCGCGTAACTAAAACTTTAAAATTGTTTAAATTTTAAACTTTAATTTATAAAGCGTTGCGAACTATAATATTTTAAAACGTGGATATGATAAAATTTCTTAAACTTTACATCACAATCTCTCAATTCTCTTATTAATTATGCTTTGAACTCGTTTTTAATTTGTAAATATCTGATTTTAAATAATAAGGAGCTGCCAACTTTAAAATATTCATATCTCAAGTGATTGTGTTTTTAAACTTGAAGCTTCCCGGTTAAAAATTAACATAATGCTCATTTACTGCAAGAACTCAGAATTATTCATTATATTACGTATCATATTGTGTTATAAAGTCGCATTGATATCTTGATTTTTGAGTTATGACGTTATTGCAGTAAATGAGCGTTATATGCATCCATAAACTCATTCACGCCCATATGTGAAGTGATTCGAGGTCATACACTTCCATATGCAACCATATGGGATTCATATTTGTTCATAAGAGTTCACATATAATAGGCGTGGATCCAGGAAAAGATTTTGGGGACGAAAGTTGGAGTATTTTTGATAAATTTTCTATTTTTCTAGGTTTTTTTGTATTCAAAATTTTTATTTTGGGGGAGGAAATGTCCCATTTTCCCTCCCCCTGGATCCGCGCCAGTATGTGATCATATATATAAATATTACCACAATTTTCATTAATATACACATATGACCATGTGGATATGTGGAAATGTATAGACATGTATGATTGTATAGGTAAATAAATATTACCTCAATTTTCGTTAATGCACACAGATGAACTTATATGATTCCTCATATGAATGGTTTATGAACACATATGGATGCATGTGGACATGTATGAAGCATGAGTGTTCATGTATGGAAATATATATATCGATTTTTAACAGGGATATGATTTTTTTTTTTTATATTTTGAAATATTTTTTTTTTAAATTTAGTGTTGCCAATTATTAATCTTAAAATATATAATCATGTTTTGAGTTAATCTTAAACATTTAAATTGCATGTAAATTAATTTAATTTTAATTTTCTTCTACCACCAATTGTTTATAATTAAAACTTCTCTATTCAGAAGATCTTCGAGTTGTTAGAGTTTTAAGGTTAAACTGTTAAAAAATCTATTTAAAACGTATGCTTAGAAATTTCATGAACGAGACAATATCGTTCTTTAATTGTATTATTTATGCTGGTTTAAATATTTTTAGTGTTGCCAACTTTTGTTTACTGCCATTTGTTTTAATACCAAAAGCGTTTATTCTCCAACTTATCAAACTTTTAAGTTTGAAATTTTTGAATCAAGACAATTTTTAAGTCAATTTGAAATCAAGACAAATTTTAAGATTGCCAACTAAAATCTAAAATTTTTGAATTTCCTTTTTTTATAAAATTTAAAAACAATTTATGGCTTGTATTAAAAATTTCATGAACTAGACAACAATGGTACCGTAATTTCTTTAGTTTTGCTGGTTTAATTAATTTTAGTGTTGCCAACTTTGATTTACTGGAATAATTTGCAATACCAAGAGCTTTTATTTTATCTTTTCTCCAACTAGTGAAATTTTTAACTTCAAGAATTTGGAATCAAGACAAATTTTATGTCAATTTGAAATCAAGCCAAATTTGAAGATTGCCAACTTAAATCTAAAATTTTTATTTTCATTTTTTTTTTTATAAAATTTTAAAATCCAAGATCGTTTATTTTATCTTTCCTACAACTTGTGAAATTTTTACCTTCAAGAATTTGGAATCAAAACAAATTTTTAGTGTTGCCAACTTTTATTTACTGCCATTTGTTTTAATACCAAAAGCGTTTTTCTCCAACTTATCAAACTTTTAAGTTTGAAGTTTTTGAATCAAGACAATTTTTAAGTCTATTTGAAATCAAGACAAATTTTAAGATTGCCAACTAAAATCTAAAATTTTTGATTTTCCCTGTTTTTAAAAAATTTAAAAACCATTTATGACTTGTATTTAAAATTTCATGAACTAGACAACAATGGTACAGTAATTTCTTTAGTTTTGCTGGTTTAATTAATTTTAGTGTTGCCAACTTGGATTTACTTTCAATACCAAGAGCTTTTATTTTATCTTTTCTCCAACTAGTGAAATTTTTACCTTCAAAAATTTGGAATCAAGACAAATTTTATGTCGATTTGAAATCAACACAAATTTGAAGATTGTCTGTCAACTTAAATCTAAAATTTTTATTTTCACTGTTTTTTATAAAATTTTAAAATCCAAGAGCGTTTATTTTATCTTTCCTACAACTTGTGAAATTTTTATCTTCAAGAATTTGGAATCAAGACAAATTTTGTGTCAATTTGAAATCAAGACAAATTTGAAGATTGACAACTTAAATCTATAATTTTTATTTTCACTTTTTTTTTATAAAATTTTAAAATCCGTTTATGATTTATATTAAAAAGTTAATGAATTAGACAAAAATGGTGCTTAAATTACTTTAATTTTTCTGGTGTAAATATTTTTAGTGTTGCCAATTTCTGTTTTCTGCCATTTGCTTTAGTACTAATTTTTATGTTTACAAATTTGGAATCAAAGATAACTTTTGACTACTAATTTTTTTTTCAATATTTTTAGCGTTGCCAATTAGTTACTTTTTGGTACAGCTAATAAATTAGTCAATGCTTTAACACATTTTTTGAATTTTGTTATGAATTATCTTATAAGTCTCTTAATTTTAAAAAATTCTATCTAAATCTTATATTTTTAACATTTGACTTGAATTTAACTTTTAGTTGTTTTAATCTCTAAATTCCCAGTCTTTGGCATAAGAAATTTAAAAAAAACGTCTCAGAATCTGTCTAAAAATTTGTCTTCAATAAAATATTTTCCAAAAATTTCTTTGCAATTAAATGAAAAAACTCCTTTACAAAATTTCCTTTAACCATAAATATTTTTATTTTCCCCCCTTAATATTAAATTCCTATAAATATTTTCTTTACATGACTATAAATATATTTAAATACACAATATTAGTATTTCCCCCCTATATACATATGTATTTTATAGGGTGTTATAATCTAAACAGTTTTTCCGTTTGAAAATATTTCTACTTCATTAATTTGTTGTTTAGTGACAATTTTCAAACAAACCGATTGGGAGATGGAAAATGTGCCTGTAACAGCCTGAAAAACTAAAAATAACCGCAAAAATGTCGTCTGCTTATTGAAAAAAAACCAACCATAAGTACTTATTACAAGGGTATTTGAGTATAAAGTGTATAAATTTATATTTAAAATTTTCTACAAAAACACGCACATATTTTAGTTCACATGTAAATATTTTTAGTTCATTTCAAATAGAAATAAAAATGTATAAATAAACTTAAATAGTTTTTGAAAAACAACTGAATCCCCGATCTGACCTTTAAAAAATGTCCAAATTCCATAATTTTCTTTAAACTTAACAAGTGGAAGCATTAAAGTCCGATGTGCCGAATTTGGTATTAAAAAAGATTAAATTCGGCTGTGACGAATTTTTGGATACCCTCCATCTCGGTGTTTTCATAAACCAGGGAAAGTGCAAACAATATTAATATCTATATTCTTTGTAAAAATAACAAAAATAATGTTGTTTTTATAAGTAAAACAAAATATGACTGATTGATTAATGTATTTGGGATGTTACAAAAGAAAAAATGTTTAATTAAAGTTTACTAAAATGAATCTGAAATTCTGCAGTGGGTATTCAAAGGTTATTCTGATTACCTAAAGAAGAACGTGTAGTGAAAAATATATATATTTGTATAGTTCCTTATGATGTTAAAAAAACTGTAGTAAAATTCGCCTGTTGTTTGTCTCTTTGCCTATATAATAATGAAAGAAATAAGGGTTACTAAAATATATTTTTGGATCGTTAGAAGAGATGCAATGAATACAAACGCATAAAAACAGTTTCGAATAATCAGAATTTTAGATAAATTTAAGGGAACAAAAATACACTTGCGGAGACATACATAATGAAATAATTATGAAATGCCAGTTTACATTACAACACATGTATTTATACTATACATCACATAAGTAAAACGGAAAGTGTGATGAAACTAAGTTTGTCAAAAATTATAAAAGAAAATCTTTCGAGTGTTTAGGGTGTTTTCGAGACACAAAAAATTAAAGAAACTGGTATTTCAAATTATTGTTTTTCAGCTCAGTTGCTTGTGCAATTCTCGTTTACGACTCCTAGAATAAGAACCCTAAGAAATTTTCCCAAAATTCGATTGGTTTTTACACATCAATACTTTAATTTAGATTATTTTTGTATGTATCAAAAAAAAATTAGGGCTTTTAAGGAAAACAAATGCATATAATCAAAAGATTTTAAGATGAAGTATGCACCTTATATGTCTTAAATAAAAAAGTTCTGAAAGGGAATATCCTTTAAATTGAATGGGGTTTTTAATAAATGTAATTAGAATGTAAGAGTTTCCTTGCAAATTTATTAAAGGTTGAGAATGAAAATAAGTAAAAATAGTGTACGAAAAAAAGTTATGAATTTACATTGTTGGATTCGGGGATTTTGTTCCTGGATATTTTTTTGATCTGATAACGATTAATGTGTCTGGCAACTCCGGTTAATGCAGTCAAATAAATAAAGAATTTTAACTAAACTATTTTGTTCTACCTTTTTTCTAATTGGTGATTTTTTGATTTGTTGGGGTTAACAAAAAAAGGTATATGGCAAGCCTGGTATATGGAAAACAAAAGCATACTTTATAAATTAGCTTAACAATTTTTCGAGGGCTTCTCGCATTTGCACTTATAACCAGTGTTGCCAGGTTTGCAAAGCATAAAAACGACAAACTTTCTAGAAAAAATCGTCAAAATCGTCATCATATTTTGAAAAATCGTCAAAATAAAATATATTTGTTAGAAGAGGGATAAAGTTTTAATAAAAAATAAAATACAATAATGTTATTCACATTTCAAATGTTAACGTGTTATCGTTGTAATATAACACGATTTTTGACACTTCTCTTTGGTTTAAACTTCGAAAATCATTATATTTTACAACGATATTCATATTTATAAAATGTTGAAACAGTGTGCCCCAAGATATATTGATATAGGTAGTTTCACTAGAACAACAACTACAACAAACAACTACAAACAATACAAAAACAACAGGGTTTTGACATTTTAAAATACTCAAGATACAGTCTTTGTTCTGTCAAAACCATGTAAGAAATGTCAAAACCAGGTAAGAGGAAGATAAGCAGTTAGGCTACTAAAACTACCTTATAAATATATCTTGGTGTGCCCCAGTAGGCTAGTTGGTAGCTTGCTGGCTTATCAGTGCGGGGGTCGTGGGTTCGATTCCCACCAGAGGCACTGATCTGTTTTCGCTACAACGCGCCGAAGGCCATAGTAGCTAGTGCTCGGTTAGGGTAATAGTATATAACTTGTAATTATATGATTATTAATTAATAAAATAACAAAAATATAATGTTGAAAGATCAAATAAATACAACTTTAAATCAAACTAATTTTACCACTTGAACTGTTAAACACTTATATCTGCATAATTCTGTGAACAACATTTCAGTGGCACAACTTTTTAAATATTAAATTCTTTTACAAAAATTTGGAAATTCTTTAACAATAAGTCTGTTCGATTACTTTTCCTGTAAAGTTCAGTAAAAACTACTCAGTAACAAAATTACAAATAGTAAGACAAATTTACAAAAAAGTAAACGAACAGAAAATTTGTAGGAATTATTAAATTAGATAAAATAGCTTGTTTTAAATATTAAAAAAAAATCAACTGGTCATTATGGAAAAGGAAAAAGTTAATTAAAATTATCGACCAAAAATAATTTAAATGTTTTTTAACTTCTTCCATAGTTAATTATTTAATCATTTTCACTTTCAATCCATAAACAATTAAAATTTAATTTAATTTTTGTTTACTAAAAATACAAGCATATTTTTTTATTTTTTAGTCATATGTTTTTTTCATCTTACAAATTCTTTCTGGCAAAAATGTATCCAGTAAAAACTTGTAAGTTCTTTGGCATCAAATTGTCACTTTACTCTCTCTTTTTACCAGTTTTTACTGCGTATTTGTCTAAACGAACACCTTCCAGTAAAAACTTGTACAAATTTTTGTGTTATCGAACAAACTTAATGTTATATTTTTTAATTATTAAATTTTGGCACTTTATTTATATTATTAGGCCTGTTTTTTAAGCACCGGATTTATTTTTGGATGTATTTTGTTTCATTTAAAGTTGTATATATATCATCTTTCAACATGAAATATATTCGGGCTAGAGATCTGTTTGTTTCGCAAAAAAGTCCATGCCTTGTGTTTTAACATGAAAATTTTTTTATTTTTATTTAAATCTAACTCCAATTAAATTTTATAAAAATTTAAAGAAATGTTCTAAACATATAAACACAGAAACTAACTTAAGCTAAACCCGTAATGAATTTATAAAAAAATAAATGCGGTTTGGATTAAGTTTTATTCAATTCTAGGATTTGCATTTTTGCAAAATTGTATTTCACATCATATTAGCATATAAAAGCTAGCTATCGATCAAAAAACAATGTTTTTGCTTTCAATTTTTAACGAAATAATATAAATTTAATAATCGAGCCGGCGATTTTATGAGAATGATAAATAAGTAGATCTTGCTGACATATTAAATTATTGTCAAAAAATCGTCATTTTGGAAGCAAAAGTCGTCAAATAGTCATTTAGTTATTTTGGGTATTAAATATCATCAAAATGACGACAAATCGTCAAACCTGGCAACTCTGCATGCGATTGCTACTAATTCATACGTACATACATATATATATATATTCCCGTCGTTCCTATAAGGAGCATAGGGCTGTACATACATACTGTATACAAAATAAAACAAAAAACAACAACAATATTTTGTGAGTTTTTTTTTTGTTTTTAAGTGTTGATCATGACCATGGATGGTAACCGATTCTATGTGGTTATTGGTCGTAGTAACGCTATTTTCTTTTATTTCGGTAACGGTATTTTAGGGGAAACTATACTTCAGTTATTTCGGTAACGGGATTTTAGCGTTAACGGTATTTTACCGTTAACGGTATTTTATTTATTTCGCTAACGGTATTTTATCGGTAACGATATTTTAGATATTTCGGTAACTTTATTTTAGGGAAAAAGATTTTTCAATTATTTTGGTAACTGCATTTTAAGGATAACGTTATTTTAGTTATTCAGGTAATGTTAATGCACACCACAATTTTTAACCGCATTATGCCCGAGTTTAAATGACTGTCTAGTTTATGATCACACTTTGGGAAAATATATCTATTTACAGAAGTTTTTTTGTTCAGATCTTGTTAGATTATTTCGGTAACGGTATTTTAAGGTAACGGTATTTTACGGATAACGGTATTTCAAGAATATCGGTAACGGTATTTAAGCGATAACGATAGTCAGTTGAAAGGTGTTAGAATCGGGGACGGTAATTCAGCGATATTGACAGCCATCCCTGCTTGCGTATATTCTTGTGTATAAGCATTGAATGTACGTATGTATGTATGATGAAATAAAAAAAAAAAATTTTAGAGGTCTTCCCACATTTTCACTCATAACTTTTGAACGCGTTAACCGATTTTGATCATTTTCGCTAGAAAACTGCTCATGATATCAACAAACAATTTGACTGAAAATTAGCAGTACCTCTTCTGTATTGGAGGAGTATTTTGTGTTTCCACAGACAGACGGACGGACAGACGGACAGACGGACAGACGGACATGGCTATATCGACTTCTCTATCCATGCTGATCAAGAATATATATAGTTTATGGGGTCCCAGAATTTTTTTAAAAGAATTACAAACATTTGACAAAGTGAATATACCCTCCTGCACTATGGGATGGAGGGTATAAAAACACATAAATTATAAAATCTAATGACATTAAAATTTTAAGGAAAATCATATCTAGTTTTCGAAAAAATAAATGTTCTAATGACCTAAAATATTGTTAGTTTTATACCAGATCATTATTGTAGAATGTTTATATTTTTCTTTTGGTTTAAAATTTAGTTTATTAAAATTTTCTAGAGTCTCTACACTAAAATAAACACACAACAATTTTTTCCGTATGTTTCGCGGTTTTTTTGCGACACACGCCAAAATTTCGTCATTATACTAGAAATATAATCCTTAAATAGATTTTCTTTTAAATTTAGTAAAATGAAAGTATTTTAAAAGAAAACATAAATTGTTCTCAAAACCACTAGGGAAATACCAACAAAATTTTAAACAGAATTCAAATAAAGATTTTTGGAATCTGAAAACGTGAGTCATTTAGAAGGGAATTTGAAAATATTTGCTTAAAAACAAGTGAGAAAAATTTGAAGACATTTTAAATTCAAGAGCAATAATTCACAATATTAACAAAAAAAAAAACTTTGTAAAATATTTTATAAAGAAAGCTTTACAAACTGGCTTTGCATTTAAATAACCAGACCAAGAGTTGGCAATACTAAAGTAAAGTGTTCATAACATTAAATCATTAAAGAACATAAAAAAAATTTTAAAACATATGTCAAATATTACCAGTTTGTTGTAACAAAAGCAATAGTTGGCAACGCTATAAAAATCCAAAACAAAAACCTCGAATTGATGGTAGTGAAGATACAAAAATTATAAAAAAGGGTTTTAAACAGCATATCTCAATTTTGTAATTTATCATTAATTATTCATAATTGGCAACACTATGAATTTAAAAAGTTTGAATTTTATAAATTCGTGAAAATTTAAATATAAAAAAAGAAATAGAAAGTGGAAAAATCAGTAATTCTACAATTTTACGAAATTTATATAATCAAATAAACGGATTTACGACATGATTACATGCCAACATTAATTAATAGTTGGAAACACTAAAGAATAAGCAGAATTCACTGGATTGAAAAGGTAAAGAAATAAGTAGTCTAAGAATCGATTTTAAAGAATAGTTGGCAACGCAAAAACATCTAACTCAAGAACTCTTAATATGAAGGAATTTTAAAAATTTAAATTGTAAGCAAAGAACAGTTGTAAAAATAGAAATCAAGGTTTAAAGTTGGCAACACCAAAAACATAAGATTTAATTTAAGAATTTTTAGATATGAATTTAAGAGGCAATTTTAAAATCCAGTTGGAATAATTGATATAAATAGAAGGAATATGTTTACATAATAAAATCAAAAGTTGGCAGCACTAGAAATTTGAATTTCTTATATTTAGCTTTACGACTGAAACGAGAACTTACACAACTTTGTACAAAGGATTACCAAATTTGTATTACAAATTGGCAAATTTGCTTTCTAAATTGGCAACACTTGAAATGCTGAATAGCATTTACAAAACTAAATATGAATATACAAAAAAAAAACACAAAAAGTAAGTTTAAACGAATGGATTAGATAAAATAATCAGATTTGCATTATAAAAATAAAAGTTGGCAACACTACAAAGTTTTAGATATAAAATCGTTGAATTTAAATATAAAAGAAATTGTATATATTTAGTCAAAAGTGTATTTACATAACTGTATAAAAGAGCATAAAATTATCAGGTCGTTTATTGGCAACACTAAACAAGCATAATATTATACTGATCCTAACAGCTGCGTACAGTGTGCTGTTAGCTACTAACTGGAACTTTAACTGATTTGTTGTTGTTTTCCATATAAATTTTCAATTTAACTATTTGTTAAATTTTAACTGGACATTCAGTAATTGGGCCTTAGTCGTACAAAATAACTTTAAAACTTAGGATTAGCAAACGAATTAAGCAAAATTATGAGACTAACTTTATAAAAATAAAAGTTGGGAACACTGTAAATCTTTAGATCCAAAATCCTTGAGTTCAAATTAGCAAGAATTTGAATATGATTAGTCAAAAGAGAATTTACAAAACTACGTAGAGTAACACATCAAATTTGTGTATTAACATCGATAATTGGCAACACTAAAATATCTAAACATTATACTGTAGATTTAGAGATTTTTTTTTTAACTATAAATCTTAAGCTTAATAAACTGTTAAATTATTAAATAAAATTATTAGATTTGCATTATAAAAATAAAAGTTGGCAACACTGTCAAACCTAAGAGGCGATATAATGAATTAAAATTTAAATGTCATACAATATTTATGAAACCACAAACAAAATAGCATTATTTTTGTATTTGAATATCGGCAGTTGGCAACACTAAAAAAGCTAAACCTAGTAGTGATTCTCAGATTGCGAAATTTGATCGCTCAACATAACTCTAAAATGTTGTCTTTAAAAAATAGTTAAAAAAATATCAGACTTGAATACGAAATTAAAAGTTGGCAACACTAATAAGCGTTAGAAGGGAATTCTTTAATTAAGGAACTTCAAAATTACAAGTCCCTCGATTTTAAAACCGCTAGTTCTTTGAAAATGGCAACACCAAATTCATTGAACTATTGACATATATTTTCAAATTAATTTAATTATTTTTTTTAATCAAATTAATTTAAATTTAATTTTTTAATCAATAAACAAATTAAAAATAATTTGAGGTATATTAAAATTAATATTTGGCAATGCTATAATTTCTAAAACCGAATAGTCACTTACATATTTATGGAACTAAATAACAGGAATTTTAAGTGAAACTTGATAAAAAGTTTTAAAACATTTCAAATTCAAAAGCAGTAGTTGGCACCACTTAATTTGGCCAAATTGCGCTTTATGGGGCGCTCCTTAAAAATAAAAACAAAAAAGTATAAATATAAAGGGGCCGGGGTCACTGGGATCCACAAACCGGTACGCGTAGTAACATATAAGTGTGGGCTTCTAATGAAAGAAAATTTCCTCAGGATTTAAAAAACTATATTATTTTTAGGATACAAGATACGTAACGCCCTCTACACCCATTAAAACCAAAAAAAAAACTACTTCTCGATTTTTGTACAAAAAATATATATAAATAGCTCTAGAGGGCGCTACGTCTCATATATCATAAAAATAATATAATTTTTGAGTATTCATACTGATATGTTTATACGCATACCGATTTTTAGGCCCAGGCTCCAGAGAGGGTCATATTTTTTATTTTATTTTAAGGGACGCCCCATAAAATGAAATAATTCCATAAGTTTTAATTTCACTTAATTTATATTTTTAAGATGTTAAAAGGAGTAATTTCATTCTTACAACTGCTTCAACTAGAATTTGGTTTTTCTATTATGGTCCTTCGAACCGTTTGTTATTAATCGATTAAGAGGCTTCTAAATGATGCTTCGAACCAGATGGGAAAGTACAAAAACTTTGTAATGCTATTTTCATTCCTTTTTAAATATGTCAAACTTCACCATAAAAAGTTTTTGTTATTTCAAACATGTTAATCTTTAAAATTACACATTTTTGTGGTAAATTTTTGTGTTGGGTGTTCAATATGTGAAAACACTTTTAAGTGGTCCTTCGTACCAATTAAGTGGAATTAACTTTTTGAATTTTTGCTTAAACAGTCTGTTTAAAGTGCTTCAAACAGAAAAAATGTTGACAACTTAAAAAATTATTTTTGTTTTCTCCTTTTATAACCAGGAACATATTTATTTCCTGTGGATATTTAAAATGTATTTGCAATCAGAAAACTCATGTCAAAAAAACATATCAAAAAACATGTCATAAAAACATCTACCAATAAACTTAATTTTTGATAAGCAAAAACTTACATAGAAAATAGTTAAGCAAAATGAAAAATCGCTTGTTGAAAGTTAAATCACTCATATCCAAAACTCACTCTAGCCAAAGTAGTTCAAAAAGTAAAAGTTAATAAAATTAAAGCAGACAAAACCGAGTGAATCCAGCCCAAACAACAACAGCTAGGAACAAACAATATGTTATATAAACTGTTCATCATAAAATTTTCAAACTGTTTTTGTTTGTTCTACTTTAATACCAAAAACAAACCAAACAAAAAACTCCAACGAACTCGGAGCAAACCAAAAGTAGGAAAAAAACTGCACTAAAACTGTCATGTTAGTTGGTTCTTGCATATGAAAAGTTATGGTTTCCGACAACACAAATCATTAAAGGCTTTTGTTTTTATTCCTGCTTAATATACAGCTTGAGAACCCAGTGAAATTTTGTAGAGTTTCAGTAAGATGCACAAATAACTGTTTAAGCTTTAAATAAGGAAAAAAGGCTTTTTACAAATTATTAATTAATGGTCCTTCCAACCGAAAAGTTTTAGCTTTATACATAATTTTGTTGTTTGTATTACTTTTGAAATAAAAGCTTCGAGAGTGTACTGAAATATTTTAAATTTGTATTGCGATTATTTTTGGTCCTTCGAACCAACATAAATTTCAAAACAAGCTTTGGCTACTAATAAATAACTCCAAGACTTGCATACAATTACACAATTATTTCCTTCCTTCTAATCTTTAGCTTTAAATGGTCCTACGACGAACCTATAAATTTAAAATCGAATCCAAATTTTACATAAAAAACTTTGAAAGCTTTAACTATGAAAAATAACTTTTTAAAAATGTTTAGTTAATGGTCCTTGGAACCAAAAGTTTAAGATTTATACAACACTACATGTATATGATTGTTTTAAAGAAAACATCCTGGGGTGGTGTCTACAAATTTTGAGTTTCTACCACTCCCACTACTTTTGATTCTAATTTTGTAATTATCTATACCGTCAATTTTTGGTCCTTCGCACAGGAACAAAGTTTTACTTAAAGCTTTGTTTTGGCTATACAGTCAAAGCCCGGTATAACGAATGATATATTGTCAGACCTATTCGTTATATCGAAGTAATTGTTGTATCGCAACAACTTTCTGTACAAATCGACCGCAAATCTCAAAAAACACGCCTTAATTGAAAAGGTTCTAAAGGTTCTTAATTAAAAGGTTTTACGTATTTTTTATTTCTTTTTAAATATTAACATATTTTTAACAACTGTTCTTTAATTCGAGTATAAACTTTCAGAAAATGTCGGTAGACGAGGTAGTCAATGCACGCACTTTGCTCGTTCATTATATCGCGGTTTCGTTATACCGGTCGTTGACTGTATATACAAAAACACTCAAAGAGTTGCATATAACGACAGATTTATTTTATTAATAAAACTTTATCAAAATTTGTATAACAAAAACTTTACCTTCTTTATGGTCCTTCGAACCTTAAGCTTTAAAAAAATTTAAAAGTTCCTATGATATTGAGAACCCAATCAAAGTTTGGAGTGGATAAGTTGACAATTTTTCATAAATATTATTTAAAGCTTTAAATATTGAAAAAGTTTATGTTAGAAATTTAAATAATAGTCCTTCAAACCAAAAACCTTAAGCATTTATGAAAAATAGTTATGTGGTAAATTATACAGATTTTATTCTACTTTCACTACTTTTAACTCCTATTTTGTCAGTTTTTAGAGCATTCATATTTGGTAATTTCAACAGGAATACATTTTGTTTTAGATGTGAACAAAAAGCTGCTAGAATTGAATAAGAAAACGGATTTATTTCATTTATAAAACCTCAAGCTGTATCTAAATTGTTATACCAGAACTTGTGCACTCTTTTTGGTCCTTCGAACCTTAAAATTCCAAAAACAAATGAAAAGTTTCTGATCTACTTTTCCTTTCAAAAATGTTTGCTGGTGTATAAAGTCAGCTTGTGGTAGTAGTGATTACACTGTAATAAAATTTATGGTTTTTTTGTAAATCATTCAGTGTTGTTGTTAGTTTGTAAAAGATTGCAACCCCTCCCTAAAATAGGCAACACTTATTGTTTTCATAGAACCCTTTAAAATAGGCAACACTTTTTATATGTGTATGTTGTACAGACATGTTTTATATGAAAAATATAAGGACTACAAAATATGTCAGAAAATATTTATAGAAAAATTTTGTTTTAATATAAACTCTACTTATGTTTTTTCTTTAGCTGTATTCTACTCTATTCACATCAAGTTGAAAGGAATTGATAGTTGAAAATAGGGTGTTTCTTTTGTTTTTAACCAACATGTAGGTGACATATATTTTAAGGAAGGAAAGTTTATTGCTGTTTATAAAATTGTAGAAGATTTTAAAAATGATGAAAATAATAGAAAATTGTATACAGATTAAATAAAATTAAAGGAAATTGTGCACAAAATGAAAAAGCTTTGTAATAATTATGAAAAGCTTTTGTCTAACAAACGGGCTTAATAAATATTATGATATTTAATTTAAAAACGTAAAAAGACTAATTTATGGTCCTTGGAACCGTAAAAGGAAGTTTATTTAATGACAGTTTTATAAAAAAATTTTTAGTTAAAGCTTTTGTGAAAATTTTTATTTTAATTTACGAACTTTTTAAAACATTTATATTAATTAACGGTAGTTTTTTAAAGTTTTATAATGAATTATGAGTAATATGGCCCAAAATGTTATTGCTTGTATATGGTCCTTCGAACCGTATAGCAAAGTTCATTTGTTCCGGTTTTATTATAGTTTCTGTTAACTAAACCGTTCATATTAAAAATTAAACCTTAAACTAATTTTAAAAACTAATTTTCTCTTAAGATTAAGTGTTTGTTTAACTTTTAAACCACAGTTTTGGTCCTTCGAAATTAAAAACTTTTTTAGATTTAAGTATTTAATGCGTAATTTTCTTTATAACTTTTTAATGACCTCAAATTAACTTTATTAAATGTATAAATTTTCTCTACAATTAAATTCCCGCACTTAAAGGGTCATTAAAAAATAAAATAAAACTTTATACACATTTGTTAATTAACTTAATTATAATCAAAAGTTTAGTTCTTTTTATAGCACTATTCATGCCACAGCACTTTTAATAATGACCATGCATATGACTGAAATGGTAAAAGTTAATTTAAATGTCATAATTTTTATTATAATTTGTGAAAGTAAAGTTTGTCATTTCAATTTATTCAACATTATTCTCTAGTGCTTAGTCATATGAAAAGCGTAGAAAAAAAAATTAAGATTAATATAAGAAACGTTGTTATAAATTTTTAGAAAAGTGTTAAATCATGATTAAATGAAAGTTTAGAAAGAAAGAAAAAAGTTTAATTTAATGCAATGTCAGTTAAGAGTATGAATTGAAATTAGAGATGGAAAAGTGAAAAAAATGCCAGAATGAAAAACTTAATATTTTTCTTTTTATGTCTACTATATTTTTTTCCTTTTTTCCTAAAGTTTATGCAATTTTTCTACCCAGTGTAGAAACGGTAATGACATATCATTACTTTTCTCATTACTAATAATGACACCAGCTAAATTTCTGCATTACTTTAACACAAATAATAAGGACTTACTAATAACTAGTTAATTTTTCCATTATTTTAACGAAAAAAATAATGCCTTACCTAAAGGTACTTATTTTTACCATTATTTTAAATATAAAATAATGATCATAAAATGTTTTGAAAATTATTTATCCAACTCCAGTAGGGACATAAGTACGACTTGTATTTTTGCCACGGAACTAAATGCAAAATATAGCGGAACGAGTACTGCACTTAGAATACTATGTAGGTAAAGTCCACCTCAAATGTAGTTAAAAACAAATAAAATGTGCGCCCCGGTAGGCTAGTTGGTAGCGTGTTCGATTATCAGTGCGGGGGTCGTGGGTTCGATTCCCACCAAAGGCACCTGTCTGTTTTCACTACAACGCGCCGAAAGCCATAGTAGCTAGTGCTCGGTTAGGGAAATAGCATATAATTTGTAATTACATGATTATTAATTAATAAAAAAAAAAAATTGGAAAGTAATGACCCAACGACTTACATACACTAAAAAATCGAAAATATGCCCTTAAAATATGCAGTAAAAAATCCAAAATATGCGCTTAAAATATACATTAACCCATTCCTGCCTATTGGGTATTTAAATACCCAACAAGGAGTCATCTTAAGAAAATTATAGCTAAAGCCAGGTAAGAGTTGCATCAAATTGATTTTTACTGGTAGGTAGAGAAAGGATTAAAATACTTTAGAAAAATATCGGTGTAAAAATTGGGGGTTGGTAATTATCTGTTCAATTGACTGCAAATTTACATATTCTGAAAAATTAAAAAAAAGAATTGAAACTGCCTCTGAAAAATTGGAGAAGCGACACATCGGAAAACTTTATTGTTGGCTAATAGTGTTAGGTATTCTTTAAAGTGCAAAAAATTTGTGGCTGAGTAGGACCACTCACTTGGGCTACAAGTATGATTTCATGACATGACCATTAAAATACTTGCTTGAAATATCGATTATTTTCAAGTAAAAATGAAGAGTTTTACATGAAAGAGCATAACAAAATAATTTAATTAAAAAACCACAGAGGAATTATTTTATATTAGTGGTTAATTCATAAGCCCCAAGTATGGGAAATCAAAAAGAAAATTATATCAAATAACTTCCAAAACCTTAAGTAAAGAATGTGTGAAATTTCATCGATATTGGACAATGGAATCGGGGGTCAGGCATTAATGGGTTAAAAACCAAAAAAATTTGCACTAAAAATAAAAAATATGCACTTAAAATGTCGGGATTTTTATAAACCTGTTTATTACTCGAGAGCCTTGTTTTCAAAATGATATATAAATGTCTATTAAATGACAAATAAATGCTATGTTAAGGATTACAAATGCTTTCTTATGTTTATTTTTAATTAAATCTTAATTTTAGTTTTTACAAAATATGCAAAAATATGCAATTATATTGAAAAAATGCCCAAAATGCAGCAAAAAAGTCTAAAATATGCATTAAAATGTGCATTTATAGCAAAATATGCAAAAACATGCATTTATAACAAAATATCCAGTAACAAATCGATGCAATTTTTTGCAAATTCTTTGATTCAGAAAAGTAGTTGGTCGATTTTAGTCTACTGACTACAAACATGCATTTGCATGAAAGTCGCTGCGCTGGTAATGACATTTTGTGCAATCAAGTAATTTATGTTTTCATCTAGCAAGTCTAACATGTCGCGATAGCTAAGCGGTTGACTGACAACCTGGAGGCCCGGGTTCGAATTCCGTGAGGGAACATTTTATTTGAAAAAAGATTTTCAATAAAAAATATATATTGTTATTTCTTAATTTTAGTTTTTTTTTCAGTTTTCTTTTACTCATTATTTTTCTTCAAACGTAGAGGTGACCACATATTTTTCTATTTTTCGTTAGGTGGTTAGTAATGATATGTCATTATTTTGCGCTACATCCCCCTATAAAAGTAATAAGATTTGTAATCTCAATTGTAAGTACTTGCCATTACCAAATATGTACTTATATAACTACTTATATGGTTATGCTTTTATACACTGGGTACATGTTTGAAATATGTTAACTATGTTATAAAATCTTTAAAGTTTTTGTTCAGGTTAAAGCTTTCTTACTTTTGATAGTATAAAAAACGTACTTATGGTCCTTCGAACAAAGTTTTTGATATTGTTCCTCCTTCTACAGACAAACTTCTAGGAACTTAAAAATTAGCACAACTCATGCTATGATCGTCAATAAAATTTCCCATAATGATATATTAAAAAGTTTAAAAAAATTACAAAAGTTCTTTGTGGTCCTTCGAATCGAATTATTGAAAGTTTATTGTTCTTTCGAGCAGAAATTTTACTTTTTTTTTACTTTTTATCATCTACATACAAACTTTTAAAAAATTATAAATTTGCACTACATTTGCTAAGATCTTTAAGAAAACTTGTTAAAAGTCTATCAAACCGAGAGTTTTTAATCAAAGTTTGTAATAAAATCATGTCCTCTGAACCTGTTCAGTAGTAAGAATTTTTAAAATATGGCGATTGTTCTTCGAACCGAAATCTTTTTGTTTTTGAGACTATTCCATTTTTAAAACTTCAAGAATGTTGTGAATTTTCAGTTAATCTAGGCACTTATGGTCCTTTGAACCAACAAGTTAAATTTAGAGATTTATTTTTTTTTTTGATTTTTAGATAAATTTCTGAAATTCATGTTCTTCGAATTTACTTAACACAATTTCTAGAAATCTTCAATAAAATTTTTCTAGTGTGGTCCTTCGTATCTTGTAAGAAGTAACAATTTCATAATGGTTTCTCGGATTTTTGAGTACATTATTTTCATTGTGAATTTCCTTTACAATTAACGCTTAGATTTTCAGCAGAGTTTTCTACAATGTTTATTCGAACCGCAATATTTAACATATTAATACCATTTATTTAAATGAAAGTCTTCTAGAAAATTTATATTATTGAGTATATTGGATTTTATTACGAATTTCTAGACTATTTTGGATTTTGAGTTTATATTCTACAATTTATGATAAGATCATTAATAGACTTTTCTTATTATGATCCTTTGAATTTCACTTCCATCCATAAATATATTCAGAACATGTTGATGGTCCTACGAACCGAAATGTTTAATGTTTTTGGAACTTTGCCCTGCATGGTAATTCGAATATGGTTTAGGATAATTCAGTTCAAAAAAACTATTGTGGGAACTATTAAATTTCAAACCGATTTCTCTCTAGGAATGCCAATTTCTTAAAAAAAAAATATCCTAAAATGGTTTTTGATTGTTTTGAAACAAATTTCAAACGTTTTTATGGTCCTTCTGATCGAATTTCAAGTACGAACTTTAACAAAATGAAGTATTTTAAGTTTGATGACCAGCCCTTCAATAAACTTTTGCTTTTATGGTCCTTCGTACCGGAAATTCTTCTAGAAAACTCTAGACTACTTGGATTTCATTTCGTGTTTCGAGCCTGTTACAGATATTCAAATGAAAATATTTGATGTTGTAAGATAATTCTATCTAAATAAAATTTAACCAAAAATTTTAACTGGTTTCTCTCTACTAATGCTAATTTCTTTAGTAAACTTCTCCTAATATGAATTTTTAAAACTTTTAAAGCTAATTTCGAAAAGTGTTTATGGTCCTTTGGCACAGTATATTTTACATTATTGATTTAAATACAAACTTTCAGAAAATGTTTAATTTGAAATTTATTTTGCACAACTCATGTAAGATCCTCAATAAATTTTTGTTATTATGGTTCTTCAAACTTGTTGTAGATATTTCAAGAACATTTTTAATACAAATGTTAGAAATTTTTTGTTTAGATTATTCTTTTTAAAAGAAAACTTCTTGAAAACAAAAGGGTTTTCGTAGATTTCCTGTAATTTATTTCCTATTTCGAACTTTTGAAGCTGTTAAACAAATTTACAAAAAATGTTTGTGGTCCATCAAACTGAAATGTTTGATTTTGATAAAATTGTTCTTTTTAAAGAAAAACGAAATGAAAGTCCTCATTGGATTTCGCACATGTTAGTCTTAAATTTATATGGATTTTTATTATGGTCCTTCGAACTCAAAATGAAGATAAAATTATTACTTAATGCAAGAAAATGTTTCCATAATATTGTCCTTCGTACAAATTTTAAAATGAATGAGTTCAAAACTGCAATTTTTCCATAATGGCCCTTCGAATACATTTTTCATTACTCAGACTCTAATTTTTATAAAACAGCCCTATGCGAGTTCGAATCCATGGCTTTTAGAAGTTATAGGCACAGACTTTATTCCATTTATTATGGTCCTTCGAATCCATTTTTTATAAAACAAATCGTTAAGCTTTTTTTATTATATCTTTCATTTCTCAAACAACAATTTTTTTATAAAAAAACTGTATATGTTACAGGCACAGACTTTATTAATTTTATTATGGTCCTTCGAACCCATTTTAAAAAAGAAAATTGCTTTCATAATGTTTTTTCAAAGTTAGTAAAACAAAAAATTGTAAGTTGTAAGTTTCAATAGATATTTACACGGTTCATATTGAAATGGTTAATTTCCACAAAAAATATTTGTTTTCTATAAAATTTGCAAATTTTGAATTTTTTACTTCCTGTAATGGTCCTTCCAACCTAATCCTTTTTTTTTAATATTCTTTTAGAACTTAAATCATAATAAAATATAATATTTCGATAGTTAAACCATATTCCCTTAATCTTAAAATGTGTTAAAATAGTTTATAACTTTAAGCAACAATTTTACAAATAGTTAAACCTACCTTTATGTGATTTCGTACACTCAAAAAAAATTTTTATTTTTTTTTATTTTATTAATTAATAATCATATAATTACAAATTATATACTATTACCCTAACCGAGCACTAGCGACTATGGCCTTCGGCGCGTTGTAGCGAAAACAGACCAGTGCCTCTGGTGGGAATCGAACCCACGACCCCCGCACTAATAAGCTAGCACGCTAACAACTAGCCTACCGGGGCGCACAAACTCAAAAAAAAAAAAAAAAAAAAAAAAAAAAAAAGTCTGTATTGTCAGGAACATTTTTTAAAACTTCAGAAAAAATTCAGGTGCATTTAGCAAAATTTTTTGCTGCTATTAGCAAATTTTTCTGCAAGGATCCTCCCAGCAAAAATGTTGCTGACTTTATTGAATTTTTTTTAAGTGTACCATATATTTATTTCAATTTACCTGTTTCTATTACTTTTAAACATTTTTCTTCTTCAGTTTAAATGTCAAAATGTAAATGACATTTACAGATTGTTGAAACTGTTATATTCATACCTCATGATTATGATGAGGTTGGTGATGAAAATGCAGCTGCATCTTCTTTTTTTGGATTTTTTTTTTTTGTAATTCACATTCTTATTCATATTTTACCTAATAAAAGTGTTGATTTGTTTATACTCTGCAAAAATTTGTATAAATTTTATTTTCATAAAAAAAAGTATTCTTAGGTAGGTACTAAGTTAAATGTCAAAAATATTGTCAAGTTGATATTTGAATAAAACTTTATGTAATGAGCCTTGTGTTGAGAAAAAGTGCAGTCAGTAATGCAAAGAAAATAATGTTAGACAATTTGCATAAATTTGCCACTAGAGAATTTTTGTAGAAAACAATTTATGAAAACTTGTTAGTAAATTGAAAAAGAATATTTATGTTACTTTAAAACTTAAAAGTAATTTTAGTGAAGCACTTGTTAATGGTCCTTCGCACCGAAATAATATATAAGTTTTTTCATAGGAAAACTTTTAAATCATTGATTAATTTTAATTATGAAAGTGGTTATAGCTAAACATTGAAAAATTAATGGTATAAGAGAGCTTACTGAGAGCCTTTTATTACATTACTAAACATTGATATTTCAAAGCTTATTTATTTTTAGAATATATAAAAACAGGTGAAATTATAGCTTTTTTTGTCAATTGTTTAGGGTAAATCACTTAAATGCAATGTATATAAAAGTCCACTGAAAGCTTTTTTAATAAAATGCATAATATTTTTCCTTGTAACCGTACACTCAGGGAACTTCTGCTTTAAAAATATGTAGTTGTTTGGGTTGTAATACAGTTTCTTTATTTTTAATGTAAATGTCAGTCATTTGTAGAACTAATTAAAATATTTACTAACCTTGTAGTTCATTTAAAAAAACAACTAACATCAAATGACTGTTTTATGATTTTACATTCATTTTTTACAGTTGTTTTTTGTTATTTAAAATAAATGTTTGTTTATTTTTTACTACCATGTGGTTCATTTTTACTACAATTGTTAGTAATTTTTTGAACATTAAAAAACAAATGTTAGTTGAATTTACTGTAATGTAAGTCGTCCTTTCGTTAAGTGAAATTTCATTTGTTTTCAACTACAATTGCAGTGGTCTATACCTA
Source organism: Delia radicum (assembly GCA_021234595.1). NCBI lineage: Eukaryota > Metazoa > Arthropoda > Insecta > Diptera > Anthomyiidae > Delia > Delia radicum. Next base: position 21,814,457 of record CM037852.1, on the reverse strand, counting down.
CATAGTATTCTAAGTGTATTAGAAAATATTTAAAAAAATATAAAAAGTACTTTTTTAAATATCATTGAACTTTAAATCATTCAAATTTAATGAAATATGAGAGCTTAATAAAAGCTTTTTACCAAATATAGTTCCTTAAAAGCTTATTTATTATTAGAATATATAATTATCAATTGTCTAGGGCAATTCACTAATATGCAATGTAAATAAAAAGCTTACTGAAAGCTTTTTTTAAAAAATCCATCATATAGGTCCTGGTCCAAAAAAAAATTTAAATTTTATTAAACTTTAAACTATTAGAATTTAATGAAATATGAGACCTTAATAAAAGCTTTTTATTACGTTACTTAATATTGGTCCTTGGAACTTTATTTAATTAAGGGAAATATGAAGACACACACAGAGATTTATTATAAACAGCAAACTTACTGAAAGCTTTCTTTAAAATGTTTTTACCATATTGGCCCTTTGAACCATTTTAATTATTGGAAAATCTAGAAGCGTTTTTTAAATAATTATGTTATTACAATATTTAGTAATGTAATAAAAAGCTCTAATTAAGCTCTTTTATAACATTAAAATTCAATGTATTTAAAAGTTTTTAATTGTTAAGCATTATTAAATAAGGGCTTTAATTTACTAAATATTTATTTATAAATTGACAAAAAACTATCTAGTTTCTGTAAGAAATCATTAAAATTCAGTAAAAACAAAAAGCTTACTAAAAGCTTTTTTAATTGTAAAACTTAAAAAAAAATGTAAAGAAAATTTTTCGATTTTAAAATTGTGTACTACTTGTTTTTTTACTTTTTTAATATACACAATTTAATTAATAACTAATTTTTTATTATTAGTAAAATTATAATAAATGTTCAACATTTAAAAACTTTTTTTTGTACTTAAGTATAGTCAACTTCACAATGCCAAATACTAACAACTTTGTCTTTATTATATCTATTATAAAATAATATTAAAATTTAGATTTATTTTCGGTTTATCTTCTTAGTAATATAAAGAAAACTTTTGTCATAAAATTCTATTAAAATGTTGTTTTGTTGTTGTCGTAGAAGAAGTGAGAAAATATACAAACAAAAAGTTTAGTTATAATTTTTTAAGATTTAAAACTTAATGCTTGGAACATATAAAAAAAAAAGTTTTCAAAATTGTTAACTTTGTTAAATAAATAAAAAACATTTGAATAGAATAATAATTGGTTTAAATAATTTAAGTAGTTGTTAGTTTTTAAAAATTGTTAACAAATTTATTATAAAAACTATTTATTATTATTATGAATTATGAAAGAAAAAGTTTGCATTACTTGTTGGGAGACATTAAATAAAAAAATAATTTAATAAAGGAATTATAAAATAATATTAAAAACGATTTTTTTTAAAGGAATACAGGCGAATAAATAAATAAAATATGGCTTGTTAGTAAAAGTTTTTCTTGTAACTTTAGTTATTCGATTAAATATAATAACTAAAATTAAAATATAATTAAATTTATGCATATTTTATTAGTGAAAGCTTTAAAACACCTTTTTTTATATGTAGTTTAAGGAAAAAGTTTTGGGAAATAAATAAGTTGTTGCTTATTTCGAAAAGCTTTTCTTCTGATTTAAGTAAAGTTTATTGCAATTTAAATTTAATTTTAATCAATTTGATCAAAAGACAGTTTGATTTTTTTCACATTTACTTATTAAAAGCTTTAAACCACTTCTTTGTATTCTTAGTTAAAGTTTTATTAAAATAAACTGAAATTCCTAAATTTTAGTTAAAAGGTAAAAATTTTCCAAGCCCGTTTTTAATGCCAAATTCAACATAATACAGTAAAATAATTCCTTGAAAGCTATTTTCGAGAAAGCTGTTATAAAGGTTTTATTTTACTAAAATTTAGTCTAATAAACTTGATTAAAATTTTATAAAATTAGTTTTTTTTTTTTAACTTGAAAAACTTTATAAAAAACTTTAGTAATAATTTTATTTAAGTAGAGTCAAATCTATTCAAGTTCATAAATATTTTAAGGAAAAAATTTTCAACAGTTTTTTACCTTTTTTTTTATAGATTTAGTTAAAGTTTTGCTAAAATGAAGTAAGAAAAACTCTCTCGTTTAGTCAAAATGTTAATAGATCTAAGGTAACGTTTTTCCAATCCTGTTTTTAGTGGAAAATTTGCCGTTTTGCATAAGAAAGTAAAATACATTTACGTTTTATTTAATTTAAATTTAGTTTAGCCAAATTTAACTAATATTTTATCAACTTTACAAAAAGAGCTTAAAACTTTCAAAAAATTTAGTTAAATTTTTACTAAAATGAAGTTAAGTTTACTCAATTACAATTGCTACTACGCTTAGAAAAAAAAGTTAGTAAAAAAAAATTCCAATTGCACTTTCCTAGTTTTGTATTTGTATACTAATTGGGAAACTTCCCAGGAAGAATTTCCTGAGTGTTGCTTACCTTTTAAAAAAAATAATGTTTTAAAAAAAATACAAGTTTTATTTATATGCATTTGTACTTAAAGCAAGAGAATATCCAGGGAAAGCAAAAATGGGACATTTCCTTCCCCAAAATAATTTTATTCAATACACAAATATAGGAAATAATAGAAAAGTTTGTACAAACACGGCAACTTCCCTCCCCAAAACCGTTTCCTGGATCCGTGCCTGACTTAAATAAAATAAAATTTTCTAAATTTTAGTTAAAACGTTACTAGATTTAAAGAAAGTTTTTTTTTCCAAAATAGTTCTTAATATAAATGTACTATTTTGCATACAAAATTAAAATTCAACAATTGCTATTAATTTCGGTAACGTTTTTCCATACAATTAATGACAACTTTAGTTCTGTTTAAGTAGAACTTAATTTGTATTTAACTCTTAATAAAATTTCATTAAAGAAGATTTGAAAAATTTTTGTTTAGAATTTAGTTTACTAAAATAAAATGACTTAATAACATTTCATGAAATCAAATTTGGAAATGGTTTATTCAAAATTTAGTTACAGTTTTACTACAATGAAGTCAAATTTAGTTAAATTTAGTTAAATTTAGTTCAAATTTTGCTAGATTTTAGTTAAAATATTTCCATATATGTTTCTAATGCCATAACAAAAATTTTTTATTAAAAATCATTAAAAAACTAAATTTGGGCTCGAAATTAAAAGCTGTTTTTGAGAACTTACTTAAAGCTTGTTATATACTAGTTAAAAACAAGCGCAACATTGTAGTGTTTGCAGTTTTAATGGGAATTTTCGTTAAACATTTCCTTTTGTACCTTACTTAATGATACCATTTAACATTTTCCAATACTATTTTTTTACTAAATACTTAACGCACTCGATTATAAACAATTTTCTTTAACAATTTGTGTAATCTCGAATAATTACATTATTCCATGTTCAACAAATTTAACCTGTATTATACCTCAAAGATACTACGTATTATTTTCGAACAAACAAAAATAAACGTACATTGAACAATTGTCAAAATGTCATTGATCATGATCATTACACTCACCGATATAAAGTCACAAAAGCATCTAAAATGCTTGAATACACACAATACATACAATATGAAAAGACTTTATTTGTTGAATAAAGCGGTTTCTAAAAAAGGTCGTTTCATTATACCGCAGCATCAGTTGTAACACAAAAAAGCTAAATAAAAACGTTGCTCTGCTGCAATTACATTCATACTCGTACATCTGATGTGGAGTGAGTATTGGAAGTATCATCATCATCATCATTATTAAGAGGTAGTGGTGGAAATGGTGCCCTCTTTAATTTGCACTATACACTTTATATGTTAAAGCTTTCTCCCCTCTACCTCTTCAGTTCACTACTCTATTGATACATGTGTAAATGCCTTAATGATTATTTGTTGTAGTCGTATTTCAAGTTGTATCTTCAGTGTTTTGTATATTGTTATTGTATATAGAAAATCTACAATAACAACTAGCGTACATATAACATTTTACAAATACAAAAAGTTCATACATTGGCATTTAGTTATTTATTGTACAGAAGACAGGGATTCAAAAATTTTTATTTTAGAGAAGTAAAATCGAAAATGCTTCTTACTTATAAAATGGTCCTTCGAAACCGAAATTTAATTATTTTAATAAACATTGGTACTTCGAACCGGTCTAAATTTTCAATTTAGTTTGAAAAATATTCTCCTTTTGACCACAATTCAATTATTTTATTAGACATTGGTCCTTCGAACCACTTTAAAATATAAATTTTCTTGAAACTCTAACATATTTCAACAAGCATAATTTTTAAGAAAGAAAATATGAACATTTTAAGCTTTATCTGTTAGAGCTTTTTAAGCTTGTTTTAAAATTTTCTTAAAAATCTAACATTTTTCAACAAGAATAAGTTTTAAAAAAGAAAGTATGAACATTTTAAGCTTTATCTGTAAAAGCTTTTGAGCTTGCATTAAAATATTTGTTTCTTTAATATATATTCGTTGTTTTTAATTTTTTTTTAATTGGAAGTTAAAAATTTATTGTGAAGGCCTAAAACAATGTTTAAAGCTTAAGAATAACTATTTTCTTGTTGATAGGCAAAGTTCCAAGAAAGTAGTACAATTTTAATAAAAATAATAAAATTTTACATCATTTTTAGCTTAAAGGGCTTATTTAAAATTTTTAACGGTTTATATTCCAAGCTCTTAGTAAAAAGCTTAAAACATAATTTTTAAAACTTTAAAAGTGGGCGTTGTGGTGTAATGGTTAGCGCGTTGGACTGTTACGCAAATGGTCCCGGGTTCGATTCCCGGTGACGACAACATCAATTTAGAAAAATATTATGTATGAGTTTTCTATCACTTATATGTATCGCTGCGCCCACCTTCGGTGTTCCCATAGCACTTAACCCCACCGACGTAAAATAATGAATCAGGGCTATGAAACAAAAAGCTTCAATAAATTCGCCAACTCTACATCAGGTGGCGAGCAACAACTATTCTAAGACTTATCAGCAACAACTATTCTAAGACTTATCTTATCTGCGCAATTACAGTGTTGCCATGTTTGCAGCCCTTCATCTTTCACCACCTTTCATCTCCAAAGAAAGCAACACATGTTGTGTTGCTTCTCTTTAAAAAAAAAAAAAAAAAAAAAAAAAATTATCATAATAAGCGTATAAAATTTAAAAAAAATGCTTTAATTTAAGTTTCTAAATTCTATCACCAAAAGCTCAACAAAAGTTTTAATCATGGGACTATTGGTCTTGGCCAGCTAAATAAAAAGCTGAGTTTTAAGCATTCAATAATAATTTCAAAAGTTCAATAAAATAATAAAAATTGTAAAATCAATTCAACAAAAGCTCTAATGTTTGAAATAAGTCAAATTGAATAATTAAGTCATTATTCTTACTTAAAAGAATATAATGTGCTGCAAAAATTTTTAAAAAGTCTTTTAGCAGAATAATAAAACCCTAAAAGCTAATTAATAAAATATCTTCTGATTGGTTCTAAAAAGCTTTAAATTCTAAAATTAAAAGCTTTAGTTAAAGACCAGTAAATGCTTAAATTTTGAAACAATAAGTACAGTTTTCAATATAAATTTAAAGCTTTTTTAAAAGCTTTCAACAATATAAAAAACAACTAGTCAATGAAAGCTCTAAACGTTGATGCTAAAAGTTAGGTGTAAATTGTAAAATTAAGAGCTCTATTAAAAGCTGTAAAAATATAGCTGTAAAAGCTGGCCAATAAAATTTTGATTACAAATTTTGATCGTACAAGCCGTAACATTAGATCGAAATTATAAAATTGAGACATTAAGTAAAGGTCTGCAAAAGCTTAAATTTTGGAACAATAAGTATGATTTTCAATATAAAGCCACAGCTTTTTAACTAGTTTTCAGCAAAATAATAAAGCTGTAAGGGCAGGTCAATAAAATTTCTATTGTTTGATCATTAAAAGCTGTAATTTAATACAGAAATTGTAAAATTAATAAATCTATTTAAAGCTTAAATTTTCTAAAAAGCTTTCAACAAAATAATTAATTTAGAAAGGTTGAGGTTAAGAAGAAGAATAAACGTTATTATAAAATAATTAATCTTCTACGGCTGCTCAGTAAAATCTGTATTGTTTAATCCTTTAAAGTCCTAATATTAGGTATAAATAGAAAAAGAAAAAAAGCTTTCCTTTAAACTTAGTTTTTTGGTAACGACATCACTTGAAACAACAAGTGCTCCCTAATCTACAATATATGTAAGTGTATAATAAACATTTACTTTTAGAAAATATCGACAACTATTTAACAGTTAGTAAAAAGCTTTAGTTGTGGATATTTTGTCATATTTTTCAAAAGCTTAAATTGCAATTTTATTTAAATTGTCATACCTTTCACTAGCTTATAGCTCTGTGATTGTATTTCATTTAATTCAGTCATTTAGTCAACGTTTCAACATCTCATTAAAATCTGAAGTTAATTAATGACAACTCCATTTTATTAAAACCTTTAAATGTTTTCCATTCATTACAACTTTCACATGCTGTGATCACTGGAAATTAAATGTGCTTTCAAAACCATCAAATAAAATATCAAATCGAAGACTTTTTGGAATTCTTTTCAAAAGCTTAGTAAAATATATTATTAGTAACATATCACACTTACAGAGTTACAAAAAAGCTATTAAAATTTGTCATTTAGAAAATGTTTCTAAAGCTTAATAATTTTATCTAAAGTTCGAGTAAAAAGCTGGCTAAATAAAATTTTCTAAAGCGCAATATAAGGTCATATTATTTATCATTTTGTGAAGTTTTCAAAAGCTCAATAAAAGCTTTTATCTTTCAATAAAAGCTTTTATTTTTCTTTTCAAAAAAACTCATAAAAGCTTTATTTAAGTCAAAAAATCTTTATTTAGTAGTGTTTTACACATAACGCGACAACCATTTAAGAACCCCTGTTACAAAGAGATTTTGTGTGTAATTTTTCTGTTACAGAAAAAACAACAACTACAACAATATATAATAAAAGCTAAGCTACTATGTCATCAAAATGTGTACACGTTTGGAATTTAGAACATACGGAACAACATACAATTTAGTATATTTATTGAACACGACCAGAACACAATATTCATTGACAATATATATTCATATATACAATACAATACAATATATATACGCTCATGTAAACATACCTTTAAAATACCACACTGCTTCACTATATAAAATTCAATATGTGTCTGTGTGTATGTTATTATAAAATATGTTTTAATATGTTATCGGTTTTTATATCCTGTATTGGAAACTCAATGTGCTGACAGCTTTGTTTTTTACATGGAATAAATTTTCTTGTTTTTTTTTCCTAAAACGACAAATGCCTGAGTGTTGAATAATACCTTTTACAATATAAATTGTCGGAATAGTGGAGAGAGGAAGATATTTTTTAGCGGTTAATTTAAAAAGCATTTTTATTGAATCGATTATATATTGAAAACTTAATGATGTGGTAATTAGGGAAAAGGTATAAGATAAATGAAAAGAAAATAATGCCAAGCATACAATTTATGGCCAAGCTGTTCCAAAAAAAGCGATAAGCGATGATAATTAAGGGTAGTACACATAAGTTGGCAGCATCTTATTAGAAATCTTGAAAAGTAACTCGATTTGAAATAATTTTTCATATTTGACTTTTTTCTCAAAAAAAAACTTATCAAATTTAAAAGTTTCCTTAAAAGCTTTTAAAATAATTTTAGAATATTGCACTTAACTGTTATTACATGACATTTGAATGTCAATTTAAACTTTAATCAACAGCTTTTATTTGTTTTCAACAAAAGAAAATCTCAGAAAACATTTCTAATAATTTTTTTAATTACTTCCCATTTCCTTTTTTGTTTGCTTTAATTGGCAGTTTCAAAAGCACTTGTTAAATACTTTACAGCCATTTAACCTACCAAAGGCTAAATGGAAAATTTCTATTTGTAAAACACATGATATTACTTGGTCATCCTTTTAACTTTGTATTTCCTTAATCATTTTTTTTTTTTTAAATATGGTTCACTTAAACGTACTTTGACATTACGGAAACTATTCTAATTTCTCTTTTCCAAGTAGGTTTCATCTCTGTATTATTTTCTCTTTTAAACATATAATCGTGATTAAAATTGTCTATAAACATGCATTATTTTTATGGAATTTATATGCATTCGTGGTTTAAAAATAATACTTAGTGATGGTAACAAATTGATGATATTTAAAAAAGGATATTCGATAAATAAATTTTTGTTAATTTAATATAGATGGCAACCTTAAAAATCTGTAAGTGCTTATTTGTATAACTTTTTCTTGAAATTTATTAAAAGCTTTTATCGTAGTCAGTTTTTATAAAAACTCAGAAAAAGCTTAAATTAAAACGAAATTTATTAAATGATTTTTCGAATGCTCAAATCGCATTGATCTTTTTTTTAATTTATTAAAAAGCTTTTATTATGTCCTTGTTCACAGAAACTCAGAAAAAGCTTGCAATCTAAAAAGTTATTTTTATTTTCCAAAGCTTAAATTGTAGATTGAGAGTTTTAATTGCTTAATACTAAGGCTGTTATTTTTGTGTTTTACAAATTTTAACAAAAGCTTAGTTTATTAAACTTAAAACCAGCTCAATGCAAGTACAAATGGTAGGCAATTTGATATACGTCTCAGAAGTTAATAAAAAGCTCTTATAATTGGGAATTAATTAAATATCCACTAGATAAATTAAAGCTTTTATAGCAGGCCATTAATGTGGGCCTTTTATAAACGCATTTAAATTGTATAGAGTTCGTATAATTTTTTAGATTATTAAAGTTGAAATCATTTAAAACTTCATACACTTTTTTAAAAATCTAAGTAAAAAGAAAGTATTTTAACATTCCAAAAGTTGTAATATTATAATTTTCAGTAACTTAACAAAAGCTTTATTTTGGTACTGGTAAAAGAATGCGTAGTGGTTATCAAGTATCGGGTATTTGTCTTTTTTTTTTTGGGGTACTCGATACTTAAAAGTACCTACACGATATTTGCAGAGTTGTATTTTACATGGAAAAAAATACAAAAATGCAACTCAGATTAAACAGTTACCATTAAAAAACAATGGAGAAATGTTTAAAGCAAAAAGTTAAAAAACTATACAAAATGTTGAAAAGTTAAAAAAAAGCTTAAAACTATATTTTTTTTTTATAATGAATTTTCATTGTTGATCTATAAATTGTGTGTTAGATGTTGGTTAGTTCGGTTAAAGATCATGAATATTTTTTCATATTAACAGAAAAATTATAATTTTATTTGTGATAATTTACTTTAATTAACAGAAAAAACACTTAGAAAAAAAGTTATTTGACACCTGCATGAATGGAGTTAACTTTCTAGTCCGCAACGGCCTTCAAGTGCCTTAAAGTGTTAAATGGTAAACATCATCTATTTAACTCAACTAGTTAAGTTAAAAACGTAACGTGACTTAGTTGGTTGAGTATGACGAAATTTACTCCGAACTTATTTTCTATAAAGCTATGTTTAGTTCTGTTAATTATTACCACAGTTGCCAGTTCAACTAATTAAGTTGAAAATTTGACTGGCAGTTATTTTCAAATGTCATCATATTTTATCCTTTACATTGTAAGTGAAAGAATATCAAACATTGAAGATTTTCTTCGTTTTTCAACATATGTCGAGCATATATATTAAGCGAATTTTTGCACTGTACCTTGTGATTAAATTTTATAAAAAATTGAACTGAATTTTAAATTTAAAGCCCATTGAAAATATCGATTAACCAAATTAAAAATATCGAATAGTATTGAAAAGTAATGGAATTTACCAGCACTACTTTAATTACCTTTTTGAGTTCTTTTGAAAATATTAATATGCCACAGTAAATAGGTAAGAAAACTATTTAGAAGCTACATGAAAGCTCTAATTGTTAAACATTTTGTATACTTTTTTAAAAGCTTAAAAAACCACAACATACACAGAGAGAATTCCTTAGACAAATTTGAAATTTGTTCACTAAACTAATGAAGTTTTCTTCACAATTTGAATGAAAAATTTATTAAACTTCATGAAAAAGCTTCATGGTTTTAATGAAACTATTTCAGTAAAACTTTTTCATTAGTAGTATGAAATTTTTAATAAATGAAATGTAATTTTTTTATTAAATTTTATGAAAAACTGCATTATTGTGTGATGAGGTTTTTTTTTGTGGTTTGGCTCAAGGTCAGAAATTAAAAATAAAATTCAAATTTTTCAAATTGCATTAATTTAATGAAAAGTTTCGATTGACGAGTTCCAGTGACAATTCATAGATATAATGCAAAAATTCATTGGTGTCATGCCTGTTAGTGTAGGTAATTACATAAACTTTGTATTATATCTATAAATGCCTTTTTCCTACTACATTTTTTATGCTTTTGAATTGAGTTACAAAAGCTCGTTTTATAAATTTTAAGGCACACAATATAATCGTTGACCCTAGGTCATTGAGTAAAATTTTCAGTACATCAATAAAAGCTCATTTTTAACATATATACAAAATTCAATAAAGCTCTAATCGTGGACTTTTTTAAAAGTTTAAATTGTAGCTTATTTATAAAAGCTATGTTTAATAAAATGTTTCAGAAAATTTCATAAGACTTTTTAAAAGCTCATTTTGAACTCTAATTTCTTTAAATTAAGATTCTTTTTGATTTAATAATATATTTTTAAATTGTAACACAATAATAACTTTTACCCTAAGTCATATTCTCAATAGATCAATAAAAGCTCACTTAAAACATATTTAACAAATTCAATAAAGCTGTACTCGTGGACTAAAATGTTTTTTATTTAGAAAAGCTTAATAAAAGCTTTAACCCTTGACTTTTTAACATGGTCTTAAAAAGCTAATGAAAGCTTTCTTTCAGATAATTTCAGAAATCTTTTAAAAAGCTTATTACAAGCTTTCATTTCGTTTTAATTGAATTACTCTTTGATTTCATAAGTACACGTTATTCGATTACTCTATTAGCCATAATTTCCACACCCCTTCTTTAGATTAAAGTTAACTTACATTAAAAATGCAACAACGACAAGTAGCAGAAAATAGGTTAAACTGTCTGTGTAACACTATCAAAAAGCTTCTTTTGGAAACAAATATTACAAAACTAAATACTACTTGTTCTTCTGCTTCTTCAAACTGTTCCAACAACTATCCATAAACTGGTAACTGACACAACAGCAAAATATGAAGAGGTTTTGAATACAAAAAAATTATAAAAGAAAGACACTTAACAACTTCCTTATAATGCAATTTTCCTCTTGACTGTTTAACTAGAAAAATGTTTTCATTTTTTCTATTACTTACTATATTCCCCTACTTATTTTCCTATTTACTCGTACTATTTCTACAATCTAAGCATATTTTTCTTTTTACGCTAATATTTTTTAGATTTTTTTCTATGTATACTTATATTAACTTGTTCTTAAAGAGTTGGGAATACTATATGTTTTTTTTGCCTATATATATCAATATATACAGTAAAATGACAAGTGTCGCTTTATGTAATCTTAAGCAAATGAGTTGGGGGAATAGAGTGACAGGATGGAAGATAGAGAGGTTATTTAGCGTAGTATAGAAATATAAAATGTCAATTTAGTTGATAGTTTATAAAGTGCGAAAAAGTTGGTTAATGTACGTTTAATGTTGATAAAACTGCATGGAAGTGAATGACTTAACTACAACTTCTTTGTTTGCAGTTATGTAAAGGTTAATAAACTTACTGTTTAAATAGAACTTTTCAAGAATATATGGATTTGATTAAAAAATTTAATAAAGAAATCTTTAAACAAGTAAATATATTATGAATTAAAACTTTTATTAGGCCTCTAAAAATGTTACTAAATATCTAATTAATTTCAGCTTTTTAAAAAGCTTTTGAAAATTTTACGAAATAACCTAGTGCCAAAAGTTAAGTAGAGCTTATATATTTACTCCAAGGCTTTAAGAAAAAATACTTACGACCGGTATTATAGTCAGCACAAAACGCAAATTTTTACTTCAATTTTACTGAAGTATAAAATTGGCCCTAAATGATTAATGTTAAGAGCTTTTAACAAACTTTTTTAATATTTACTAAAAAAAACTTATTATAAGATCTTTAGTTAAGTAACCTAAGCGTACTTCAAACAAATCTCCATTAAAGCTTTTCCTTAGTTCTAGTAAATAAGTTACGTTTTTAGCTTTTATTGAGTTATTAACTTTCCACAAGGCTTTAATAAATTACGAAAAAGTAAACTAAATACCTCAACGACATTTACTTGGTTAATAAAAATTAAAATTTACGATAAGAACTTTGTCCGGCAAATAAGTTTTACATTCAGATAATGTGAGATTACTAAAAAGTAAAATAGGCATTTAAAGCTTTTAAAGAGCTTTTTACAATAAAACTAAATGGTTTACGTTTCCAACTTTTTATAAGCTTTTAATGTACAGATTAATTTATCTATAATTAGGGCTTTTATATAGCTATTATTTAACAACTGAAATGTTAAATTAATAAATAACGATCAAAGTATTAATTAAACGCAATTCTTCAAGGCCCTAATAAGAGCTTAAAGTGAGAAATTTTAACATAGAATAAGATTCTTTAGGATTAGAGCTTTTAGTAATTTTGTAAAATGCAGACTGAACTATCTATAATTAAAGCTTTTATACAGAGATAATATTCAACAACTGAAAAGTTAAATTAATAAATTCCGATCAAAGCTTTTTTTAATCAAATTTCTTAAAGGTCCCCCCAAATAAGAGCTTAAAGTGGGGAACTTTAACATAAATTTCAAGAACTACGATTAAAGCTTTTATTGTGTTACTAAGTATTTAATGACATATTCTTAAGTTGCGTTTATATTACGCAACATCCAGTTCAAACTAGATTTCGAAATCAAGTTCCTGTATCATTTTATAGACTACACAGAGAGAATTTCTTGAACGAGTTTTAATGAAACTTTTTTACTAAACTGATGGAGTTTTCCTCACAATGTGAATGAAAAATTTCTTAAACTTTATGAAAAAGCTTCGCAGTTTTAATGAATATTTTTCATTAGTTGGATGCAATTTTTAATAAGTAAAATTAAATGTTTCATAAAATTTTATGAAAAACTGCATTGATTTAATGAACAGTTTCAATGGACGAGTTCCTTTTCACAGATCTGGTGCAAAAATTCATTGATACCATGCAGAGAATTCTGTGAGTGTACCATATGATCGAATCCTAGTTTCAACTAAATTTCGATGGTAAATGTAAATGCAGCCTTAGATTTTCGTAGAGCCACGAAAAGTTGTAACAAATTATACAAGATTTAAAATTTGATTGGTCTATTGAGATAAAATATCCTAAAGTTTAAAATTTTCCTAAAGAGTTGGTATATACACACAATGATCTATAAATTTAGCTTTTGTTGAGTTACGTTAAAGTTAAATTAAGGACGTGCGTTAAAAGCTTTTTTTTGATGTAATAAAAACAATTTGAAATTATTTTCGTTTTAAGTTTTTGTTTAACTTTTTAAATATTAGGTATATTTCTTCAAACCAGAGCTTTTCAGAAACGATTGTATAAAAAAAAATGTGCTACAGTGGATGTATTCATTAAGCTATTTAAAGGTGTGTTCAAACCCTACTATTAGAGATTTTGTGATTCTAAAGAACAAAATAGTTTTCCAAGTTAAAATACTACATATTAATTAAAACCCTAAAAAGCGTGCTGACCAACCTTCTCTAAAATAATTGTTCCAAAAAATAGCTTTTTGTTGTGCTGGCAAGTACTGTTAATGATATACGATTTAAGATGTTGTCGATCTAATGAAAACTACATATATAATGCTCATAAATAAGAGGTTTTGACAAAATACTGCAAATAATTATTTATTTATAATGCTAATTATTTATTTATAATGAAGCTTAATGAAAACTTTTATTGAACTACTCAAAAGTATGCTAAATAAATTACGACTAAAGCTTTTATGACTACAAAAATGTGTGTTAAATATTACACTCTTAGATCTTATTAAATAAGTAAATAAATCTGATCATAAGCTAATTATTTCAAAATAAAAGCTTTTGTTGATGTACTGATAATAAACATTAGTTTATTGTTTATCTAACATACATTTAATTTCGATTTATAAATATCGCTAAAAAATATATTGGAAAAAGCAATTAATAGCTAAACTACAAAAAAGGTAAAAAAAAAATACACCTGCTAAAGAAAAAGTTAAAAATAATGGAGAAAAAAGCATTTGAAGCGAAGAAAATCTGAAAGGGAAAATTAAAAGCAAAAATCTTAAGGAAAAGCTGTTAAGCCCAAAAATTAAAAATCAATAAAAACAAAAAAAAAACAATTATTAGTAAAAATGACAAAAAAGCAAACTCGTCTTCTCTGTTAATGATAAGCAATTATTTTTTTTTTGTTCTAATGAAAATCATGTCAAATTATTTCAAAATAAATAAATTTCTTATATAAACTTATAAATTGGAGCTTTTTATAAACAACTACAAATAATTTTAAATTGACTATAAAGAAAGCTTTTAATATTTATAATTAATGAAATATCCTTAGAGCTTTAGAGATTCTTTGTCAGTTAATTTATAGAATATTTTATAATTACAAACTGTTTTAAAGTTACTGAACTGGCAATATTTATAACTTTTAAAGAGCTTCTTAAAATTATAAATTCAAACTTTTATTAAGCTACGATTAGAGCTTTTTTTTAATTGTCTGAATGCCCTAAGATTAAGGCTTTTATAGTTCTGAATTAATAAATTTTCTTTAAATATTTTAAAGTTAAGAAGAGCTATAATTAATATATATATCTTCTCCTCTTATTTTCATTCTAACTTTCATTCATATTCATAATTTCTAAAGTGCGTGTTAAAGTTGTTATGTCAAAAGCACATTTAATATACGTATCACATTTTTTCGTTCTTGTACTTTATATTAGCTTTCATTTTCCATTTATACCAGAAAATTTATTATTTTTATAGAGCAATTTTTCCAGTTTTCTTTTATTTTTTTTTTCGTTTTTTTTTTTTTTTGTTTTTTATGTAAAAAACACTTTATTTTATCTTAATGAAAACAAGATTATTTTATGTTGTCATATCTTCCTTCCTCTTTTTTAGTAATGGAGAAATTTGTGAAGAAGGAACTTTATGTAAAAAAAAAATACATACATATCTTGTCATTTATATTTTTAAAAACTTTACCATATGTAAAGTATGTAAAATCTTAATTTCATTCAGATGTTTGTTATATTATTTTAAATTACTCTTTTTTTATTTGCAAACAAAATAAGTGGAATAAAGTAGAGAAGTTTGTTTTTTTATTATAGTATAACAACCTTGTGTGTTAGATGACATTAATGTACATATTTTATAAATTGCCAAATGTACAATTTTGACATTTAAAATTGAAATAAAAATGAAATTATTTTTGTACAATGTTATAAGAAAGTTTCTGTTAAGGAAGTGTATATATTTTACATTAGGGGGTTAAATTTTTATATTTAAAAATAAAAAAGTTAATTTTTTATTATTGGCATTTAAGTAATTCACTTTCAAATAAAGTAAAAATCTAAAAAAAAACTTTGTGCAACCATTAATTTTTGACAGAAAAATAGTAAAAGCTACCTTTTATATTTCTGTAAATGTAAAAGCTGTAAATCATTTAAGTAATATACTGAAAAATAATATCCAAACAAACAAAAATTATGTTTACTAATTTTTAGTAGCATAATAGTAAAAGCTCACTTTTATGTTTATGCATTTAAATTGTTATTGTTAAAAGCTTTGAAATTATTTTTGTAATTTACATTACATTAATATCTAAATAAACAAACAAATGTAAAAGCTTCCTTTTATTTTATTTCTTTTCGGTAATATTTTGTTTAGGAAATTTGCGTGAATTGCGCGTGACCACGCGTGAGTGTGAGTAAAATCTGAATTTGCTATAGTGATGATTGTGCGTGAGTGCATTTAAATTGTTATTGTTAAAAGCTTTGAAATTATTTTTGTAATTTACATTACATTAATATCTAAATAAACAAACAAATGTACTAATTTTTAATAGAAAAATAGTAAAAGCTTCCTTTTATATTTCTTTATTTAAAATCTGTATTGTTTAAAGCTTTTAAGTAATCTACTGAAAAAGAATGTCAAAGTGTACAAAAATTATATTTACTAATTTTTAGTAGAATAATAGTAAAAGTTTACTTTTATATATATGTACTTAAAAGCGTTATTATCAAAAGCTTTGAAATTATTTTTATAATTTACTTTACATTAATATCTAAATAAACAAACAAATTTACTAATTTTTAATAGAAAAATAGTAAATGCTCCCTTTTATATTTCTTTATTTAAAATCTGTATTGTTTAAAGCTTCTAAGTAATCTACTGAAAAATAATGTCAAAGTGTACAACAATTATATTTAATAATTTTTAGTAGAACAATAGTAAAAGCTCATTTTTATATTTATGTATTTAAAAGCTTTATTATCAAAAGCTTTGGAATTCTTTTTTAATTTACTTAATAATAATTTACTTACAATATACAAAACAAAATGTTGTTTTTACTAATTTTTAATAGAAAAGTAAAAAAGCTTACTTTTGTATTCTTGTATTTGAGAACTATTTAAAAGCTTTATTCTTAAAATCGTTAAAATGTTTTAGGTAATTCACTTGTAAATAATGTCATAATCTACAATATTATGCTTCATTCACACGCTATCCACTCTTGTCTGACCATATCTACCATATCCCAGTATAACTGATACAAAATTTAATTTTCAAAAGAGAATGTACAATAATTTCACAATGCGTATCACAAATACTGGAAAATAGTGGATATTTGTGGACAGTGGTGGATAGCATGTGAAGTGCCCCTGAGACGAAAGTTTATGCTATAAAAATGCGTGTACTTAATATTAGGCTGTTCATTTTATATAATTACAAATAAAAAATCTCACTTTTATTTATTTAAAAGCTTTATTGTAAAAAGCTTTTATTTCATTTACGTCATACACTTCAAAATAATATTCCAAATCTAAAAAGTTTTTTATACTCAAAAATTTTTAATAGAAAAACAGAAATTTCTTATAATATATATATACTTAAATTTTCTGAAAGCTTTTAGTGAGATATTTAAAAGCTTTCAGAACAATTTTAAAAACTTATTTCAAACTCTTTTTGCTATTAATTGAATATTTTTGATCTAATAATATATTTTTAAATTGAGTTAAAAGCTTTATTGTTAAAAGCTTTTAAGTCTTTAAGGTGATTCACTTTAAAACAATATCGATATTTACAAAAGTTTTTGTATATTCAATAAATTTAAACAGAAAAATGTTAGGTTTTTAACAGATTTTTATTTAGAACCAAAAATGAAAAGCTTTTCCAGTAAAATAACCGTCTTTTTCCCGCTGTATTAAACCTTGTAACATTGTTTATGAATGTCCTTAATGTTCTTTTTTGTTATATTTATAATATTACTTTCTTTATAAAACAATTTTTTTAAATTATTTTCTTTAATTCTTTTCTTTCTAGGTATGTTTGTATGCATTTTAATTGTAAAAAGTATTATTCCAATTAAATTTTAACAAACTGGCAGGATGTAATGCCACTTCAGGTAAATTTTTTTTACTACATAATAAGCTTTAAGAAGCAACCGAGAACATGAAAAATATGAAATCATATGGTAAAGGAAATTGCTACACAGCGAGAATTTTCTTTGACGAGTTTTAATCAAATCACTCAACTAAAGAAGTTTTGTTCACAAACTTTAAACTTTATGGAAAAAGCTTCATAATTTTTACGAAACTGCTTTTAATGAAACTTTTTCAGTAGGCGTATAGAATTTTTAATAAATAATATGGAATTTTTTATTCATTTTTATGAAAAACTACATTAGTTTATTGAAAAGTTTAAATAGAGGAATTCCAGTGACACTTAATAGTTCTAGTGCACAAATTCATTAATATCATACAGATAATTCTCTCATTGTAGGTTCTCTAAATTTGCTAAATGGCACGTGAGCAGAATTTTGGGTGAATCACGTGAATCACGCGTGAGTGAAAAGTATTTTTACTCATATAAACGTGAGTAAATGTGAGTAGAAAACATTCTTCGTGAGGAGTGTGCCTGAGCCAAATTAATGCGTGAGTGAGTGTGCGTGAGTAGAAGTCTCCAACACAAAATTTGTTCTATTTAAAAAAATAGTTTCATTAATTTTTTCGTCGATTCACTGTTTATGGGTTTTTTTTAAATACAAAATAAATTACAAAATCACACATTTAGATCAGTTTTTAGTCAAACATTCACAATTTACAATAATTTTTACATTTTGTTTCTTTTCGGTTATATTTTGTTTAGGGAATTTGCGTGATTTACGTGAATCGCGAGTGATCACGAGTGAGTGTGAGTAAAATCTGAATTTACTCACGTGAGCGAGTGTGAGTAGTAAAAAAAATATAGTGACGATTGTGCGTGAGTGGAATTTTTATCTCGTGAGTCAAAATTCACTCACGTGCCCACGTGCTCTAAATGGTACTAAAATGCATGTACAGCCTTTTAGGATTTTGAAAAGTTTATAGATTTTTGTGTAGGTCGCCATTTTAAGAAATTTTTGTGTCACCCTGTGAAAGTGCATGACTATAAAATTTCAGGTCAATATAAGTGTAGTGCCTGTATAATTATCACACCCCGTTATGTGAAAAATCAATTCTAGGTACACAAAAACGTAGCAGACAAAAAAGCAACATTTCGAAGTATTTAAAGCAAAAAAATATTGCAAGAAAAAAAGGTAAAAAAGCAAAAATAAAAAGAACAAAAGAAACACATTTTTTACCAAAAAAAGTGCAAAGTTAATGAAAAAATAATACTTTATTAGTAAAAACCCATTTTAATACAGCAAATCTGAAAAAAGCAATTAAAAGCCCAAATGTTCAAAATCGGAATATCCGAAAAAGAACAATTGGATATAAAAAGCAAATGTGTCTTCTCTGGCCATATATCTTAAAATAGTCTAACGATATTTTTGAAAAATTTTTAGTTAAAAATGGGATTATGGTGCTTTAAAATCTTATACTTAGAGTAATGTTGGGTAAAGTGAGAAACTGATGTAGCTCCAAAAATGTACCTAGAATTTAGGTATAGCTTCTTTTTAGGGATACATTCCAGCAAGTGGTTTAAATTTCATTATTATTATTTGAATATTCCTAAAATTTTTTCGAAAATGCGTATAACCCAATTCTCCCCTACTTTTTTGGAGTATAAATTTTGGTATTCTGCTGGTTGCTTTAAATTTAGTTTTTTTTTTTATTTTATATTCAATTCCCATTTTTTTACAAAATTCTATATAAAAATCCTCACAATTGTTTTGCTAAAAATTTATTATATTATTTAAAATTCTTTTTGCAACCATTGGGGTATGTTGCAGCAATACTTTTTCTATATTTTGCACTAAATAAATTTTTTTTAAAGTATTTTGTAGTATTAGCACATCATTATTAGATTGGTTTTGCGCGTGACTGCAAAACGATTTTGGTTTTTATTTAATGTTATCTTAAATCGGGCATTAGTATCATCATCATTGGTAGGGCAACCAAAAAAAAAAAAAAAAAAAAAACTAGGGATTGGATTTTATTTGATAGGAAAAAACTGTTTAGACTTAATACAAGTTCTGATCATGGAATTATGAAAGCTTTCTTTAGCTTATTTTTTTTAATATTTGCTTATTTCAGTTTATTTTGTCAATATTAGCTACTTTTCGACTTATTTCTTTAAAAAAGCTTATTTTAGATTTCTTCTTTTAAAATAGCGCATTTTTGCTATTTTTAGCAATCGGTATTTTAAAGTATTTTTTTAATGGAAAGTTGAAAATTTAATTTTAAATACAAGTTATGATGATGAAAGTATTAAAGCTTTAAGCTTTATTTGTTAGAGCTTCTTTAGCTTCTTTAGCTTTTTTTTTATTTTTTTTATTTTATTAATTAATAATCATAAATTGTATACTATTACCGTAACCGAGCACTAGCTACTATGGCCTTCGGCGCGTTTGTAGCGAAAACAGACCACTGCCTCTAGTGGGAATCGAACCCACGACCCCCGCACTGATAAGCCATACGCTAGGGCAACCAAAAAAAATCAAGAGACTGGATTTTATTGGATTTTATTTAGACTAAGTACAAGTTCTGATCATGGAATTTTAAAAGCTTTTGTTAGCTTATTTTTTGATAATTGCTTATTTAAGTTTATTTTGTCAATATTAGCTACTTTTCGACTTTTTTTCTTTTAAAATAGCGCATTTTTTGCTATTTTTTAGCAATCCGTATTTAAAAGTATTTTTTTTTAGTTGAAAGTTGAAAATTTAATTAAAAATTGAAGTTATGATCATGAAATTATGAAAACTTTAAGCTTTATTTGTTAGAGCTTTTTTAACTTATTTTTGAAATTTTGCTTATTTCAGTTTATTTTGTAAATATTAGCAACTTTTTGACTTTTCTCTTAAAAAAACCTTAATTTCAATTTTTTCGAAATTTTTAAAGTTTTTTTTTTACTTCAAATCATCAATTGCTAAGTGTTTTAAAGTATTTTTTTAATTATGAAAACTTTAAGCTATATTTGTTAAAGCTTTTTTAGTTTCTTTTTGATATTTGCCTATTTTTGCATGTTTTGTAAATATAAGCTACTTTTTGACCATTTTCTTTAAAAATAAAGCTTATTTTAAATTTAATCTTTTAAATATTTTAATACGCCAATTTGAAACTTGAAGCTTAAGAAAAAACAATTTCTATGTATATTGCGCCTTTTTTACACTGAGAGAATTTTTCTTCATGATATTAAGGAAACAATTTCATATATTTTCATATCTTTTTTGTAGATTCAATGAAGAATTTTATTATAGAGCAATTCCATATGAAAACGATCAAAATTGGCAAATTTTTGGACGACCCCTCTCCGATTTTAAAATAAATAGTCCCAATCGATTGCCCAGCAAAAAATAATGTACCTACATATTTTTTTTTTTTTTTATAGTGACTGGTTTAGTGGTGGTGTGCACCACTGTCATGTGACAAAATTGAAGAATTCTTCATAAGGGACCTCATTGAAAGTTGTTCTAAAAAAAAAACTACTAAAGCGATCGCAACGAGTGATAGCTCGTTGGAAAGGTATTGAATCAGGCTTTAATTGAAAAATAAAATGAAGAATTCTTCAATTTTGTCACATGACAGTGGTGCACACCACCACTAAACCAGTCACTATAGAGCAATTCCATATGACATGTGACAAAATTGAAGAATTCTTCATTTTTCTTGTTAAATAATTAAAAATAATAATATCTCCACTTCAGTAATGAATTTTGTCATAGCTTTAATGAAATTGATCACTGGAACTCGTCCATTGAAACTTTTCATAGAATCTATGAAACAGGTTTCATTTAAGTCAATATTTATGAAATGTTTGTAGAAATAATGAAAATCTTCATAAAACTAATGAATCATGCCGGCAAATCATTCCGTAGAAATAATGAAACATTTCGACAATGAAGCGTTTGTAGAATTAATAGTTTCATACAATTTTTTAATACTAAGAAGTTTTTTGAATTAATAAAACTCTTCATGAATGTCTTGAAAAATGCATTGGACTTAAGACAATGAACCACTTCATATGATTTTTTAAACAATTTCAATAAAGTCAAAAATTAATAAAAGGCTGTTATTTAAAAATAGACAGAATTATATGAAACTTTTTTAAAATTTTCTGAAAGCTTCATAGTCAAAATGATTAATTATTTTTATGAAAATATTTATTAATTAAACATAGCATTTCATAGACATTGTTTTTAATGAAACCTGTTTCATAGATTTTATAAAAATTTCAATGGACGAGTTCCAGTGACAATTTTCATTAAGGCTATGAAGAAATTCATTAATAAAGTGAAGAGTGAAGCTAATTCTTCCAGTGTAGACTGCCAAAGTTCCAAGGAACAAATTTTATGAAATTTAACGTCTTAATTTTCAAGCTTTTACATATTCGAGCTTTTTTCAAGAGCTTAAAACATCGTTTTTGGAGCTGTGTTTTTTTTTTTTTTTTTTTTTTTTTTGGTTGCCCTAATCATCAGTATTATGTGTTTGTAATGAATGAATGGACTAGTGAAACAACATGCATCCCTATAACAATATAATTTTTAGGGATATGTGTAAACTGAAAAATTTATACAATTTTTAGCACTTTATTTTTATGCATCAGTAGTTTTTTTTTGGTAAGCAATTTTATTGTAAAGTGAGAGATTTTTCAGTTTTAGTGCATTATTTTTATAAACTGCAATTTGTAGTGTTTTCATGTTTGGTCATGAATATAATTTGCTAGAACTAAATGGAAAAACGTTATTTTCTTATTTTTTGAAAATTGAATTGTTATTGAATTTATGTTGTTTGGAGAGTATTGAATTTCCACAAATGGTTTCAATTTTTTTTTATGAGTTTTTTGTTGCAGTTATTGCTTATACAGTGCGTTTCAAAACTATAATTTCAATAAATTTTGTAAGTTAAAAAAAGTAGAAGAGTTTAATCGGCCTTAAGCATAGATGCCCAGTAGTAGCTGATATCAGCAAATTAAACTCACACGTATACTTATGCTCTTTTTTTTGATCTTCAATCAACCAATAGGAAATCAGCATGTTGAGAGGCAGAGAAAACTACACTTGCAGAAAGAATATTTAAAAGATTATCAATTTATTTTACACATGGCGTTTTTAACAGACAGTTGTAACATTTTGAATGAGTTAAATTTGAAGCTGCAGGGAAAAGATAATAAAATTTCGGATATGTTTAAAATTCTTTCAGATTTTAAAACTCAGCTATATTTACTTGCAGCTCAAATTGATTCTGAAGACTTTTCGGACTTTCCGAAAACTTCTGTTATTTACGACAAGGAGAAAATCTTGAAAAAGTTGGAACTTTTGGAAATATTAGAAACGCTTTTTAATAACTTTAATGACAGGTTTAAGGATTTTGAAAATATTCAGCATTTACTGGATATTTTTCAAAACCCTTTTAAATGCGATATATTAAAGTACGAATTTCCAATCCAAACAGAACTTATTATACTTCGAAGTGAAATAGATATGCCGCATAATTTTAACAATATAGAATTCTGGAAAAATCTGGATTGTACAATATATCCTGAAATAAAAAAGATTTCATTGAAGTGTTTATCTTTATTTCCCTCAACGTATCTTTGCGAACAAATATTTTCAGATTTGAATTATATTTGCTCAAAAAAAACGCAATAAGCTGAATTCTTCTAGTTTGAGAAATATACTTTTATTGCGTAACTGCAATAAGAGTAGCAGATTTCATTACTTTTTAATTGCAAATTGAACAATGATTAATTGATAAACACTTCGAAGAATCTTTTTATTTCGAAATATATCACACCCGCCACACATGTGCTTTCGTCGCAATCTCGTTGACGACTAAATAAAATGAATAGCAAATTGTTTTCTTCCAGTGTTATTTCGTCACTCTCACCAATACTACTACCTTGGGCATCTATGGCCTAAAGGTAAAACCAATGTAAAATTAATAAGAATTTAAAAACCAACACAAAAAAAAAGAGAAAAAGAAAAAGTGAGAAGGAAAAATTGGGAAAAAGGAAAGCAAAAAATAAAATGGAAAGGAAAAAGAGGTTTGAAAATTTAAAAGTTGTTGTTACAACCTGATATATCCAAAAGATCTTTAGTGAATAGTTAAAATTTCAGGAAATGTATAGAATCGAGGCCAACATGTAATTATATATTAGGAAAAAGTACATCATTTTATGAATATTTTAAATATCGCATTCAAGGAGTTCTTAAAAAAACCGTTAAAACCTAAACCTTTTTCATAATCAAATAATTTTTTTGTGAGAGAACTGTCCAAAAGCAAAAAAATATAAAATTTTATTTCTATTATTGGGCAATTGCATACTAGGGTATTCAATTTACTCGGGTTTGCTTTTGTTCGAGTAATCGAGTAACTCGATTTGAGGTTTTTAATTTACTCGAGTAGGCGAGTAAGATTTTAAAATTGCTCGAATAACTCGAGTAACTCGAACAATTTTAATACTTTAATTTTATTTTTCAAAAACTCACATTTTTGTAAGTTTTTATATTTTATTAGTACTAATATAACATATACTATATAAAAATTAACAAATTAATTAAAAATTTTAGTAAAAAGTATATCTAAAAGAGAAAAACATTTGCTAAGATCATTTATTATTGCGACAGTTTTGTCTCAGTACACTCAAAGCAAAAGCGTTATTATATCAATGAAATTCTTTAAAAATATGTTGAAAGCTTCATTGATTTTCTTTCAATATAACTGGTTCATAAATATGTATTAAACTGTTTTATAAAAATATTTGTAAGGTGATCCGTTTTGTAATTTCACTCAGACTTGACACAGTTTTGTTATATTAGTGTGTTATTACTAAACGAAAAAATAGTCAATTTTGTCCTATCATTTTGGGATTTTGAGATATGTAATTTTTCTAAAAATATTATAAAGAAGTTTTGAAACAACTTTCATGAATATTTAAGAAGATTTTCATCATATTAATGAAAACTTCATTACTTCTATATGTAAATTTTAATATGTGGAAATTTTGCGTAGGACCGCTATGAATTTCCATATAGGGTTTCTAAAATTGGCTTGTTACAACGACATAAAAGGGACCAACAAAAAGTTTTTAGTAAATGACATTTAAAAATCCCTTTTTGAAAATATAGTATTTATATGTAGTTTCTTTAGATCAAATGGCAACTAAATTAAAAAAAAAAAATAATGTTTGATCCCACTTTTTACCCTCAAATCCGCACCAATAATCTTAAACACCCCAGTCTTAGAACTTGTTTCTTTAAAAAATATCCAAGTTTCTTCGATATCGGAGTTTTTCGCATTAAGTTCTTCGTTTTTCGTAATATTATATCTTTAACAGTGCTCACTTAATATAAAAATACACTTAACATTTAAATATTCACTATAACAGTCACATTATTTTATACAAAATATTAAAAAAATATAAAATAGTTCATATTTTTAAATTACTCGAGTTACTCGATTAATCGACCAAAATTGTTCGAGTTATTCTTTACTCGAAATTGGCCACTTCGAATTACTCGAACAATTGTTCGACATCATTTCATCGATTAATCGAGTAACGGTTAACCGATTGAATACCCTATTGCATTCACAGACAAAATTTTCATAAATAAAATTATAGTTTTAAAATTTTGTTTGTAAAAAAATTTTTAACTTTTAAAGTACAAAAATAACGAATTCAATAAACAATTCATCAATAAACAATCCAGCAAAAAAATGGAATTGATTCCCAAAGACTCAATTCTTCACTGCACGCTGAAATAAAAACGCACTGCTGGAAATACAAACGCTACCCAGCAAAAAGCAAAGTGCTTCTTTTTAAGCATTTTCATGGATGAATTTAAGATAGGATGGAAGCATTCCAATTGGATTCTTTGGATGTTCTTTTTCCTAATTAACTTTTTAAGAACAATTTAGGCATATATTTTCCTTGGAATTTGTTTTTAAGCAATAAAAGTGTTATGATATGAAATTTAAGAACAAATTCAAAAGAAATTTATTTGCCTTAATAGCCTTTAAAAAAGTTATTCGTGATAACGAACATCCAAAGAATCAAATCGAATTGCTTCCCTCCTATTACAAGCCTATGTTAATATCATTGATGAAAAAAGCACTTTTGGATCCAATTATTTTTGCTAGTTGGTAATATACTTTTATTTGGAAAACATTTCCGTTTCCCATGTTTCTAATATAATATATTTTGCTTGCAAATATAATTATGTTTGCCTGCAAACATATATATGTTTGGAACTAGTGAAAAACGTCTACCTGGAAATATATATATGTTTGGCTGCAAAAATATATATGTTTATTATAAGTATATTTGCATGTCCCAAGCATAATATCTAAAAATATATCTTTGAAAATTTTAATCATTCTAAACATAAATATTACCTGCAAACACATTAAAAAGAGTATTTTTTCTGCGTGTGCTTCCAAATTCATTCCTGATTTCTCGCTTCTAAATAAGTTCTTTTTCACGACTTCCAAAAATGTGATTTTGAACAAAATTTAATCTTTCCGAATCTATCCAACTCGGCTCAATCGAAAACTTAGGGAGTAAAAGGGAGGGGCAAGATATCTATAATTTTTTTTTGTAAAGCGGCATATCTAAAATTTGAGAAACTTTAAAATACTCAAGAAAATAAAAGTTTAGATATCCATATTGCCCCTGCTTTGAAGAGAGCGTTCCCACCAATTAGGTGAAAAAATGGTTACGGAGAAGTTAAAAAGAATGTAAATTACAGCGCAATCGGGATTCTCATCTACACTCATAGAAATAAATAAGTAAAAATAGCAAAAAAAAAACACAAAGCTACTAAAAATTAGTTAAAAATGAGCTAGCGGAAAAACTGCTAAATTTAGCAGATTTTTTTCTAAATATTAGTAATATAAGAATATTCAACAGAAATCAGTTGAATTTACAAATATTTAGTTATATTTGAGATTTCAGTATCTATTAACCAATTAATTTGGATAAATAATGCTTGTATTGTATATTCGGCATATTTAATAGTACACTAAGAGAATGCTCTGCATTCTGTTAATGAATTTTTCATACAACCAATGAAGTGAGCTTTTCATTAATCTTAAGAAAATTTTCTTTCACTTTGTAAAAAAAAAAGCTTTATTAGTTTACAGAAAATTCTCCTTATTTTCCGTCCACTAATATTCTCTATGTGTAGTAGCTTGAAAAATAGAAGAAGCATGACAATTGTGCAGAGTTGGAAATGAAGACCAACTAATCTTGACATATGCAAAAAAAAATATTTGGAAATAAACGAAATTTATTTTAATAGTAATTTTCCCAAAACTTAAGTCACTTTTTAAATAAGCTGAAATTTGCTCTTTTTCAAAATCGCTTAGATAGCACAGTTATCACTAGGGCAAGGAATTTCGTGCAATTGCATGTTTTTTCTTGATAATCTGAAACTGATATAGACTTAATTTTTATCTGAATCGTAAAATATAGCACAAAATTGCGTCGATTTGTAGATGCATATTTTGCATAGTTTAGCAAAAGTGCATATTTATGCATATTTTGACTTTTTGTGCATATTTTGTGTTTTTTAATGCATATTTTGCCCTTTTTAGTGCACATTCGAGCATATTTTTCATTTATTTTAAATATTTTTGTAATTTGTTAAAAAAAATTAAATTTGGTTAAATTTTTATATTTTGATTCAATCAAAATCATTTTTATCACTTAAAAAAAAAAAACGAAAGATTCTGCTACAATTGAAAAAAATGTATGTCAACTTTAATTTTTATCCATATTTTTAATGTTTTCAAGATTTGATTTCTTCAAAAAGTGTTTTTTTAGGTGCATATTTTTTTATGTTTTAGTGAATATTTTTAGTTTCATTTTATAAGCGCCTATTTTTTTTTTAGTTGCATGAAATTCCTTTCCCTAGTTATCACTCCCTTAAAAACAGTTATAAATTTTAGGAAAACTGTTTGTAATATTAGGAAAAAAAGCAAAAATCTTTTGGAGTTATAGTTATGCAATGCAGTGTACACTTAACCATGTTAAATTAACCTAAATTGTTTAGGTTCGACTAACAGAAATTTATGATTTTCAAATAAATTTTATGGTTTTCTGGGGTAATATTAAATAAATTGTTTTCAATTGTTTAGAAATTTATATTGTTATTCGTTGGTCTAGTTATTGTTATCAAATTTTAGAAAAATTTTTAAT
This sequence comes from Delia radicum, assembly GCA_021234595.1. NCBI lineage: Eukaryota > Metazoa > Arthropoda > Insecta > Diptera > Anthomyiidae > Delia > Delia radicum. The sequence goes on along the minus strand of CM037852.1, from coordinate 21,786,598 downwards.
TGAATTTTATGGTTATGTTACAAAAAAAGTTTATAAAATAACAAAATTTAGTACTTTTGAACTTTAAAAAGTACCGTACTACCTTAACAAACGATTTAGTTACTTCGGAAAAAGCATAATTTTTGTTAACAAAATAATCATTTAACATATTTTTCATTCCATTTTAAAAAAAAGGTTAGAAGGTTAATCATTTTTTTTTCAAATCCCTCGGTTTTTCAAAAAGCATTATTTTGGCTAAGTTTCAATAGCATTTTAAATAATGAAGTTTTGTATTCCCACATTATTACACATATTAGTTTTATGTTGAGTAAAGTGGAAAACTTATCTGCCTTTCAATGTTTACTTAATATATTTATTAATCTTGTTTTGTAATCTAATAGCGTTTTCTTTTTCTGACAAAATGTCACATTTTTTTGCACTTTGCCTTAAATTTCCTTATTCGTGTTCTTTTCTAAAATGAGGTGAACACTCTAAGAGGGTACCGTGTTTGTTTCTAAAAGTGTTGCCTTATAAAAGGCAAAAAATGCAACATTTTCTGCCCTCAAAAAATTTACAGGTTGGATGTTGCCTTGTTTTTTTTGGCTTATCAATCTCATGTGTATATATTGCAAAGTTTTTGGCGAGAAAACTTTCACCTTGGTAGCAGAGTGGTAGTGTGCTGGCTTCTGATACAGAAGATCCCGAGTTCGAACCCATATTGGTATCACATTTTTTTATATTTTTTTTTTTTGTTAAATTTAATTTACGATTTTTTTTAATTTATTTTTTTTAATTTTTTCTTTTTGTAAGTATTTAATAATTTTTTTAATCTGAAATTCGCTTACAAAGAAAATTATAAAAAAAAAATTAATTGAAAAAAATGTATGGAGCTAAATCCAAATTTTTTAAATAATTAAAAAAACAAAATTAATTATTAAAAAAAAACATTAATTTTTTTTAAAAGTTTGCTGGGATTCGAACCCGAACTTTAACAACACTAAAAAAACAGATTTGTTTAAATAAATGTAATATGTGATGAAATTGTGTTCTATTCTGATTGTAAAAATGATTCCTTTTAATGGGGCGAGGTCAAAATTTGAAAAACGTTGCACATTAAGAAGGCAACACTTTTTTCCAGAAAAGAAAAACACCATAACTTTCTGCGTTTATAGAATTAAACTTTTAAATTTATTTTTTGAAAAAGTTTGATTTCCCACTTAACCCCAGGCTCCCCTAGGAAAAATATTCCAAATAAAAAATTGTTACTAAAACGCATTATAAAATTTTGCGAAAAAAAACTTTTTGAGGAAACAAGTTTGCAAAACAAAAAATGGCGGAATAAAAATGTTTGCGAAAAATATTAAAAAAAAAATGTTTGCAATAAAAATATTCTTATTATTTATTGTTTTTGAAATATTCGAAAATAAAATTTTAAACTTAAAACAGATCAAAAAAAATTAGGCAGCAAACTTTTCAAGGAAAACAATTAGAAAAGCAAGAAATTGTAATTTTATATTTCGCGGAATAAAAACGCATGCAAAATAAAACGCATTTGCAGTATAAAATTCTTGTTTTTTATTTAGTGTTTTAATAAACAGGGCAAACTCTGGGAAAAGCTTTGCGTTTTAGTTTTTAGCGTAATCGAAATTATTAAAAACATTTCGACCAGAAAGAATTTCGTAAAACAAAATTTGCAAAACAAAAAGCTGAAAATTTATATTTAGCGGTGTAAAAATGTTCGCAAAATTAATTTTCGGCAATAAAATTAAAAAAAAAAAAGTTTGCAGAAAAATGATAAAAGATGAATTTCGCAGTAAAAAGATAAAAATTTGTTTTCGATGAAAAAAGTTTGCAAAACTAAAAATTTCTAAATTTATATTAACGGAATAAAAATGTTCGGAAAACTAATTTTGGTCAAAAAAAATTTAGAAAAAAATTTTTGCAGTAAAAAATTAAAGACAGCCGGACTTTGCCCTGGGAAAAATTTGCGGTTTTTTTTGGAGGTTTTTTGTTTTAGCAAAAACATTTCGCACGCAAAGAATTTCGTGAACAAGAATTTTATGAAAAAGATCATAATTTATCATATTTTGCGCAACAAACATTTCAATAAAACAAGTTTGCAAAACAAAAAAATGTAAATTTGTGTTCGCAAAACAAATCATTCTCGAATAAAATTCAAGCAAAAAATGTTTGCAATAAAATAATTTTTTTTTTATTTCTTGGTTCAATGGACATTCTGACTTTGGGCAAAGATATGAGTTTTTAGTTTCTAGCTGCAACGAAAACATTTCACACAAAAAGAATTTTGTTATCATAAAATTTTGCTCAACAAAATTTTCGAGGAAAAAAGTTTGCATAACTAAAAATTTTTATTTAGCGGAATAAAAATGTTAATGCTAGTATTTTTTTTTTTTTTTTTTAATACTAGCGTTAAAAATTTTCTTTATTTTTATTTCGAATTTCGCTAGAATTCTGACAAAAAATTGCATTTAAAATTGAGGCGGAGGTTTACATTGAAGAAGTATTTCGCTTTTAAACTCTTGATCGACTGTAGAGCGACTTTTGTGTGGAACATTTTTGGGAAAAACAAAAATTCAAAAAAAAAAAACTCGCGGAAAAAAAACGCAAAAATAATAAAGTATAGGAAAAAATTTTACAAAAAAAATCAGTACTGCAAAAGCAAAATTGTTCATGCTTCGTGGGACAGACTGCTGGTAGGACTCTAGGAAAATTTGGCATTTTAAATTTTTCGCAGAGTATTTCGCATTAAATAAATATATTTTGTAAAGCAAACTTTCACAAACACTAAAATCCGAAAAAAAAAACATTTTGTAAAGCAAATTTTCACAAAAAGGAGAATATAAAAAAAACATTTCTTGAAACAAATTTTCGCAAAACAAAATTGAAAAAAAAAATATTTTGTAAAAAGTATTCTCAAAAACATATTGCAAAAAAATATTCAACAAAAAGTTTTCGTTTTTGGCGGCGTATTTCGCCAAATTTATAATATAAGACTAAATTTATTATTTATTTAGCCGGTTGAAATTGAATTGTGAGCTTAAATAAGTGTTTTGGCAAAACACTTGTTTTGCTGTCTAGTGTGAATGTGGCTTTATTCTGTTCCACTCGTGTTGGCAAAACACGTGTTTTGCAATCTAGTGTGAATGCAGTATAAATTTTAACTGTGATGCTATAAACACATAGACGACTGCAGCTACACGACTACAGCGTGTCAAAAATAAAATACACACGTTTATATGAAAACGATTATTTTGGCACCAACACAGCTACACGGCTACCCGACTACTTTTGCCGCTGTAATCAACTTAGGATAATTTCTATTTTTGTTGGCTACAAAACAAAAATAGTGTTGACAATAAAACAAAATATCTAACAAATTAGTGCTTAAAAATATTTTATATTGTTAAACACAAAAAACGTTGCAACATTAAATGCTATAATTGCATTAATGTTCAAGAGGGGTTAGATAAATTTATTTTTACGTTATAATAATGTATTATAAATAAGTAATTGTATTTTTAAGTCAACTTTATATACGTGTCTACAACCATGCTTGTTGTTCTATTTGAATAGAGCAAAAAAAAGCTGTAATTGGCACTACTGAAATAAAAATTATATAAAAATATAAAAAACAGCTGTTTACTATGATGCTGTCGTTTCCAAAATAATACGTAGCTGACCACACGGCGACGATTGCAGTGAACGGCATTTGTAGTCGTGCAGCTCTGTAGCCTGCTGTGGTCTATGTGTTTATAGCATGATACTCACCTACTTACCTCAGCTTAGTTTTTGCATCTGGCAACACCTTTAGTAGAAATTTTTTTCAACTCGCGAAAATTTTGTTAAAATCGTAGTACTAAAATTAAAATATTAATTTAAGTTGTTTAATCAACAAAATTTATTATTTTTTTTTTGATAAATTAAGGAAATAAGTCATCAATTTAGTTGTGAATATAAAAGTTTGTCAATGCAAGTGGTTTTTTACTAATAAAAACAACAAAAAATATGTAACAACCTCTCGGGGCCTATTGTTGTGTTTTGTTAATTTGTTTTATTAAATAAAGTGCTTTATATATAAAAGAATATAGTTTTTTGTAAATAATTTTATGAAATATATGTAAATATATAATTAAATTAAAAAATAATTACTCCGGCAAAGGTAATTCATGTAAATTAAACAATTGAGCCTCTGCTGGTCAAAGTATTGTGTTGTTGTTTTTTGTTCTATTAGATCAACAAGTGCAAAGACAACAAGTAAAAGAAATAAAAAAAAACAAAAAAAATGACGCCACTAATATGGTGAGTTTTTGTTCTTTTTAATTGGTGTTGAAATTAATGGGGTAATGGAAGATCATGGTTAAAATAAAAATACTTACACTGTAAGAAATTTTAAGGTAATTAATATTTTAATTATTTAACTCTTTCACCCTTTATACACTGAAAAAAAAATAAAGGGTGTCCCAAGAAGAGCGCAATTTTTAAATTTTAAATAAAACACAGATATTTAAAAAAAAATCGTGAAACTTTATTATATCGTAAAGTAGACAGAATGAGGTTATGTATGGAACAACATATCGTGCAGATGGCCGCCGCGGCTTTGCTGGCATGCACGCGATCTTTTAATGAAATTTTCAATGACCGTTTTGCATGAATGCTGCGGTATTTCATTAATGCAGCGTCCAATTTCCTCTTTTAAGGCTCGAGTCGTCGTCGGCTTATTCGCGTAAACCATCGACTTCAAAAAACCCCAAAGAAAAAAATCTAGTGGTGTTAAATCGCACGATCTAGGCGGCCAATTCTGATCTCCAAAACGCGAAATAACACGACCGGGAAATGACTGATGCAGCAATTGAATTGTTTCTCTGGCTGTATGACATGTGGCGCCGTCTTGTTGGAACCACATGCCCTCCACATTCATTTCTTCAATTCTAGGCAAGAAAAAACTGGTTATCATTTCACGATACCGAACACCATTGACTGTTTGCGCTTGACCTGCCTCATTTTCATAAAAAAAAGGTCCAATGATTCCTCCAGCCCAAAAACCACACCACACAGTGACACGTTGATGATGCATTTGCTTCTCGTGAATCACTCGAGGATTTTCCTCACCCCAAATGCGACAATTCTGCCTATTGACGAAGCCATCAAGATGAAAATGGGCCTCGTCACTGAAGATGATTTTATCGTCAAAATCAGCATTTTCATGTTGTCTCTCCAATACCCAATTAACGAACTCCCTTCGCTGTCCATGGTCAGCTGGCTCCATTTTTACTAACCTCGTACCTTCTACTAGCAAACAATAACAGTTGTTCAAATGTCAAACAATGACACTTCGAATGTTGCCAGATTTAAAAATTGCGTTCTTCTTGGGACACCCTTTAGTTAGTAAAGTCAGCAAAAAATTTTGCTGAGTCATCAAAATTTTAGTCAGGAGGATGCTTGCAAAAAAGTTGCTAATGTCAGCAAACTCTTTTGCTGAAAATCAGCGAGCTGATTTTAGCAACAAAATTAGTAGGTTCAGCAAAACTTTTGCTAACACTTAGTGGATTAGAAATTAAAATACCCTTGCTAAAAATTAATAAAATTTTTGCTCAAAATTAGTAGACTGAAAAAAACTCAAAAAATTTGTAGAAAAAATATACTTCTTTTAAAAATAATTTGCAATTCGTTACAAAATATAAAAATGTTCATACTCCCGAATTAACGACATGAATTAATGTAATATCTAAAAAAAAATAGAAATAATTGTATATAACATAAACAAAATTATGTTTGAACTACTTAAATCAAAGGTTGTCTAATGCTATATTTTAAAGGAACACAAATGCTGCAGATAATTATAGAAACGAAAAAAATAACAAAATATAACATATACAAACAGTGAACTCTCAAAAACGTTAACTAATTTTTGCAAGGGGTGTTCGCGTTTCTGATTTTACTACAGAATTTATCCACTTAGAATAAATTATATTCCAAGTACTTCAGAACCAATCATTATGTTGATTATTTAACAAACAAATAAAATATGCAAAGATTTTGAATATTTTTCTCCTGAAAAATTCTGAAATTCAAACATACATTTTTAGAATTTTTTTTTAATATTCAGACACTTGCCTATACAAAAATATTAACACTTTAAGAAATTTTTCGTATTAGAAAACTTTCTAATTCTGGGACGTTTTTAAATAGACCAAATTCAGAATCTAAGACAATTTTTGCATACCCAAATTATTGTTTTAAATACGTTTTACTATAAAAATAACTGCTAATTCCATTTAAATTTAATTCTATACGTTTTAAAACAATTTTTATATAAAAAATTCTCAAATTCGGAGAAACAGGAAAAGATTTAATGAGTTTTTTTTTTTGTTCACGTTAGAAAAGGTTTTTACTATAATAACGCGGTGAAATTATTATTCGGGAATTATCCAAATTACTAAAATATTGAAGAAATAGAAACATTTCTTATAAAAAAAAATGTGTTCACGTTTTAGAGATATTGAACTTTGTTTACGTTTTGGAATAGTCAATGTTAAAAAAGTGTTCATGTTTCTGGTACGTTTATGTTACTGGATGTTCACGTTTCTGCGAGTCCACTGTACAACCCTTTTTTTTTTGCATTAAGAAAAACGAACCATAAAAATCTAACTAAGATGTGTGTCTTTGTCTTTGTCTTTCGCTTTAGTCTGTCTGTATATTTGTTTGCAATTTGACCACACTAGATTATTAATCTCTATAAACATTTGGTTTACAAATACACATTTAATCTTTATTAAATTAAAATATTTTATTTTCAATTTATAACGAGCATTCAACCTCCGTATATTTACAAAAATAAAGCAAATCAAACATATAAGCTAGGTTGATACTAGTATTTCGATCTGGCTAAAGATCTCATCGGAACCGTTTTAGAAAAGTTAGAGCCTCCATAATAGGCAGAACTTTAACAAAAAACCAATTAATAATCAATTTGGCTCCATTCTTGTCTTCTTAGTAATCAAGCACGTGGTTAGGTCTTTTCCTAACAAGCATCATGACGTTACTAAACTTTGAAGACCAAAAATGTTCTATATATATAAAAAATTTTTAGTTTGTACTCTGGCTCAAGTAATATTTTTTACAGTTATATTAGTTTTATTTTGTCTTTTATTTAATAAATAGACAATTACTTTCACAAGCCGGTGACAACGCAAAATTTAAGTTGTTTCAATCCACAATTTTGTTTTATGTCTGAAAAAATAGATACAAAAATCTTCCATGTTTGATTTTTTTATATGTCTTTGTACTTTTTAGTATAATTTTCCTAGTCAATACTACATCTTGACATGCCGCGACATCTAATTCGTTCATTAATGTGCTAGTCAGCACTATTTTTTTTAGCAAAATAAATTAGTAAAACATTAGTATAATATTAGTAAAACATTAGTTCAAAACAGTTAAGTGCTGAATAAGTATAACTAAAATTTTAGCTGAAAACATAATTTTAGCAAAATATTTGCTGTAAAATAGTATATCTGTTTTTCATAATTACCCGGTTAAAAAGTTCATATATGATCAGAAATTCAAAAAATTTACGACATTTCCCCATAAGTTAGTGATATTCATTTCCCTTAAAATAACGATTTGTTGCTTTTCATTCATTACTGACTGTTGGTGGCTGACTGTTTCTCACGATTTATTTTCACAAAATCTCAAACAAAAATGACACTAAAAGCACGAAAACGCTCATAAAAAAACAGACTGATCATGATATAGTTGCCGCAACTATAATATGTCTGTAGTTATAGAGAGGAATATGATAAGAAAATACTATATTACGATTGTAGGCAGGACAATAATATGATAACTGAAAAAGAGAGATTTTCACTAGAACATGACAAATGTAACCATATTGATTGTAAAATGTGATTGATATAATAATAAATTAATTGAAATAACCATTTATGACTGTATTAAACACAGTTCATATTGCAACCATTTATTTTCCCTGCGTGTGTTTGGAAAAAGCTGCTATTGACTCGATAGGATTGAAAATAAGTTAAATTTTTTGCAATTTATCAACTATGGCCGTCGTATAAAAACTGTATAAAAGTTTTAAAATGTCATTTCACTCGGAGACAATGTTTACTATGAAACTCAGTTCGCGCAATACGCTAACCAATTTTAAACACCATTATGAATGTTAGACGCAAAAAAACATACATTTTCAAAAAATTTACAACATTTCCCCATAAGTTCGTGATGTTCTTTTCCCGTAGCTGATGCGCTGACATCGACTTTGGTATACCTCAAACTATATAAAATTATACCATTTTTCAAATCAAAACTCTATTCCATCAAACGGAGCAAAAAATCCTGCCAATGTTTAAAAATCGGAAAATGTTTGTTTCACTTGTAAACCACCGCAGAATTTTTCGCCAAGCAAAAATTTTTTTAAAAATTTACAAATAAAAGAAAATTGTAAGCAAAAACACGCAATTGTAGGCTCTTGGTTGGGCGCCACTAGCTTTTTTTTTATATTTTTTTGAAGCTTTTACTTTTGTCACCTTTATTTTAATAAAAATGATAATATTTAATTGAATTTAATTTAATGCAAAATTATACAATAAAAAAAAGAGAGAGTGTAATAACACAAAATTGTGGTCGCCAATTATTAAGTAACAGTTTTGTGGAGCTTTGGGTGCTTTAATTTATATATCGCACCAACATTTGAATATATTAATATTTAATTTATTTAAACATTTTACTATTTAAACATAGGTTTTCCATTAAAAACAGCTGCATCACTTTCAATAAATATTTAAATATTTAAACTCTACTGCTATACAAATTCTGACAATCACTCACAATTTATTTATATAGTACAAATTTATAATATTTATGTTATTGTTTACCACATTTCCAGTTAAATAATTAACAAATAAAAAATATTAAGTTTAGCACGCAAAGCTCATAGTAATTTTAAACAATTTTTTATTTTCAAAATAAAACTATATATATATATTATAAAATTAACTATTCATATTGCATTAGAGCAGCCGAAAAAATAATTTGGCAATTTAAAAAAATTTTAAATTGCATAAAAAATTAACAATTTAAAAAAAAAATATATATTGAAAAAAATCGTACAAAAACTGGCTTATCAAATACAATAAAATGTCCATTGGCTATAAAATGTTGTTCTACCACAAATGCCACAACAATATATAAATACCATTAGTATGAATATTTCGATTTATGATACCCTATATTAAATGAAAGGTTATTAAATATTGTTATAAAACTGCAAAAGCAAAGAAATAATTATGTAATAGAAAGGGCTAAACAAAACTAAAAGTTTACACTTATAAATACAAAAGCTTTAAAAAAGCTTTTCAATGATATATAATTGGGAGCTTTCATATATTCATGAAAAAGTTTCATCATATTGATGAAACTGTATCAAAAATCGTTTGTCGTCTATGATTTATTATATTTATAAAGGTTTCTTAGATATGATGAAGAGTTTAATAAAAATTAATGACAAATGTTTTATAAATCTTCGTAATTTCATAAAAGAGTCTAATGACCGTGTGAAAATATTTTTTTTTTGTTTTCTATCAATTGAAATTCTGAATTTCCAATTTGAAATTTAAAAATCATCAATCGCACACTTAGAATACTACGTAGGTAAATACTACTGCAAATGAAGTTAAAAACAAATGCAATTCACTTAAATAAATGACGACTTACATTTAAGTAAATTCAACTAACATTTTCATTTGTTTTTTTAATATTCAAAAAATGAACCAAATTGTAGTAAAAATGAACCACATAAACCAGTAAAATAAACAAACATTATTTTTTTTTTTTATTTTTTAAAATAACAAAAAAACTACTGTAAAAAAATTAATGTAAAATCATAAAACAGTCAGTTGATATGGTTTGTTTTTTTAAATGAACTACAAGGTTAGTAAAAAATGTACATTAAAAATAAAGAAACTGTATTACAACCCAAACAACTACATATTTTTAAAGCAGAAGAAGAAATTGTAATTTGTACTGCAGATTTTCTGTTTAAAATTCAGAAAGTATCATAATCTATTTATATGTTCTCAATTTTAAATTGAATTTTGTGAATATGAATGAAAAATTTCTAAATGAAATAGAAATTCTTAACTTCAATTAAAGTTTTTGAATTCCAAAAGAAAATTCTTAATTTAAATTAATTTTTTCTGTATTTTAAACAAAATGAGTAACAATTTTTATTTTCTGAAGTTAAATTTAAAATTCTAAATATTAATGGAAATATTCTAAATTATAGTTGCAAAAATATTGTGTTGTAAAAAACTATATTAAAAAAAAATTTTAGTCATTTTCTGTAACTATTACGATACCAAAGAAAATTTTTCATTTCATAAAAATGTATGACTGCTTTATCATATTTATAAAACATTTGTGAAATATTTCATAAAAAGCTATGAAACTACTTCATATTTTTGGAAACATTTTATAAATATTAAGAAACATGTCATCAATTTGTATTTTTATGAAACAGATTCATCATATTTATGAAGTGTTACATTGGAAGAAAATAAATTAAGTTTTCCATTATATATATAGCTTTTTTACTGAGTGTAGATCTTGTAATACATTTAAAAAAAGAATACATTCGTAATTGCTTTAAACAATTTTTAAAAGCTTACATATATAAATCCAAAATTATGAGCTTTAGAAAAGCTTTTGATAGTAATATAAATAGGAGCTTTTCCAAAAATATAAAAATTAACTTAGGAATTTAAAAGTTTTTTGTCAAACTCTAAAACTTTTAAAAATCCAAAAGCTTAAAAAAGCTTTTCATAGATATATAATAAGAAGCTTTCGAAGATGTTTTATTGCATTCAAAAGCAGTCCCCTCGTGAGAATCTTAGAAAAGCTTGCAATAGTTTACATATATAAATCTAACGTTATGATCTTTAGAAAAGCTTTTGATAGATACATAAATGGGAGCTTTTATAAGCTTCGATTGTTTTATAAGCTTCGATGTTTTATTGCATTCAAAAGCAGTCCCCTCGTAAGGTTCTTAGAAAAGCTTGCAATAGTTTACATATATAAATCAAATGTTATGATCTTTAGAAAAGCTTTTGATAGATACATAAATGGGAGCTTTTTAAAAGATTCGATTTATATGTCTTTTAAAAGCATTTTAAAAGCTCATAAAATTTGATTTAATATGTAAACTATTAAAAGCTCTTCTAAAAGCTTTATGATAGATTTAAAAAGTAATATTTCCGTGAGCCTTAAATACACCCAAACCTTTTGGAAGTTTTAGTTTTTTTTTTTTGTGAAATTCAAAATCTTTTACAAGATTTTGAAAGTTTTAATATATAATTCCTTGTTTGTAATTTATTTTTAAACAAGCTGTTGTAGGGTACCTTTGAATTTTTTTCGATCAATTTGAATGAATCTTTTTTCAAGTTTTTTTCTTTACACATTACGCGTTTCTCTGCATGTGTTTAAAAACAAAAACTTATTTACTCCAAAAAATACATTTATACAACCATGATTTATTTATTCATACTAAAAAAAATAATATATTTTTTTCATATTGTAATATATTTATAACAAAAAAATATTCTCTATGTAATATACAAACTGTGTGGAAATTTTGTTAAATAAAGCGTTTATATTAACTAAAATAAATGATGAATTATAAACAAAAGCCTGTGTACCCCATAAAATCAATCACAATAGTCTTGGACGCAAAAAGCCGCGGAGTTGTATTTTAGTTTGAGAGCACTAAGCAGTCTCAGAGTCGTATTTTAAACTAGATAAGAAAAGTGCAAAGTTCTATTGAATTTAATTATAATCTACAGGATTTGTTAGAGTATAATGAAAACTTATTAAATGTTATATCAAAAGTTAAATCCCGCGAATTAGCTGTTTGTGTTGAATAAATTTAAGTTTTTTTTTTTGAAAAGTTGCATCGTCTAAACGCTTTAAAATATAGTTTTTCTGCATTCTGTCATATATTTTTTTGTTTTTATTTTGCATTCAATAAGCATTGAATAAAATGTAACAATTGAACCGTAAATGCTTTTGGTATTAATGCCTGAATACAAAAAACAATACAGAAATTTTGAAATACACATTAAATATCCCAGCAAAATTTTAAGTTTTCGAAAAACAGATGCAGAACTTGTATATATTGTCTTTGAATCGGTTTAGCCACACCTACACGAAAAAGAAAAGCTACTAGATATCCAGCAAAACACAACTCAATATTCAAATCATTCACAATAGATCTATTTCAAAGTGTTTTCGCTCTATCTCAAGCAATTTCATCAACCGCGAAGATGTGGTTATATACTTTCTTATAACGAATAATTTTGCTTGAAATTGTTCCAAAAGCAACCGGTACTTTACTTTAAACTAAACCAGAATCATATGCAATCCGTTTTGCTATTAAGTTTAAAGAGGTTTCAATGACCTCTTAAAACTAGTTCCAAAACTGATTGCAAATTAATGTATTTTAGTTACCGGTTACTTTTGGAACAATTTCAAACAAGACAAAGTAAAGTTTATTTTAGATCCAAAAAATAAATCCCGGTTTATTCGATGAAATAATTTCTAGAACAGATGTGTTAGTATATCAGATCTCCAAAAATTTCCTGGGATTTATAAAAATCTACCCATAACAAATGAACATGCAACATATTAAATATATTTTTTTTATGATTTATACGAAAAAGTAAAAACAGCCAGAGAATATAATATACAATATTTACAACAAAACAATCTCAGTTCGTAGAAAACAGAATATTAAAAAAGGAAATGGAAATGGTTGGAAAAAAATTTAAATACTTGTTCATATAAAAAAGTTTTAAGAGGATATTTTTACATGAAAAATACATTTTAAATTTAGCAAAATTTATTTGCAGATCCTCATTACTGAAAAAGGATTTTGCACATGACAAGGATTGTTAAATTAAAAGAGATTCAGTTGGAAAAAAACGAGGATAAATCAATAAATTTCACGCATTTTGTAAAACAGAAAAAAAGAACAAACGAGAAATAAGACAAAGTTTTTACATTAACTTGAAAAAGGAGCCTTGAAATGTACTTTTAAATCATTCACAATAGTTTTTTTCTGAAAAGTTTTGAAAAAAAACACGGACAAAGCACGAAATTCCGACTCTTTGCCGAAGTAGCTTTCCCAAAAAAAAAAAAAAACGTAAAAAATTGTGCAAAGCAAGTGCTGGGCAAGCACCTATTTCAAAAGAAGCATTGGCAAAGCACTCAAAGCAAATGATATGTCAATGCTTAATTTTGTAATACCGCGGTTAACTAGTGCTTTGCTAGAGCTTTTTATCCTTGGATTGTTACTTGGAAGTTTCAGTATCCTAAAATGTCAACTGAATAACAGATTTTAAAAACTCGAAAAGCGGATATGTAAAAAAATTGTTAAATTCGCTTTAAATTTTTTACTTGAAGGTTATAATGGTGAATACCAATCTGATATTATAAATTTTGCATTGTGTACCGAAGATAATGCCAATTTTATGTTTAGGTCTGCTTCAAATTTATAACTCGAGAGGTTTTTGGCTAATTCGCTATCAGATTTCAAAATTTAGATTTTATTCTTTCATTATTAAAAATGATTTAATCATTTATGATAATTTACTATTTTATCTCGGTTAGTATTGCCAAATGTGATACCAAGTATATTTGTATATTATTATATCAACATATATTAAGTTGTCTGAAAGTATGTGACTCAGATCCAACATTTTTCGGATAAAATTATATATAATTGCATTAACCCATATATGAGCATATAGAATTGTATACGATAATGGTTAGAACTGTGTTATATAATTAAATATATTTTGATATAATCGTATAAAAATATACTTGCTTTAACATTGGGCAATACATATATATATGGGAACTTATCAAATGAGATATAATTTTATTAGACTCCATATTAAAATTTTTACCCTGGAGGTTATGTTTAAATAAAACTTGGGTACGTATTCGTGATGGCTGAATACCAATTTTATATTAGACTTAAAAAAATTTTAAATAGTGGATCACAGGTTTGAGAGAGACCGGTTACTTTAATATGACATTGTCATAGGAAGGGATCAATTTACACATTTTAGACGCCGTGTGACGTGTTAGGTGGTGTGTCTAAAAAAGACTACCAAATCAATTTGAACAAGAGCAAACATTTAAATCGACAAAAATTTCGTAGAAAAATATTTAATAAAAAAATTCGAGAAAAAAAATTTTGCGGAAAAGTTATTAAACGGAAAACTAATTTTGCGGAAACAATTTTGGGGAAAACATTTTTGCGAGAAACATTTTGAAAAAAATATTTAGCGTTTTTATCGAATTTGTTTTTACAGTTTTTTAAATGCTAACTTGATATATAACCGTAATATACAATCCAGGGAACCGGTACCAGGTGACACGGAGGATATATCCAAAGCTGGCAAGAACTGATCTCTGATCGGACTTTTTATATGAAATATACCAGTCACATTAACAAGACGTTGTCATATTAAGAGTAATATCAACACAATTTAGACATCTTGTGCGTGTTAGGTGGTGTGGCTAAAAGTGGATTTAAAATTAAATTTCAGACAAAATTTAACCCATTACCGGCTTACCCCCAATTCCTTTGTCCAATATGGGCGAAGTTTTCACATAGATAATGTTTAAGGTATTATTATTAATATGGCATGTATTTTTTGGTCTGCCATACTTGTGACTTATAAACTAAACCACTAATATAAAACTATTTCAGCCTGTTTTTGGAATAACATATGTTTTATATGATGGTCCACGTAACACTGCTCATTGTTACTTGAAAATAATCGAAATTTCCAGAAACGTAACTTCACAAAACTGTATATGTGATGCGAATTTTAATACCTTTGCAACAAAATTATACCAGAAGTCCATAAACAAATACATACATGTTTTTTGTTGAGAAAGAGTATACCTGATATTACTAGGCACCAAAATTGTTTTCCGATATTTCACTTCGACAATTTTCAGAGCTATTTTCGAACAATTTGTTCGGCTCAGTTAATTTTCTAACCTTTGAACAGCTAATTACTCTCCATAAAATGGGTTTAGTTTAACTCAAATATTCTATTAGAAGAGTTTTGTCTTTTCTTTACCTGCTAATGAAAATCAATTTGCAGTAGCTCTAACATGGCTCTAGCGTAATTTTTTCTTAGACGGCTGTCTTTTTTGGTATTAAAATACTCAAAAGCCGGAAATGCTTTAAAAAAATCAACTTGACGTCACTATTGCGCGATCACAAAACATGCTGTTTATAAGGCAAATATTCTACCGTCTAAGCTAATGTTGCTTTAACATATTGGCTGGCTAACAGCAAAGTTATATATTTTGCGTGTGTGTTTAAATAACAAAACAAACACTACCAGAATATAAAAGAAAAGATCACACACTTCTAAAATAAAATATAGTTAAAGTGCTGTGTTATGCTTTGGGTTAACCTGTCACGGGAAAGGTCAATGTCAGCGAATGAAAGGGTTTGAGGTGAATTAGCTCATTTGTTTAAGAACTAAAATCCAGAAACTACAATAATATCAAAAAATCATTTAATATTAAAAAATGACAATAAAAATTAAGATTTAAATTCAAATAAAAGCTAAAATATATAAATTTTCATTTAAAATTGAAAAAAAATACTACAAAAATTTCAATATTTATGAAGTGGAAAAATTAAACATTACCAATCTCAGAAAAAAAACTTTTAATAAAAAGTAAATCAAAATTAAAAATGTTTTTAAAAAAATATTGCAAAAGCAAAATAAAACTGTCTCCGTTATGTAAAATGGTATGATCTCTTTTTACCAGTCAAGGGACCAGTTTTTTTTTTTTATTATAACTGACACTGTTTAAACCACAGCAATGGAATTCTACTTTAAGTCCCGCTTTGACCAGTCATGGTCCTTAGAGGTCAATTAAAGAGGAAACGGAAAAGTGGCATTTTTAATTGTGATTTTCACAAAATTGTAATATAATTTACATCATAGTTCAAACTGCTGTAAAACAAGTTCATTTTGTAATTTAATAATGCCAACTTTTTTATAAAGGCCCTACGTTGGGCGCCATTGTGCACAGTTCGGTTGAAAATAGATTTCGGGTTATTTCAAAGGCATTTTTAATAAAAATTCTTAACAATTTCTATAATATTCTTATTTAAAATATTGTTATGTTATATAGCTTATGGCAATTTTTACAATAAAATCTTTCTGTAACAAATATTTTCAACTTGAAAAAAAGAACTGAAAGTACATCAAGTGTTTTATTTTCGTTATATACTTATTTTTGCCAAACAAAAATTATGTTACAACTATGCGTAGTTGTAATTCAAACTGAGAAAAAAAAGTTTATTATGCCTTTAGTAATCTTTTTTTCATCTTTTTCTGTGTTAAGTGTAGAGATTTGCGTAATATTCTACTTTATGAAAAAGTTTTATTCCAGTAATATACAACTTTAGCAAAATAACATTTCTAAAAGATTTTTTTGTAAAAAAAAAATATAAGTTTAAAAAGTATTTTTGGTATTTTGGTTTAAGATATTTATTTTTCTTTCTTTTTTTTTTGTCAAACCGAAAAAAAAAACATAAAACCTTAAAAAAATTTTTGTTTTTAAGTAGATTACCACAGTATAAAATAAAGAAAAGTTTTTTTTAAGGAAAGAAACAAATTTTAGCGAGGAACAGTTAAGCACTCGAGAATTATTTAAAAAAAAGAAAAAATATTTAATAAGCAGAGATTTAAGGAAAATTATCAAAATTATAAAATTTAATAATAATGCTAAAAATCTATCAATTATCTATCACAAAAGCTAAAACTAATGAAACTGGTGACCATATTTAAAGTGATTTTAAATCGTCAAGTTAACTTTAATTATTTACTTGATTCTGTAAAATGTAATAATTTCAAATCTTTTGAAATGGCACCAACTTAAAGGGTATAATAAAAAAATGTTACAGTCATGGTCTGTAAATCAAAGAGATTTTTAATCGTAGTAAATTAAAAGTTACTTTTTTAATATATTCTGTAATTTTAAACGATTTAAATTAAACTTTTTAGAAGTTGTATAAATGGCGCCCAATGTGAAGGCTTTGTAATATAGCAAGTGATATGATATGGAAATAAATAAAAAAAATATAATTTGTTATTATAACCCGAAGAAAAAAGTTCCGATATAATCATTTTTGATTTTATATAGCATCACATTATAACTATATATCACATCTCATCCGAGTGGAAAAATTTCATACATAAGGTGATCTCATGGTATCTCATTGAATCTTATCTCATATAGTTTGATCTGAAATATGGATGGGTCTGTCAAATATGATCAAATTATATATAATTTGATACAATTTAAACAAATAAGTATTTTAATTCAAAAATTAAAAAAATAAATAGAAAATCGATTAGAGATCAGTACTTTTTGTTTTAATTCAATTATAAAACATATAAAAACTTAATTTTAAAACATAATATAAAATATAAAATGGTATACTTTTTGTGAACCTGAAGATGGAACATATAATAAATTTAAAACGCTAGCTAAAGCAAAAAAAAAAAACTTTTAAAGAGGAAGAAAATCAAATTTTTTGTTCGCAAAATTTTCAAGTAGTCTATAATTATTTGGTTTAAAACCTAATAATTATAACGAGGTTTATTAATACTTTAATACAAAAAAATATTAATAATAAATACAAACAAAAAATAAAAAACCGTCATTATTCATGTTTTTTTGCAGTATATTTGGAAACTCATTAATATTCTAATTATAAAATTTTAATTATATAAAAGTGATAGATTTTTTTTATTAAATTTTACTATATATATTTTTATATAATATGGTTTGTCATATGTTATTATACATAAAAGTGATAGAATTTTGTTGATTAATTGTGTCATAGACACTTACATATGATCATATATGGTAGAATATATGTTATATATTTCATGTGATCAGATATATAAGATATGCTAATATATAACATGTGATACAATGATATATTATGATAGATTACGCCATATAAAAAAAATATCTTAAATTATGAACAAATATCGCAATATATTTGCCACACATATAAGCATATATAATTTTATCAAGTTGTATATTAGTATATAGAAACTTTTTTCATCATGAATATACAAATTTTATGAATTTGAATTAACATTTCTAAAATGGCCCTAAGGTAAAGGCTTTAATAGAAAATTTATAAAATTTGCATCCATTTTTTTTTTTTTTTTTTTTTAAAGAGAAGCAACACTCAGGAAATTCTTCCTATTAATTAATGTGTTTCTTTCTTTGGAAAGGGGATAGTGGAGAGATGAAAGGTGGTGAAAGATGAAGGGCTTCAAACATGGCAAAACTGTAATTGCGCGAGATGATAAGTCTTAGAACAGTTGTTGCTCGCCCCCTGATGTAGAGTTGACGAATTTATTGAAGCTTTTTGTTTCATGGCCCTGATTCATCATGTTACTTCGGTGGGGTTAAGTGCTATGGGTGTAGCGATACATATAAGTGATAGAAAACTCATATATATTATTTTTCTAAATTGATGTTGTCGTCACCGGGAATCGAACCCGGGACCATCCGTGTAACAGTCCAACGCGCTAACCGTTACACCACAACGCCCAAAAATGGGCCTGACTTTAGGTCAGAGCACTAAACGATCTGTCTAAAGTGTAATGCGTAGTGCATGTGGTATTAGAAAGCAGTTTATCTATATCACTGTCAGTGATTGCACAAAAATTTCATATAGACGCAATCTAACAATAAAAAAAACATAACAAATATTACATACATCTCAGAATCATTGATAAACGTTAATTACCAGAAACTGCAGTCTGATTCAATTGAAAATTTACAATGTAGTTATGATTTGTGGAAATATGCTTCATCTTCTCTACTAAGCCTCTCACAAAAAAAAAAAAATCACTATTTCACTGTGTTATGGAATTAATGACCGTTTTCATTTTATCATTTTTAAGTTGCCTAATTGGCGCCCAACGTTGGGGCTTTATAGGAAATTTTACAGTGCCTTTTTTAAGCTAGTATTTTATTTTTTCGTGAAATCCTTATAAAATTTTATTTGTTAACTTTAATTGCTTACATTATTTCTCTAAACTCTTTTCATTTAAAATTCTAATTCCCTTTGAAAAATATTTTATATATCAAAAAAAATCCTTTTAATGTTTTCAATTCAAACTGTTTCCTTTCTTATTTTATGTCTTTACTAACTTTGACCTTTTGCCAAAATAACAAAATATTTTTTCCATTTTAAATGTGTTTTTGTCTTGCAAACAATATAAAAACTAGAACAAACTTAACATAAACTTTTTTTTTTTTGGGAAAATTTATGAGGCGCCAGACACATTGTAACAACTCTGCACATATTCTAAATACAAAACAATAAAAAAACACAAACATATATCACTAGATGGAAATTACTTAAATAACTTCATATACAAACATATAAAATAAAAGCCAAAACAATAAGAAACTACTATTCCATATGGGAGATTGAATTCAACAAGGAGTTAAATAAAAAAAAAAAGGGGGAAGATGTTCTTTAAAATTATTGCAGAAAATTTGTTTTTGTAAGGCGTTTACGCTTTGACACAAATCTGCTAGATTTTAAACGAAATATAGACACAAATCTGCTAGATTAAAAATATAATCTACATAGTTTTAGAAATAAAAGTATACGAAGTGTATTATACAGCATTTCTAAACTCTATTGTGATTTAATTTTCCAAAGAATATATTTAAAGCTGCATTTACATGAGCTCGAAAACCGTTTTAAACTACATTTCGAAGTCTAGTTCGCCTATCATTTTATACACAACCATATGTTCGAAATCTAGTTTAAACTGGATTTCGATGGTAAATGTTAATGCTTGATTTGGAGCACAAAATTATAGCAAAATCTGCATAGTTTTACATATTTAAGAATACGAATTATATAACACAGTTTTGAAATCTATTGTGATTGAATATTCAAAAGAACCTAATGTGAATTAATAACCAAAGTAGGTTACAACTAAAATCAACTATTTAACTAGATTTAAAGGTAAATCTAAAAGGTTTAGATAAATATTAAGTTGATAGTAGTTGTCTTAAGTTCCAGGGGGAGGGAAAATGGCAAATTTCTTCTCCTAAAATAAAAATTTTCAGTACAAAAAAGACAAAAAGATTTGAAACTTTGTCAAAAATACTCTAACTTCTCGCCCCAAAATATTTCCGCGCCTGTCTAAAGTATGTTTCAACTCAAATCTATTAAGATAAACGTTAAGTTGATAGTACTGCATTTTTGAAATCGATTGTGAATACATATTAGGAGTTTCAAAAACTTTCGACACTTTGAGCCAAAAAATTTAAAAAAAATGTTTTTGCATGGCATGAATAACCTTGTATGATAAATCCATCCGCTTTAATTATTTATATTTTACGGCAAGAACTATGGCGGTTTTAAGTTTAAAGCAAATTGAAAATATTAACAGTACAGTTTTTTGTTTGCATTTAATTAAAATTACATGAATTTATCAATCTCATTGTAAAGGGTCCGCCATCTAACGTTTTTTTTTCAACTAGTGCTTATTTTGTGAATGGTAACACTTAGCTCATGTCTAATTTGACAGATAATTAGTTTTATCCTTCCGCTGAACGAATATGATTGTGTATACGCTTTAACAACGCTGGGAAATATTGCGACATTACTTTGAAAATCATGGGAATGTTGCAGAATGTGTGCCGATACACCCAAAACGAGTCACTGTTTGGTGCGGATTTTGGTCCAGAGGCATAATTGGGCCATTTTTCTTCGAAAATGAGCAAGGAGTGGCCGTTACAGTCAATGGCGATCGTTATCGGGCCATGTTGAACGAATTTTTGTTCACAAAAATTGAAGAGGAGGAAATGCAGCTGCACACTGTAGTGTATTTATTACACATTTCTAAATAAACTCACATCTCTAATCAGCTGATTAAAATATAAATCGATAATGTGCTTAAAAATTGGACCGATCGTGTACGATACTGCATGGCCAGCCGAGGCAGCCATTTGAATGAAATTATTTTCCATTATTAACCGGAAGGATTGTACTTTCAAATAAAAAAAGAAATTTGAGAAAATATTCAGTATTTTTTTTTTATAGCATTTTCAAAAAAAAAAGTTATTTGGCGGACCCTTTATTTATAAAACTTTAAAATATCAATTACACCACCAAAATCTAAAAATATCAATTACACCACCAAAACCTCAAAAAAATGTTTTTGTCGTATATTAGAACTAAAAAAACCCTCGTCTATTTTGGAAAACACGCATTTTTTACGGTCTTAATTAGGTTTAGGGTTACTTATTTGCAGGAAATCATATTAAATACTTTTAAAATCGAAAAATATATAAGAATATTCTTTGAGGTTATGAAAGTTTTGGTTGCTCCATAATATTTAAAGTCCTTAAAATTCTTTATGGCTTTTCGATTTTATATACGAAATGAAAAGAAAAAAACTTTAATTTTTGAACTTAACAAAAATATTGTTCTATTTGATTCCATTAAACGATGCAAAACCCAAAACGCTGCGAAAGTTTTAAAATCGGAAAATTTTGGTTTCAATTGTATACCACCAAACAACTTGCAACCACGGAGCGATACGGAAATTACTTTTTTAGTGACTTCATTTTGTATCGATTTGGATCTGAAAGTTAAAAACTATGAGCAAAAAATAAAATTAATGAATAAATTTGAAAACAAAAACTCTCTTTATATTATTTGTTAAGACAATATCCTAATAAAGAAATATAGTAGAGTATGGCCTCGAACTTAAATAATTTTCATTTTCATTGCACAATTAAAGGTCGAAAAAATATAATTTTTATTTTTAATAAATATTATATAAAACTTGTATAAAAGACAAAGTACAGTCTAGTTTACTCCCCCTGTTTTTGTTTATAAACGAAACAAAAAAATAAAAGGAGAAAAAAACAAAAAAACGTGTATTAAATATCCACCAGAGGTGGACCTTGCACATAACAAACAAGTTTTCAATTTATTGTTTGATCAATGGTTATAATCTTTAATTTCGAGCTCATATATTAGTTCTCATGTAGTGAGTAAGCTAGTTTATATGAATGTTTGATGTTTGGCATGGGATTGTTACCTCTTTCAAAACGTGTTCTGATGATGGGAACCTAGAAAATTCCCGAAATAGATCTATCAACACATTCATGAAAGGGGCAAAGAATAAATTTGAAAACAAAGACTCTATAGAATATTTATTAGGACAATATCCGAATAAAGAAATATAGAGTATGGCCTCGAACTTAAATAATTTGCATTTTCATTGCACAATTAAAGGTCGAAAAAAAAAATAATTTTTATTTGAAAAAAAAAAATTATATCAAACTTAATGAAAAAACTCCAGTAATTCTTTCGAATTTTTCAACTTTTAAATCGCCATTATTTCTTAAGGTGGCTACTTTTTATGTATAGTCTAACTAACCCTGTCCATCGTTTCTCTCAAATCGAAAAACCTTGAGAAATAAGAGCCATCTAAAGTTAGTTTCAACATGTGTCGATTATTTTTGAAGTATCTCCAATATCCAAACAGTCTATTGCGATTGACGGTCCAAAGTAGGTTATCAAGTAAAGTTTGATTTATCCCATTTAATTCCTCCATATTTACACAATTTTTGAACTGTAGCCTTAAGACAGCTAGTGTGAATGGTGCTCAGAGTAAACATCTATTGTGAATAAGTGTCACTTTGTAGTAAAAACAGAAGGCTGCATTTTGTCTATAAAATCTATTGTGATTGAATATACACAATAATCTGTTGCGATTGAATATCCAAAATGATCACTTAGAATTCCACCTAACTCCAGTGCGAATGTTGTCTTTTTAAAAATCTATTGTGAATGAGAGTCACTTTGCAAAACTATCGGTCAAGAGTAGACAATTTAGTAAATTGTGATCTAATTCCTAGCTAAATAACAATTTTCTGCTTTAGAAATTCGTTTTACTAAGTTTGACATTTATTGTGAACACACTCAGGGAACTTCTGCTGTAATTGTTTGAGTTGTTGTAATACATATATTTATTTTTAATTGAAAAAAACAGTAATTTGTAGAGGAAACTTAATTTTTGACTACATATGTAGTTCATTAAAAAAAAAAAAAAACAAACCACAACAAATTACTGTATTATTATTTTGCATTCATTTTATACTGTAGTCATATTTTATTTAAAAAAATTAAAAACAAATGTTTGTTTATTTTTCATTACATATGTGGTTCGTTTTTACCGCAATTGTGGTTAATTTTTTGAACAGTAAAAAACAAACGCCAATGTTAGTTGAATTTACTGAAATGTAAGTCGTCTCTTTTTAAGTTAAATTTCATTTGTTTTTAACTACATTTGCAGTGGTCTAGAATTCTAAGTGCAGTGTTCCACCTAAAACACTATTGTGATTAAATGTCAATATGACATACTGTCAAATTATTTATGTTTTAATACTCGTATAATGTCTGAATTTAAATTGCCTTAATATCTGATTCAAGCCCTTTGTTGTGTGTCAAGGAAAGATTTTTATTTATTATGTTGGCCCTACGTTGGACGTCAAAGTTTTATAACCATATATACTGATTTTAAAATATATAGCATTTCAAGCTTTATGTAAACATTTCGTTTACAATCTAAACGCCTTATAGTATCATTTATGTACATTAAACTGCAAAAACCTTTAACTTGTATTGCCCCCTTTTTTGGAAAATACAACTCTGTAGGTGTTTTATGGCAGAAAAAAGGTGGCAATACTAAGTTGTGTGTAATATTTCCATAAAAGTGACAAATAATTACACGCCTTCTTAAAGGCGGTTTAGTTTAAAGTGATTTGTAGTTTTGCAGAAAATTCTTCAAATTTTCATAAGACAATTTTTGTCAGGGATTTCTTTTGTTCATGTTGTAGTTGCTATTTTATAATGCTGCTGTTAATATTCTGTTTAAGACATGGATAACAGCTGTTGTTTGGTTGCATATGAAAAATGTGCATAATTTTGAAATGAATTTTATTTTACTGCATGTAAAAGTACTCGTATATATATATTTTATATGTAGAGTTATAAGTTGATGTCCTATAAACTAAACATTTTTGAAACTTGATTAAAGAATGTAGTATGACTGATAAATAATAAAATGTTTTCTGGGCAGGACTCGTCATACATTTCAAAAAGTTGTCTGTTAACAGTTGTCAATTTATGATCATCGATATGTGTATCATAATATTTTTTAATGTTATATATTGTCTGTGGCTTTTTAGTATCAACTAAGTGTAATTTTGCATTCCTGCGTACCCAAAACAGGGGAAGGAATGCTAACAAACACACATGAAAGCTTAGCTAGAATCCGCCCCCATATTGGGCGCCATTATAAACTTTAGAAACCACATTATATGAAACTTTGGAATATCTTCCCCGTTATGCAGAATTGTATTGCTTTATATTGTTACAAAAACTTAAGGCTCTTTAAGTTCAAAACTTCCTCCCAAAAAACCTTCTTTGGCTTAAGTTATCCCTCCCTTTGACTTAAAGTTGAAAGTTTAACATTTACAAATGTTATATATTTCATTATTATAAATATTTCTTTTTTTTTTGTTTAGTGATATTTATTTATGAGGTCATGCGTAAATGTGGGAACATTTTTTTCATTAAACTTCTTATGAACATTTATGATATTTTTTTTTTTATTCAAAATGTAAATAATCTCCTTATGTGGGTTGTATATTTATATTTTTATGTAGGTTTTTATACTCTTTTCGCTTACCATAAATAAGCAGGATAAATGGTTTTAATATAATAAAGATTAAAAATATAAATTAAACAGTACACGCAAAAAAAAGTCTGTAAAGTCAGCAACATTTTTGCTGGGAGAATCGTTGTAGAAAAATTGCTAAATTCAGCAAAATTTTTGCTAAACTTGCTAATTTTTTGCTGATTTTGCAATTTTTCTACAAGGATATTCCCAGCAAAAATGTTTTTTTTTTTTGTGTAACGTTTTTTTTTTGTAATTCGCTGAATTTTATACAAGTAATATATTAAAAAGGATTGAAATATGATTTTTTGCTATTTAACTTGTTAAAAGAAATACAATTGCTAACGTTTAATATATGCACTAGAGTGGTTTTAGTGTATATGGGGAATTTTTTTTTTTTTTGAAAATTGAAGGTGCTCATGTCTAGGATTGTGTCATTTAGTGTACAAATGCTATTGCAAAAGTTTTAGCTCAATCGGACTATGCCTTCCCGACCCCATTCAGCCCAAAAGTTTAGAATATTTAGGGAACACTGAAAGAATTATCCTTCATAACATTAATGAAACAATTTTGAAGAATTTCATTATATCCAATAAATATTATTAATATTAGGAAATTTTTCATAAGATTTAATAGTTCATAAAAAGAATTCATTCGATTTTATAAATTATCTGTTTACATTTACATTTAATAAAACTTTTCTTTAGAGCTATGAAATTATATCAGAGACTTAATTTGTTTATTTTCTCATAACATGCATTTCTAACTTCAGATTTAAGATTTAGTTCTTAAGTGTTCAACATATTTTATTAAGAGCTTTATTATTTAAATGTACACAGAGAGACTTCGGAAGAGTTTTAGTGAAATTTTTTAACTAAACTAATGAAGTTTTCTTTACAATGTGAATTAAAAATTTCTTAAACTTTATGAAAAGGCATCATAGTTTTAATGAAACTATTTTTAAAGAAACTTTTTCATTTGTCGCTTAAAAGTTTTAATAACAAAAATGAAAATTTTCATTAAATTTTATAAAAAAAACTGCATTAATTTTATAAAAAGTTGCAATGGACGAGTTCCAGTGACATTATATAGAACTATTGCAAAAATTCATTGATATCATGCCACTAATTCTTTCAGTTTAGCATTTTTTTATTGTGGATTTGAATGAAATTGTTTAAAAAATAATGTGAAGCGGTTCATTGGCTTTGTTCCAAAGCATTTTTCAAGACGTTCATGAAGAGTTTTATTATTAATTCCAGAAAACTTCTTAATATTAAAAAATTTTATGAAACTATCTCATATATTCTACAATTCTTCATTACCGGAATTATTCATTAGTTTTATAAAGATTTTCATTAATTCTACAAACATTTATAAACATAGACTTTAAAGAAATCTGTTTCAAAGATTCTATCAAAACATTCAATCCACGAGTTCCAGTGACAAATTTCGTTAAAGCTATCTAGAAATTCATTACTGAAGTAAAGATAATTCTCTCAGTGTTGGGTTGCTTATTTGCAGGAAATCATATTAAATACTTTTAAATTATCCAAATAAAAAATTTTGTTTTTTGCTGTTACACACAGAGAAATAAAGTGTCAATCGAATTGCAAAGTGTATATTAATGGTATCAACTTTAAAATTCTGTTAAAACCACGATATTTACATTAGATTTCTGAATATTTTGGGTGTTGCAACTAAAATTCAGTTGAATTAACAAAATTTTGTGTGAACTCTAATATTAAGCTGTGCCAACCGTCAGTCGTAGTAACAGAATTTGAAGAAATAACTGAAAACCCGTTGTCTTTAAAATACGTTAACGAAATAACGAAATAACTTAAATGCCGTTCTCGCTAAAAACCCGTAACCGAAATAACTAAAATGTCGTTACCCCTAAAATACCGTTACCCCCTAAAATACCGTTACCGCAATAAAAGAACATAGCGTTACCCTTACCGATACCCGCTTCTAATCGGTTACCATTCATGGTTTTAACACAGCAATTGCCCTTATGGCACATTTACTTTACTCACAATATTTTGCCGTTACCGAAATAAAAGAACATAGCGTTACCCTTACCGAAACCCGCAGCGAATCGGTTACCATTCATGGTTTTAACACAGCAACGTACTCGCAATATTTTGTCGTTAAAATCCTAATTAAAACCCGGTCTACTCACTTTTCTTTTAAGATAAAAGTTTTTTCATTTATTTTTAGCTATTCAAAAATTAGCTCAAAATCCGTAAAATCTTGGACTTGAGGTAGCATAATATTGTAATAAAGATTTTATTTTATTTTTACTATCAAAAATAAAATAAAAGAATTTAAAAAACACCAAAATCCGTAAAAAAAATAACGATTTTTTTTAATTTTAACTATCAAAAACTGACTCCCAAGTTATTAAAAACAACTGTTTTTCTTTAATTTTTACCTTCATTAACTTTTTGGTTCAAATAAAGAATTTAAAAAAGAATTTAAAAAGAAAATATTATATGAGAATAATAAATGGTCCAGAAAAAAAGTATTTAAGTGTATTTTGTTTTTTATTAAATTTGTAGTTTAAATATTTATTCCATAAAAACAAAGGTCACTGATTACTTTTTAAATAAACTACAATCAGTTACTGTTAAAATATTGGCGAGGAATATTTCTACTTACGTGCTTTAAGCAAAACATGTGTTTTGGTAAAAGAAAAATGTATGGGAAAACATGTTTTATTTGAATACACGACCAAAACACGTTTAGTGGAAACGTAGTATAAAGAAAATTTTCGAAATCTTTTCATTGTTTCCGATAACTTTATTTCAATAAAACCTACTACCTAATAAATTTCTAAAATATTAAAAAACAAACAATCTCTCTAATACATGGTATAAACTGCAGAACTTTTTTAAGTAGACACAGGCAAAGAAAAAACATGGCTGAGGGAACCATATTCAAAGAGCATAATACATTTTTGCATTCGTGATTGAAACAGCCATGTTACCGTGGTGACAACCAAACTCTTATATGCTTCTGTATCATAATATGATAATTAGATTGCCATATTATGGTTCCAAATATATACCAATTGTATCATATTATGGTTCTGGAAATTTGTATGAATTATGATAATATAAGCCTAGCATTCTGTTGAAACTCGATTTAAAAGATATGCGTGTTTTTAATAGTATATTTATTTAATAATTCACATATTTAAATAAACTTAGGTTTAAAATAATTTAAGTAATCAAATTGTCTTTGCGCTGAAGAAAAAGTTTTGTCAAATATAAAATCATGTTTGCAGCAATCATAATAATTGCATTATAATCATATTATAGTCCTAGTTATCATATTATGATCATTGAAACGAACTTCGTCATTATTTATTACCATGTTATGATTATTGCAAACATATTATGATTATTTCGCACTACATACTTAAAAGCAAGTGCATTTTGTTTAAAATGTTCTTTAACAATCATTTTTTGCATAAATCATTTTTTGCATAAAATAAAGTACTTTTTTATCACTTTTTTATAATAAACAACAACTTTATTTAAAGCGTGCGCGACAGTTAACCTTTTACCTAGACTTCCAGGGCAGACCGAGTTGAGACTACAATTGAGTCGTTCTTCCACAAAACAAATCACCATTACAATTACCACCAATACGTTGTTTGTCCATTTTTAATATATTTTTGTTTAATATTATTCATTTTGTTGGGGCTGACTGTTTTCTCACAACTTCTTTTCACAAAATCTCAAACTAGAATGAAACTAAAAGAGCGAAGACGTTCATAAAAAAACTGACTGATCATCTTATAGTTGGCGCGATTCTAATATGGCTGCAGTTAGATAGAGCAATATGATAATAATTGCTATGGTATGATTATAGACAATACAATAATATGATAACTGAAAAAAAAGAGAAATTTTTATTAGAACATGATAAAAGCAACTATTATTGGTGAAATATGATTGATACAATAAAAGTTTAATTGAAACAACTATTTATTGCTGTAGGAAACATAGTTTTGTAGCCGCAAGCATATTGCAACCATATTCATGTTCAAAATTATTTGCCATTTTGTCATACGGTGTCAGATGAGTATTCAGTGACACTAAATACTTCCCGATAAGACGCATAAAATTAAATTCTATACAAATATAAAATGCAAATTATGTTACATAAATTTAGCGTAACAGTTGTCTCTTTAATGTCTTAAATCTTTAAGAATATTTCAAAAAATGTCACAATACTTTTTTTATTTATTATATCTCAATTTAAAGATCTCATGTAAATTTAATGTAAATTTAAAGTTTAAATTTGTTTCACAACGTAAATAAAAATTTGCATTTTTTGTAACTCAATGTATTGATTACTGAATGAATTTTATATTTACATGACAATAAAGGATGTAGTCAAACGGATGAAGAAATAACAAATTTTTGAAAAAAAAAAAAAAAAAACCGAAGAATAGATTTAAAAAAATACCACGTGTATGTGATCGATCTATCATAAAGCAAAACTTAAATAGAAAAATATTTTTAAATAAAAAAAATAATTCCCTTTTTTGTACAAAAAAAAAAAAAACTGAGTTCCCTTTATGTCCTTTTTAAATAAATTTTTTTCCATGGTTGTTAAACAAATATTATAAAATTTGTATCTCCAAGTGATTGATGGATATTTGGAATATTTAACAGTTATTGCTTATTTTTTTCCACAGGGATGTTGGAACAAAAATCAAAATATATGCAACTCTGTGTATGGTCTGTGAGCCCAAATAAATCCATCATAATTTTTTGACACTTATAATACGGCCTGTGTTGTTTTTTTTCAACACACAAAATCAACTTGCAATCATTCACCATAACCTAACTGTTGTCATTATCATCTGTCTTTTACTGGGACAAGCTCACTGACTGACTGACAGACTGCATAAATGTGACCATTTGACAATGGCAATATTAGGGATTTAATATTGTTGTTGTAAATTGTTGAGCATTGTTGTAATTTTATCATGTGATGACATGATGATGGCTTGGCTGCCTGGCTATATTCACTACACATAAAAGCCACAAAATTATGTTACCAGGGTTGTATTTTTTGTGTGTTTTAGTGACTTTTGCCTAGGATGCTGATGAGGTTTATCAATAATGTTGCCATTTGATTTGTTGTAATATTATGGTCGTTATCGCACCATGTTGATGACACATCATACGAGTAAAGTTTTAAGAATGATGACAATGATTTTGATGAATATTTGACTAGTCAATTATTAATGCTAAACTTATGAAATTTATCGCGTAAGAGAAGAGGGGTCGGGATTAATCACTCAAATTTATCAAAAAAAAAATAATCTATTTAAATATGGTACAAAATTGCGTGAGTTTTAATTTAATTTAAGGATTTAAAAAAGTTTTTGTAAAAATTAAAAAAAAAAAACAGTTCAGTGTTAAAATATATATTTCCAAGTAAAAATGGTATCATATACATATGTCCACATATGATCATATAAGGATATAGCTAATCATATATCTCCATATATAATTCAATACTTGACCATATATGGTCTCATGTACTCAGCGCGGTTCCAGGGGGAGAGAAAATAGGAAATTTCCTCCCCCAAAATAAAAATTTTCAAAAATATTAGAAAATTTGTCAAACATACTCTAACTTCCATCCCCAAAATCTTTTCCTGGATTCGCGCCTGCATGTACTGAAATGTATGGGCCAAAGCAAAAAAGTTATGATATAGTTATATATTACTTTATACGGTTATTTATAATGAAATATTGCAAAACATATATTTATATGAAAATCATATAAAATATATAAATGTATAACTCAAATATATAATTATATCTTTATATACACTTAATATGGTGCAATGTGTAAAAATATATAATTATATATAGATCTATATATGTTTATGTTACTTATAACTGCATATATTTGTATACAATTGTATCTTATTGGATGTTAATGTAACACGTTTTATATAATTTGATACATTTGGATGAGGACAAAATTTGGATACAATTGTATGAAGCAATATTCAATTTCATCAAATTAAATCTTATTTTTATCAAATAATGTATAATTGTATCAGAATAGATACAATTAGATGTTCTCATTTTTCAAATATATTTATATATAATACGAAAATTTACAAAATATTTTTTTACAAAGGTGTATATTATCATATATACTCAATTGTGGTCATATATGATTCATATGTGATCATATATGATCATACACGACCATATATATGATTTATATATGCTCATATATAATATGTATATATATGTATCCCCTAAGTATCTGTATGAAAACTTTGCGGACTGTCGCCAAATTAAACAAATGTCCCTAAACTATGCGGGGGAAAGAATAAATGTCCCAACAGTATGCGCTTTGCATACATATGCTCATATATGATCTATATATAAACTATTGCACAAATTTTCGACTCCTGTTGAAAGATTAAATGCCTCTTATTTGAGTTAACAGAAATTATGGACAGGTTTAGGTAGACTATACTTAAAAATTGTGACAAGCAAAGTTTCACGTTCAAAGTCTTCACCTCAAGAATTAATGAACATTTCAAAGTCGAAACATGAAAAAAAAAATACTTGAAGTTTACAAGATTTTTTTTATTCATATCATTTTTTTGCTCAATGTGTTTTACTTTCGGATTCAAACCAGTACAAAATGGAGTCACTCGACTTGGGAGATACGAGGGCGGGTCAATAAGGCTGTGAATTTTTGAATGCAACACAGTTTTTTTTAGTATAAAAAGTTTTCATTTTTAACATAGTCTCCTTTTAGCTCAATACACTTAGTCCAAGGTTTCTTCAACTTTTTTATTTCTTTCAAAAAATAGGATTTCTCGAGATCCTCAAAATAGGCATTTGTTTGAACAATATTTTCATCATTGAAGCTAAATCTCTTTCCACCGAGCCATTTCTTTAGGTTTGGAAACAGAAAATATTCACATGGGGCTAAATTCGAAGAATATAGCGGATAGGGTACCAAATCGTTCAATTGCGGTTAAATAGCTCTAAACAATCCATTTATGGTCAATTGAGAAAGCTTTAAAAAACCCACCTGATCATTTAAAATCGAAACCCCCCAATTTTTCGAAATTTGTTTTATTGAATTTATTGACCTCAATTGGACTTACAGAACGTTCAGCGTCACTAGTGCTTGTGCGACCACAACGCCACTCAGTTAACCACTGTTTTACCATTGAAGTTGATGGTGCAGAGTCCCCATAGTACATATCAAGATTTTCCTTGGTTTGAGGGACGCTTTTTTCGCAAAAAAATAGTGTTTTTTGAGCACTTTAAATTTACTGTTTTCATTTTTACGATAAGTGAAGTTGTTTGATTTGAACGAAACTTTAATGACGAAACTTCCTCAAAATTTGTTAGTAGTCTATTAACATATGTAATTTGACGGGAGCAAGTAAATGCGAGGGAAGTTTGAAAAGTCACGGACATATTGATCCGCCCTCTACTTTCCCTAAAAAAGTAATCTACATATAGCTGCTTGGTGAAACCAAAATTTGCCGATTTACAAACTTTAGCAGTTTTTCCATAGGTTTTTGTGCCGTTTAATGGAATGGAGTTTTGAGAATAGTATTTAACCCTCAAACCGGCCTAAGATTTTTTGCAATGAAATTTTTACCACTTGCTCGGCAAGAAAAATAAACAATATGTTTTTTTACCATGTTACCTATTTTAGGCGATATGGACAAATATAGGTTATGAGCGAATCTCAAAAACTATTCCATAAATTATTCCACTTAACAAGATATAACTACAGTCCAAAAAATTGCCCTTTTTGTGCTTTTACTAAAGAAAATATGGCGATTTTCGTTTTTCGAAAATTGCGAAATTCAGCGAAAACGCACCTTAACTTCAACATATATTGATTTCAATAACGGCTTTGCTAATAATAGTTAATAAAAACTTTCTGACAAATTTCATAAAAATCCGTCCATACGTTTTCAAGTTAAAACGTTGTCCTTTACAGGCATCCTTTTGGAATCATGTATGTCCTTATATCAAAATTAGAGCTTTTTTTAAAAGCTTTAGCTTCAATCTTACTTTGCGTATAGAATAAACGGTTTCCTGTCAACATAAATATGTTTTCAATACTTGAAAATTGTGTTCATTTCAAAATATTTATTTTTTTTAAATTTTATGAAATTTTAACTCGAACGCTATCTCGCTGCCAAACTGTGCCATACACACAAAAAATTGCTTCACAAAATATTTTGTAAATTCGGTTTTCTTTCGAAATTTGCTTAAATTCTTATATATATATATATATATATTATAATTCTTATTTATTTCACATGAATTGAGAACTTAGGTATTAGAATACATCTTCACAACAAACTGCAACAAAATTTATTCTTTTTATTCCTAGCGATAATTTTTAGGCCGTTAAGGGTAAATAATTTACGCGGATGGATTGAGTATGCTTAAACATCGGCTAACACATACACAAAAGATTATTCGAGTTATACAAAAAATAAATTTTGAAAATATTTTGCCTCAATGTGTCGAAAGCTTTTGAAATTCCTTATTTGTATTCACAATAGATTTCACAAATGCTGTGCTGTCAACATGGTGTTTTTCTAAAACTAATGTAGCTTAAAGTAGATTTGATTTTAACCCTCTAATGCCCGAATTTTGTTTTGCAATGAAATTCATGTATTCGTCTCGAAAAAAAAATAATAATTTCTCTTAAAAAAATGTTTTTCGCTGACTACTTTCGGCGATATGAGCAAAAAATAATTTAAAATTTATCTCGAAAACTAATGCAAGTAAAACAAAAGTTTGTACCAAAAATTATTGCTCTTACCAAGACATAACCACAATCCAAAAATAAACTTTTTTGTGCTTCTTGGCGGTTTTGGCTTTTTGCAAAATGCGAAATAGGGCGAAAAAGTATCTTAACTTCAATATTTTTTGTTCAAACTTTAGACTTTTGCTACTATTACTGATTGTCTTCTCTATACCAAAACGATTCGTCCATTACTTTATAAGTTAAGACAATGTCCTTTAGAGATATCCTGATAAAATCCTGTTCGTTCTTGAAGAAAAATAAGGACTGATTATTAAAGGTAATACTTCAATCTTACTTATACTTAATTTTCAAGAGTTTTAAATCAACTTAAATAAGTGTTTTAGTTGTTGGAAATCTCAGTTAATTAAAAAATAATTATTTTTTGAATTTTTACAAAATTTGAACTTTAAAGCTTTCTCGCGTTTTAACAGTGCACTGAATACGAACAGTTTCTTCGCAAAACTTTTAGCTAATTCACTTTTATATCGAACTATATCAATTTCTAAGTATAAAACACTCATTCGAAGCATTTGGGTTCAATTTATAAACGATGACAAATGTCATCGTCAGGCGTTAGAGGGTTAACCAAAATCCCTAAAAATAGTATTATAATCTTGTTGAACTATTTCATTATTTCATATGCGAAAAATACTAATTGATTATTATTTTTGTTTCTTTTCAGGTATGTTTTACTAATCAAATTATCGAATCAGGCACAAAATAAAGGAAACAGGTGAATTTAAGTTAATATATCATACGCGAGACAGCTAACTTAAATTTAAAAATTCGAAACCCAACAAACAAATTTGAATAAGTATTTAAACCAGACGCTATTGCACTAAAATGCATTAATTTATATATACATTTTAAAAAAACGTCATGACAATCCCATGTTAAAGGATCGTTGTCCTGGAACACGTCACAAGGCTCAATCACCCTTTCCTATGACGAACCCATGTTAAAGTGACAGTTTTTTTTTTATTTTATAAGAACCGGTCTCTGTCCCAATGTACCAATCACGTGACGTGTCCTGTGACAGGTCCTCTCGCATATGTAAAAGTTCATATGCTTTTTCATTTCACCCTCAATTTAACAATTTTTTATTCATAAATTTTCCTTCACAATTTATAATTATTGATTCCTTTGGAATCTGCTTTTTTCTGTGGAAATGCTTGTGTTTTTTTATTCTCTCATTTTCCATGTCATAGTGTTACTAGGTCAATGTGTAAAATAAATACATTCACATTCACTCACTCTCAACCAAGTCTTTAAATAAGTGCAATTTTTTTTTTTTGTTCCAAGCTGGTTGATTGTTCCATCCATTATTGTATTTGCTAAAAGTGCCAAACATCTTTGGCAATCATCAATATAAATTACATTTCATTTAGTTTAGTTTATTTTTTTTAACTTTTTTTCCCTTTATATACTTGAGTACTTTTTAAAACTTTTATCTTTGAATGGCTTATGGAAGTGTTTTGCAAGAAATTTATAATCAACGGAAGACGAAAAACTGCTTGGAAAAATAAAAATAAAATCAAGTGTTAAAAAATCGGTGTCAAATCAATTTTTTTTAATGGTTTTTGTCTTGTTAATAGAGATATCTTTAGCTTTTAAAATGTTTTTGAAATAAATTGTTGGTTCACAAACAATAAAATTTACAGACGTAACAGCTGTTTGAAATATTTGTACCTATATTGAATTTGGTGTTTAATATGAGGGGCTGAAGAGACAATTTGTATAAAACAAATCTTAATTATTGGTTGTTTAAGAATTTCTAATCTAAACAGTTCTAAAATATTTTATTATTTCCCAAAACAAGGATTCAAACTTCCCCTTCAACGTATACACTCATAAAAAAAAGTTTGTAAAGTCAGCAAAAAATTTTGCTGAGTCAGCAAAAAATTAGTCAGGAGGGTGCTTGCAAAAAAAGTTGGTAATGTCAGCAAAAGTGTTTTGCTGAAAATCAGCGAGCTGATTTTTACCAAAAAAATTGTAATCTCAGCAAAAGTTTTGCTAACACTTAGTTGAATGAAAATGAAAATTTGGTTGGTAAATTTTACAAAACTTTTTGCTGAGTCTTAGTAAAAATGAAAAAACACAAAAAACTAGTAGAAAATCTGAATATTAGTTGAAATTTAGTTAACTGCAAATGAAAATCGACATGGTAAAATTTACAACACTTTTTGCTACTTATTAGTTGAACTAAAGTAGCAAAAACAATTTACTAATCTACAATATTATTACAAAGTATTTGTAAAATGCAAATCAAAATTTATGTAATAAAATTTACAACATTGTTTGTTGCATATAAGTAGAAATAAAACAAATTTTAACTCTTATATAAATTTATTGAAAATACAAGTACATAAAAGCAGTAAGATACGAGTATATTAATAAGCAATATTTATTGATGTAAATAAAAACTAAAATGCAAAACAAAAGAATCATTTCACAGAATGAATATATTACATTGTTAAAGTAAAGTAATACACAATTTCTATCTAAATAAAGTACTGGCTTGGTATGTCAGGTGTTGGTATGACTTTCGTGTCATACTTTTTAAATAAAAAATAATTGTATTTCTAAAAATTTGTTATATAACAACACTTTATTTTAAATACTTAACGTTTCACCTGCATGAAACACAAAATAAAGACATAAATTAAAGGCAGGCAACAAATATAACATGGACCTGAATTGCTTAGCTTTCTTATAAACTATTTTTTTTTTTTTTTTTGATTAAGTTTACATAAAAACAAATAATATTAAAAAAATTATAATGAGATTTAATACTTAGGCTGAGTTTTTGGGATGGCAGTTAGGCATGGTTTAGTTAAACGTAAATCGAATTTTGTCACCCATTTCCAAATTTATTAACATAAATTTGTGGAGACAACACTTTCTCATATAGAATTTTGGTCTTTATATTTCACACACTAATTTTAAAGATAATCAACATCCTGAAAGCTCGGCCTGACTATTTTTGTGTTATTAGTTAACCAATAAATTTGTTGTTTTGTTTCTAACTGTTAAATATTTAGTTTACTTTAATAGTTAATACTAATAAAAGAAAATCGACACGTAACTTATTTTGTTAAAATTGTCAATACAAAAAAAAAATGGATATATTATCAGCCATTTATTTATATCCGAGGCTAGAGATATATAGATTTGAAGTATATCCAAGAACATTTTAAACAATAGGCTGCGTTTACATTACACTCGAAATCTAGTTTAAACTAGATTTCGAAATCTAGTTTATGCATCAGATTATGTACCATATGATCGAAATCTAGTTTAAACATTCGTAATGTAAATGCGCTCTAAGTCAATTAAAAAAATTTAAATTGTAAATATGTAAGTTTGATTTTTTATAACTAATTTGTTAATTTTATTCTTCCAAATACTTTATTAGACTCAAAACCGTATTGCAGTGGTGGTCTTTTGGAAAGTGCATACCAAA
Source organism: Delia radicum (assembly GCA_021234595.1). Taxonomy (NCBI): domain Eukaryota; kingdom Metazoa; phylum Arthropoda; class Insecta; order Diptera; family Anthomyiidae; genus Delia; species Delia radicum. Next base: position 21,749,431 of record CM037852.1, on the reverse strand, counting down.
CAAATAACACTGCAAAAATTTCCAAACATTTGTACATGCGTTCGGGTATTTAAAATTAAATAAAATATATATTTGGAAGCAGCACGTTATTGCTTCTAAAACGGTCTCTACTTTATAAATAATATTTTCAAAGTAGACATATATATATTTAACATTTAAAAAAACTTTCACCTTGGATAAAAATAAATGGCTGAACATTTATTTTATTATGAAGCTCTGCAGGACTATCTATAAGCTTCATGAAACTCCCCTGCGAGTCTCGTATGGAGTATCGTTTACACTTCCCATCAATTTTTGTGGACGATGGTTTAATAATGGAATGAAGAATGTATATTAAAGTTGCATCTCTGCTCTCTGAAAAAAACACAAAAAAGAATATTAAAACTATAATTTAAAAAGTATTTTTGCATGTACTGCTATAGGGCATTTAATATTACTGAACTAAAATGAAGATATACTGAATTACGTGCTTATTTAAAGCTGTTATTATAATTTTTTAAGGAACTTTAAATTAATTTTTGTGTTAACTTTTTGTATATTAATTTGTTTACTCAAATCGGTCTAATAGTATAGGTGCATGATAATTTGTAAACCCTGTTTTATTTTTAGAATTAAGTGTTCATGGATTTTATAAATGTATTTGTTTAGATTTTGTTTTTATAATATTCATTCTGAACTAGAAATTTAAAATAAAAAGTTATCATTTAAATTTATAAAATAAAATAATATAAAAATTGAAATTGTCCACAATTTTGTGATCCTGCCAGGAGTAGAGAAAAATAAAGAAATCTATTATTTAACGCTAAATAAAGTTTTTCTGAATAAGCAAATATTCCAAAATTAGGGTTAACAACATATGTATAAAAAAAATAATGAATTAAATGTATTTAAAACAACTTGGAATATGCTCAATTTTATAAGAAATGTGTTGCTATCTTGGCCACAATGGCAAATTTCAATTTTAATATTATTTTATTTTTATAATTTAAATGATACTTTTTATTTTAAATTTGTAGTTCAGAATGAAAATTATAAAAACCAAAATCTAAACAAATACAATTATAAAATCCATGAATACTTAATTCTTAAATAAAACAGGGTTTACAAATTATAATGCACCTCATTCATATTAAAACAAAAAACTTTTAAACTTTTAAAAACTTCTAGTTTTTGTAAAAAAAAATGGAATTTAGAATTTGGCATTGAATACAAGTAGTTTTCAAAAACTAGTTTTGGTTGTAGTATAAAACACACAATTAAGATTTTAAATGAATTAATATTAAAATTGTATACTACATTGAACAACACAAACATATAACATTTATTCCCAGAATATTGGGCGGATTTCTAAGTATACTTTAAAAACTAAATTTCTTTATATAATTTTAAAATTGAATCTTCAACGAATTAATTTAAAAAATGAATTGTCTTGCTTAAATTATTTAACTGCTCTATTCAATCAACATCTAATTCAAAGAAATTGATTAAATTTTAAAAATAAGCGTCAATATAAATTTACTTTATTCTATATTTATACATTGTTTAAAAATAATAACGAATAATTAAAACGAGATATTTTTCAAGACCGGATACTATGTAAATCTACCAAGTTTTTATTAGACTTCAAATATAAAACATATTTATAACAGTTTACACACTATACGAGCTATAACATTAGTTCCCCAATTATTTAAATTTAAATACCTAATGACAGGTCACCATTTAATAGGGATAGCATGCTGTGGCAGAGCTTCTCTTTTACATTTTCTTCATAATATTTTTTTATTTTTGAAACGAAAGTTGGCCATTTTTTAAATGATTCCTTTTCAAGATTGGGGTGTAATTTTATTGTAGTCAATTTCAATCTATATAAAAACAATTTTAATTATGTAACTTTACAATCAAATTATTATCAAATTATACCAAAATATGTCCTATAGGAAGTTTGTAGGATGGCCAATCTGATAAAATATTGTCAATATTTACATCACGCTCCATTTTTTTTATTATTGAGAGCCTGTATGAGGCAGTATTTTTCCAACAATTTATAATTTCTTGTATGTTGACTTTCTGCGTTCGAAGCCAATTTTGAATTTTTTTCATTTCAATTTCTGGAATAATTAATACACATTAAGTGGTTCGAATTAAAAAAAATTCGATGATATGAAAATTTTTATAAATTTTAAAAAATCTGTTAAAGTCCACTTTAATTTTAATTAATATAATGATTGATTTTTATAGCGCCTCATTATAACAAAATCATTATCAATAAAAACTATTTTTCCGGTAAATTATTTTATGGTAACTATTTATGAAATTATTTCGTCAGTAGTATTTCAATATTAAATTAATGTCCTTTTTTATAATTTTTGACAACTTCACGGTGTTAACCTGTACGTGTGTACATTAACAACAACAAGAGTTGTTCAATAAAAGCTAACATTTTTAATTTATCATATTTTTGAGAGAAAAAAAAAAATACAGAAATATTTCGTTAGAATAATTTAAGAAATTTATTAGTTGTATTTAAGCGTAAACAACAGTTCATCGAATTGGTAAAGGTTGCGTTCAAATAACGCTCATAATCCATTTTAAATTAGATTTTGAAATATACTGAGAAAACTTATATTAGATTGAATGTTTTTATTATGTTGCTGCGATTAACAGATTTGCCATATTTTGATATATCTACAGATTTTAAAATTGTTTGAGGTGTTTGTGTTCAGCGCACCAATATTAACTAAATATCTATCATAAGGAATAAGAAACGGATAAAAATTAACCGATTTTTAAGTTTTATTTGTTTTTTGTGGTAGATCTTTAGATCAATTTTTTTTTTTATTCGGACCACTCAGAATTGTAACATGTCCGACCTAATTAGAAGTTAATGATTTTGGTTCTATAAACATTTTATTTTTTTTGTAATTTTAAGCTCTATGATTTAGCTAAATGATGTGGAATTAACATTCAAACAAGGTCGAAGAGAATCCATCAGAATGGTTTCCTTGTAAGATTTATATAAATCTGTTATTAATGTATAATATGTTTAAATAAGAAATACCTTGCTGCTCTGTAAATGGGGCTTCTTTTCCTGTAACCATAACATCTTTAACGATTGTTTGCTTCTTTCCTTTTTGCCGTAGAAGTTATACTTTTTAAAAAGAAGTCGACCAGCAGATTTTCCGTTTTAGTAAACCAAGTATCCTTAAAATTAAAAATAATTAAAATTAGACTGCTGGTGTTGCAAATTAATCAACAGTTATTACTTTACTCTCTGAAGGGAAATATTCGCATATTTGGTCTGACAAATCATTCATCATTCGGTTAGTTACCAATATTTTATTTTGATGGCAATATCTAAATATGTTGTTTGATATTGTTCTTCTATGGCTTTCAATTAGCAAGCCCGTTAATTTATATGAGGCCAATAAATTTTGAAAATCCGAACCAAGAGTTCTTTTCAAGTTCTGTGAAAAAAAATCAATACATAATAATCAATGAATTCTTAGTTTAAGTCTTCTAAAATTCTTAGTTTAAGTCTTCTAAAATAGCATGCTCATTTTCAGTGTTACGTGATATCGTTGTAAGCCCTAAGATATTTTAATCAAAAAATTACGACAGCACTTCCATGAAGCAATTTAATTCAAGTACGCGGTGTAAACTTTAAATATCACGCTATTTATAACGATGTCATGTTACACAAAACTGTAGTCAATAAAGTTCCTTCCAATCGACTTCGAGTTGCTGGCCTTTCTTTTGTTAATTTGGTACAGGAAGAAGTATATTGTTAAAACTATTTCAAAATTTGTAATATTTTATATGGATTAAAATTTTTCTTTAAATAAAGTTTCGTTTAAGTCTCATTATATCGGGAAATGTTTAAGGATTATATTCAGAAATATTTTAAAAATATTTTGAATCTACTGCATAGATGTGCAAGTTAGATCCCTTAGATTATTTATTGAAGTATAATGCATAAATATAGTTTTAATATGTCCAATTTTTAATCAGTTTCCACGCAATGACCCACAATTCGCACAGGCAATTGGATTGAACTTTTTTGACTCTATGTAAATGTGAGATTTAGAGAACAAAATACTTAAAAAAACATATGCTTTAAAAAATATTCTGCTAACAACGACTTTATGCTACCCTCTCGCGATATATTTGCAATAACATTTTTACAAATATTTGAATTTAAAATTTAATTTCCATTTTTTTTTTTTTTTTTTTTTTTTAAAGAGAGGCAACACTCAGGAAATACTTCCCATATTCAGTGTGTTGCTTTCTTTGGAAAGGGATAGTATAGAGATGAAAGGTGGGGAAAGATGAAGGGCTTCAGACATGGCAATTTGTAAGCAAATAACTATAAAAACACAGCGGTGGGCCAAAATATAGGTGTTTCTACAAACCAAATGACGTGTTTTGTTGTCTCATTATTTTTATGTAGTTTTTAAAACATAAATAATACACTTAAAAATAAAAAACTCACCACTAAACCATCAGTTTTTGATTTGAAGTTGACGGAGTATTATCTATATCATTTTTCCAATTGTTCAACTTGCTCTCGAATTCAACTCGAATATTTATTTTCGGAATAAGCTCATTCAAGTGCGCACTAGTCAATAGTAACAAATGATTAACAGTTATTTCGTTTTCTGTAAAAAAAAAAAGTTTTATATATTTCTACAAGATAGAATAGTTTTATAATACCTTCGAAAATTTTATAAATGTAATCCACATTCATAGGATCTATTTTACTTAGAACTTCAATTAGGCTCTTATCCATCTTAAACAACTTGAAGTCTGTACATTTTGAAAAAAAGTTTAATAAATAAATAACTAAAAAAATTTATAAATATTGCTTTATTTTTGTATATTTTTTTAATTCAGTAATAGTATAAAATTATCTATAAATAAAACTTTAGAAATATTAATTTCGTAATAATTATAAATTGCACAGTATTTTTAAAAAATGGTTGTTTATTGTGGTCGGATAAATACTAAATGCAATTGTTATTTAATAAAAATCGAAATGTTCCAGCTTAAGATCTATGAAACTTTTTGCTACTCATTTGATTGATTTGAATATAATTAAGGCTTTCAAAAATTGTTGGCTTTTTGAGGTTTGTAATGAAAAAGCGGATTTTCACTGCATTGGACAGATTCCTAGCCTTTAATAAAAATATGTCAAATAATAATTGTACATATATGGAATTTATTTATTTGATGGCAATAATAATTTTTTGTATATATTTATTTCTTTTTTAATTTTAATTAGTTACAAAAAGTTTAAAAAATTAGCTCTCTTTGCAAGTTCGTTAAACGAATTTATTTTCAAACTCAAGCCTACAAGAATGAAACTATTATTTTAAAAGTATTAGTTGCATTGCTTTGAAACTGCATGTGTAAGGAATCAGAATTATAGAAGCACCAATTTCCAAACAGTTTTTAAAATATTTGTTTTCAATTAGAAGATTTTATAAAAAAAATAGTGCTTGTTTAGAAAATTAAAATTATACATATTTTTTAAGCGCTTGATCAAAATTTTATTTTAAATTTTTTTTATATCCATAAATTTTATGAAATATAAAATGAAATTTAATGGAATGGACTCAGTATATATCATATAACGATTTAAAGTTTCTTAGTACAAAATGTAACATTTAAGTGAATATGGGAAACTATTTTATAAAAAAACAACACAGGTTTTGAACAAATTTGAAAAACAATTTAAAGCTTAATCAAAAGTTTGTTGTCGTATTGATTAACTATGAAGATATGAAAAAATATAGTAAGGAATGTTGTAAAAAATTGGTGGATGTATTAAAATCCTTGGAGGTTGACGGCATTGATTTTGAAGTTGATAATGAAATAATAACTGTTAAATAGGGGATAACTTTGCAGTTAGCCTTCTAGATTTTCAGAAGTGCTTCGATCTAAAAATGTTTTGCACATTACGCAAACTAATTTATGCAAATTTTTTGTTTTATATTTATAAAAGTTAAAAGTATGACTTTATTCTTGTTATATCTTCACCACAAATTTTATATGTATCAATTGGTACAGTATGAAATTCATCTATAATTTTAATTTCTATATTGCTATTTGAACGTGTTAAATTATATCCATCAAAACTTGGATTATAACTACATTATAAATATTCATTACTAAAAGAAAAATTTGTTTGTTTGCAATTTCATATAAAATTTCTACAATTTTAAATATTTGATTGTTTGATTTGGCGCAAAAGAGATCTCCACATTTAACAATTCTTCCATAATATGTGAATTTTTTATACACTTCAAACGATGTCAAGTTCATAGATGAATTAATTATAGTTTCAATATGATTGGAATTTTTAACATATTTTTCTAAAAAAAAGTAAGCTCTATTGTCCGTTCCTTCCATAACTGTCTTGACAAACGTCAACTGTAGTTTAAGTGACAAAGAATATATAACATCTATTCTGCAGTTAATAACATTAGTATAAGCCTTTAATTGGCGGTGCTTACTCTCAAATCTAAAACATGAAAAGTTTCTAAATGGTCCTGAATTTTGTAAAACAGTTGGGTAATGCGTTAAAAAGTGAAACTTGGTTTCAATGTTTCAGAGAATAACTCAATATATAATCGATTATGTTCTTCAATAATATTTCTTAATGAAATAACTACATCATCGTTAAATGATGAAATGTTAAGTAAATCCATAAGCTTTACGACTATTATCAAAAACTTCCAAACCGGATCATCGGAGGATACTTTTTTATAAAGCATTATTGGTAAGAGGTATAGAAAAGTCCTGGTCTCACTAGCGCTCATGCTTAAATTACCTGCATTTACCCTTTCTCTCGTTAATTTGGGCGAGTAGTTTCCGATTTCCCTTTTATAATTAAAAGTTTGTTTAATAGCATTTATTTCTTTCAAGGTAATTTGTTTATTATCTAAAAATGACCTTAAAATTGCACATATGTCATACTGAGCAACCCCCTCATAAAAATCATGCATTATGTCGACACTATGATTTGTAGCAACGTGAAATGTCAAAATTTCATTAATTTTGAGTCGCTACAAATTCCGGTGTTTTTTTTATCGTTTTCGCGTATGTCCGATTTATAATTTTCTTCCGTTCTCATTTTATGCACATTTTCTACTAACGAATATTTCGTTTCTTCTTTTGAAAGTTTGCATAATCTGCAAAACATATTCGCATTGAAACACTTCTGAAAATCTAGAAGACTATTAAGTGCCAAGTTATCCCCTATAATAAGACCAAGTACAAATTTAACATTTATTATTTCATTATCAACTTCAAAATCAACGCCGTCAACCTCCAAGGATTTCAATACATCCACCAATTTTTCAAAAACATTCCTTACTATATTTTTTCATATCTTCGGAGTTAATCAATGCAACATCAATAATTTTATTAAGCTTTAAATGGTTTTTTCAAATTTGGAAATGCCATATAGAATGCAGACACATACTGCGTATGTGAACCTAATGGATTGTTGATTTGTAAGTCATCGTTATATAAAAAATAGGGTATGCATTTACTATGATTGAGTTTTTCAGACTTTTGTTTCCATAATTTGCATTGAACAAAATTAGTTTTTTCATTTTCCGCACAAACAAGATCCTCGATTGATTTTAATGTTTCTTTTAGAACATTTCCACTAAAAATAGTTTTAATTTGAAAAGAAATTGGAAAAAATGTAGCCTTTGTATCAATTTCTTTATATAATCTTTCTCCATTCGAATAAGTTTCCTCGATTCTGAAATCAATTGTAAAATGGTCTAGTTCCCCCATTAAATTGTTTGCTTTCAAAACTTTAAAGATTTTATAGTCCGTATTAACATCTTCCAAATAATTTTCAAAATGATTAACTATTTGATTGAATTCTATTCTTTTCTCAGTGTCTTCTATACATTCTGAAAATGTTTTTATTATTTTTGTTGCAGCAGATGTAATGTGTTCTTTAACTAATACTATAATTTCCGTGACGTCAGTTCTTGTAAAATTTGGTTTTGAATGCAAATTCGATGCAAAGAGAAGCGCATTGTCTCTTAAAAAATTAATACAATCATTTACATTATTCCTATTATCCAATGCATTAGGATCATTTCGGCAGCTAAATCTACGTTATAATCTATATCAAATGTATTTGAAAGTTCAAACGCATTTTCGTCAGTTAAATTTACATTGTTTGTACTATTGTACAAAATATCGTTATCTACAATCATGAGCTCTTGTGGTGAATTTTTAAAATGATTCCGAACATGTCTATTAAAGTTTGACGTTTCTGTGAAGGCTTGTTCGCATAACGAACAAACAATGGATCTATCGCGTCCAACGCACCCTAGTTGGCGATTGTGATGAAACAATTCATAGATGGAAGCAAAAACTATTTTACAATTGTAACAAGCGATTGCATTCATGTTGCTAAAAAAATAAAAAAATTTAAAATCAGTATTTTGCTTACATTCCTAGTAATGTCAACAGGAAAGTTCGCATTAAAAGATTACTTCTAAAGAAATGTCGACTAAAAACATTAAACGAATTTGGTAGCAGTTTTTACAAATTTCGACACAGAAAAATTATTGCCTATAAAATTTCAATTAAACTTTAGAGGGGGAGGGTTGGCTTTTTTATTTTGATGATTTTTTTTTTTGCTTTATTATATTTTCCAGTTTTGAACTAAAAATATAACTTTTATAAGTTTGTTTTAAGAAATAAGTACGTTGTTTTAAATAAGTTCAAAATACTTAACCGTTTAGGCCTAAATGTACCCCGTATTTTGGCATAAATCTTTACTTGAAATATAATAGGTTATGTTTCAAGTAAATGCTTAAAACACTTGCCTTTGCGCCAAAAATGTTGCGCCCAAAAATAGTTTGCGACAAAAATAACATTTTATTACTTTGCAAAAAATTGTTTTCATAATATTTTTTTGGATACTTACCGTAATGGAATTTTCTGGATAGGCCTCAAAAAGCTTGGTATTGATATAAAAAAAAAATCTGGAGTGAAAAAATTTCATATTCTTCATTAGTTTAAAAAAATACATGTACTAATATGTAGCCATCTTTTATTTTTTTTAATAATTTTAGTCGGCATTTATGAAATAAGCGACCGCACTATACTAAAATGGCTACATAAACTATATTACTTTCAAATGCTTACCTTTGGTTATCAAACGATATGAAAACAATTCGATTAAATACTTTTATGTTTCTGTATTTAAATTATTTTTTTATTTAATTTATTTTACTCTTTTTTAATTTACTCTAAAACTCGTGCAACTTCGTCAAAGAAAATTACAAAAATGATGGATACAAACAGAGAAACAAGCCGATCGGCGCAAAATCGGCTGCGCGCCGCCAATTTTTTTCAATTTTCAGCCTGACTCAAATACTTCTAAAGATGCATGCATCTTTGATTTTTAAGACATTACATTTCGGGAACTAGAAGCAACAAAATTCTTAATCGTTGTAAGAGTATTTGTTTTGAAAAAGGTAACGTTCATACCAATTGTCGTTAAATTTGGGAAAAGTAATGAAAACCCAATGGTTGCTTTGACATGCATTAAATGTATTATATCAATCAAAAAAAAAAATTTAATTATAATCTGTTTTTTTTTTTTCTTTAAATAAATTTAATGAGTTTATATATATATGAACTTTTATTTGTTTTATTAACAATTAGCCAACCCAATTTAATCTTTATAATTAACAACTTCCGCATATGCTTGGAAATGTTTTTTTTTTGTTGATTATTAACAAGAAAATAAATCTGATGAAAAATTTAGCGATATATCACTAGATTTATCTAAAAATCGTCATGATAACAACAGTTAAAAAACAGCATTTTAAGCCGACAATTCAGCCGCCGGTTTTTTAACCTAAACGCCACCGCCGAAAATTTAGGGTCGGCTTGTTTCTCTGGACACAAAGTTGGAAAACAGCGTATTAAATAAGAGTGATGATTCACAGACTGAAGAGTTGCATTTTTATGTACCATAGTGCAATTGCTATGATAATGGCCACAGAGGTGCAAAAAACGTATTGAAATTGGGTAATGTTTTACATACTGAAGAGTTGCATTTTTTATGTAGCATAGTGCAAAATTCGTCGGCTTATTATTGGTTTGACCCACCGACCATTTTTGAAAAAAATGAGTTAGGAATGCATTGTATATAATGTAAATATCCTCTTTTTGATTTCGAAAACCATTTCGCGTTATTTCGTATCATATCAGAGATATCAAGTAACAAATTTGACCTACCTGCAGATTTTGCATACAAAAATTGAAATAACTGCACCTTCTTTATCGTTTTTCTCGATAACAACTTTTTGCGTTTGGGTCAAACCAATAATAAGCCGACGTATTGCTTCGACCCACTAATCATTAAAAAAAAAAATTAAGTATGGATTATATTTATTGCAAATATCGTATATACGTATGCGTTTTTAAATACTTATGAGTACATGTATATATATGTACTCAGAAGAGCTGTGTAGATTTTAAGTAAAATTACTGTAATACAACGTTCATACTTTTTGTTTTTACCATTGATTGCGGCTATAATAATTTTTTGTACTCGTAAAATTACTCGTAATTTTTATTACTCGTAATTTTTATTACTTTTATCCCTTTCCATCTTATATCTAATTTTCTATGAAATCTAGAGGATTTTCCAAACAAGTTTCAAATATGTAGAAAATGTTACGTTTCAATATTTTAAACTATTAGAAATTTTTCATAAAAAATTCACAATTTTTCAGTTTAATTTTTTTTATTTAAAATAAATAATTTTTTTCCCAAAATTGACTAATTATTTTGCAAAATTAGAAAATACGTTGTGTAAATTAGTGAAGTACTTTTTACACAATTTTTTTGTAAATCTAGCAAAAAAATTGTTGAATGTTAGTAAAAAAAAGTTTATGATTTTCACCAAAAAAAATTAGTAAAAAAATTGTTCAAAATTAGTTTTTTGCTGATGAAGTATTACAAAAACTTTTGCTGTAAACGCATTTTCAGCAAAAAATTTTACTAAAATTAGTGCACTTGATTTACAAGACGTTTTACTAACTTTTCTACTAATGTTTTTTTTGAGTGTACCTATTTTAAATAAATTTACTTTTTTGTGATTTTGGCGCCAAAGTAGGTTACAATACGTACGTTACGCTATTACTATTTGTGAAATACAATCTACTCAATATTCAAAGCATTGTCTTTAACAAAAAGTTAATTTCTATACTACACTTTTTTATGTCCCACGTTGGCTGCCGAATTTTAGTGCTTACTTAAGGGGCGACATTACATTCGCGGCAGAGAAAACAGACCTTTTTTAAAAAATTCATAACTCAGTCAAAAACAAACATTTTTTTTTATTATTATTGTAGAGAATTGAACAAATTACAAAAAAAAAGTTCAAAAAAATATATTTTTTACTCCAACATGGTTTTATAGAGCTCCAAACTGGCGGCAAAGAAAAAAACGGGGCCTCGTAGTTGCAGCGCTGGGAGTCGCAAAAATTGTCCGATCTGAAAACAATCTTTTGATCTCAACAAAATTGGTTATCGTATGACACGAGCTTTTTTTAAATTTTTTTAAAATTTTTGGTGATGTTCCAAATTTAAAAGTGTGTTTTTCGAAAAAAAATATTGACTTTAAAAATTCATAAAAAATCGAAAAAAAATTTACAAAATAAAAGCTCGTGCCCTACGATAGCGAATCAAGTTTAAAAAAAATACAAAAAAAAAAAAATTTCGTCAAAAAATGAACCCGCTAGTGCCGCAACCAGTACGAAAAACATGGTTTCGAGATAAACGCGTTCAAAGTTTGTGAACAAAGAAAAAAGGTTACCTTCTATCTGCCATGCCTACTTCGTACTGTATGCCTTCGTTATCTTGTGTTGTGCTGTTTCTTACAGTTTTTTGCAATCGTTTAGCAATTCGGGCTTCTTTTGAAGCTTCATATGCCTTCACTCTGGCGCATTTCAAAGGATTTGCATCATTTCCACCAAAAGTCAGGTAGCAAGTAACACAAATATATACCAGCTGCCGTACGTATTTAGTGCGAAAATTAAAAATGCGCTCTCACTAATCCGGCTGTAACTTTTGAAACCGTAGGAATTTTTCCATGACATTTTTTTTCTTAGAATCTTAAGAATATTTACTAAAATACAAAATTATAAAAAAAGTCGATTTCAAAAAACGGTCAATGTCATGTCCCCCTTAATATTCAAAAATATTTAATCAGTTCTAAAAATAAAAATACTTCGAGTAGAGCTCCAATAGAGTTAATAACCTAATCCCATTTCGTAGTTGGACAATTTTAAAACGCTTGTAGTTAAAAAAATATTTTTTTTTAAAAAAAGTATTTTTATGTATAACACAGTATAGACTATAAATTATTAATTCACTTTTTGTAGAGAGCCAACGGACAGCGAAAATAACCCCCCCCCCCCCCCCCCCCCCCCCCCCCGTGAAAATTATATTTTTCAATACAAAAAATGTAAAAAAGATTAAAAATTAATTAAAAATACTCTAAGTTCCCCCACACCCCCTCCCCAACAAAACCTTTTGCAGAATCCGCGCCTGACTAACATAAACTTACTTCATTTACAAAATTGTTGATTATTTTTACCAAATACATTGAGGAGGATATAAAAAATAGGTAATGCTAAATTTAACATTTTACTCATTTTGACCCCACGTTCTGCGTTAATTATATTAGGTGTCTTATTAACATAGGGCCTTCGTTGGCCACTAAATTTAGTTAATATTTATTTAATCCAAATTCTTAAGTTTTAAATTTTAAACCCCACGTTTGGGGCCAAATTTGTAAACTGTATTATTCATAAGTTTCTACACTTTTTGAAGTCTCAATTTAATATATTTCTCTTAATTGGCAAGTTACGAGGGCGGATCAATAGTCCGTGACTTTTTGAATAAAACACAGTTTTTTTGCAAAAAAAAAAATATTTTTCAACATAATCTCCTTTTAGCTCAATACACTTAGTCCAACGTTTCTCCAACGTATCCCTCCAAAAAATAGGATTTTTCGAAGTCCATAAAATAGGCATTTGTTTGATCAATAATTTTATCGTTGGAGCTAAATGTCTTTTCACCGAGCCATTTCTTTAGGTTTGGAAATAGGAAATAGTCACTGGGGGCTAAATCCGGAGAATATGGCGGATGAGGTACCAATTCGTAGCCCATTTCATGGAATTTTGCCATTGAGACTGCACACATGTGCACCCGTGCATTATTTTGATGAAAAAGAACTTTTTTCTTGGCCATATGGGGTCGTTTATTTTTTGTAAATCCTCGTTAAATCGGTCCAATAAGTTGGCATAATATTCGCCGTGTATTGTTTTTTCCTTTTGAAGGTTATCGATGTGGATTATCACGCGTGCATCCCAAAAAACTGTTGCCACCTCCTTATTTGCCGACAAACTTACATTGGCCTTCTTCGGAGCCGGTTTACCCGGAGAAACCCATTATTTAGACTGCTGATTGGTCTTCGGAGTGTTGTAATAGATCCATGCGGTTAAATAGCTCCAAACAATCCTTTGAAGTAGTCACACGATTACGTTTATGGTAAATTGAGAGCGGCACCCATCTTGCAGACAGTTTTCTTAAACCCAACTGATTATTTAAAATCGAAATTACACTGCCATATGAAATGCCTATGGCATCAACAATCTCACGCACTTTTACTCTTCGATCGGCCAACACCATATCGTTGATTTTTTCGACATTTTCGGGTGTATTGACCTCAATTGGCCGTCCAGAACGTTCAGCGTCATTTGTACTTGTGCGACCACAACGAAAGTCAGTAAACCACTTTTTACCATTGAAATCGATGGTGCAGAGTCCCCATAGTATTTATCAAGCTTTTCCTTGGTTTGATTGACGGTTTTTTTTTCGCAAAAAATAATGTTTAATGAGCACTCGAAATTCCCTTTTTCTTTTTTAAAAAAATCCACGATTTTTAATTTTTTGAACAGCTGTTAAACGCAAAGTAAATGACGGAATTTGCACAAAATTTGACAGTATTCTATTAACAGGTGGTGCTTGATGGGAGCAGTGTTGCATTTCATATAACTACTAGGGACGTTCGAAAAGTCACGGACTTGTTGATCCGCCCTCGTATAAATAGTAATTCCATTTGCACTCCATACTTTTAATTAAAGTTACCATTTTTAAAACAAAATTTCTACGAATTTACATAAATTATAAAATGTTTCCTATTATTGACTTTAACTTTGTACACCTTTTAAATTAAATCTTTTATATGGTTTAAACAATATTTATATAAAATAATTTAAGTTAATTTTTAATCCTATTATATGACGACCGTTATATATCACATAAAAAGTATTAACTGATACTATTAATTAAAAGTTAAAGAGGATATTTATGTTAAAAAGCTGCACATGAATTAAGTAGTTACAAAAACATACAAATGTTTTAATTTTTTTTTTTCATAAAAGGATTAAAAAAAATTAAATTAATGAAATATTTGTGGTGATTAAAATAATTAAAATATATACACATTATTTAAAATAAAATAATTGTTTTAAGGATTTGGTAATTTTTTTCAATATAAAGCAAATAAATATTATATAAAGTATATTATAACATTTTATGAAAAAGTTGTTGGAAAAAATTATGTGTTAGAGCAATTCAAACTGTTATGTCTGAAATCATAAAAAACCGCTTAATATGCATCACTTTTTACGCTTAAAGCAAAACAGCGGCTGTGCTATCTTCACAATTGACCGAGGCACAGTAGAGAAAAAAGTATTATGCTATAATTGAAACATAACATGTTATGGTTGAAACATAACAATCATAAGATGATCCTCATAATCATACTATGATCCTAGATGATGATGAAATCGTAATTATCGTTAGGTCGAAAAGAGGATTCGGAGAAGGGAAAATACTTCCCTAATCCGACTCAAGTCCCTGAGGTCTTACACTCCAGCCAGAATTTCGGCTAGTTGTGCGTTCTAAACAATCGGTCCTATGTCACCTTTCTACCCCAGGAACTCCGTCGCACTGACGAAACTCCTCAACTTCTTCCATCCTATGCCCCTAAGATCCCCCAATGTGGATATTGGGTCACTGGATAGTATTTCGACCCGGATCCCGGCAAATGCCGGGCATAGTGTTCCAAGGTCTCCTCGTCCTCCCCACAGGCACTGCACACTTCCGAGTCCGCCCTACCAATACGGTGGAGATGGGCCCTAAGTGTCGAGTGTCCCGAGAGTATTTCCATCAAAAGACTCAGTTCCTTCCTACTGAGATTCAGAATTTCCCTCGTCTTGTCCGTGTCCGGGTTGCCCCAGAGAATACTCGTAGTCCTGCCAACACCCGCATTTACCCAGATGGTCCTATGCATGGTGTCAGCCCAGTCCACCAGCTTCGCCTTGAGAGCTCGAAAAGGTTTAGCGTTCCCCAAATTGACTAATTCCAGGGAAGACCCTCCCCTAGCCTAATCATTAGCCACTTCGTTCCCCGCTATACCACAGTGTCCCGGCACCCATATAATCTCAATGCGTCCCCGTGCAGAGAAATCGTTAATTTCCCCTTAACACCTGAGTATCGTCATGGATCCCACTGAGTCCGTAGATAAAGCCCGGATAGCCGCTTGGCTATCAGTAAAAATCACAATATCACCGGTCAAGCCCATGATATTCACCTGCTTAATGCACTCAGTAATAGCGGTGACCTCCGCCTGTAGTACGGTATTATGGTCAGGAAGACGGAAGCATTTGCGTACATTGAAGTCAGCTCCACAGAAGCCCAGACCCGTTTTCCCATCCAGTTTCGATCCATCCGTGTAAAAGTGGATCCCCGGATGGTTCCCCAAGAAGGTCCCATTTAACCATGGTTCCCTGTCGGGGATTAGCGTGTCACAGACAGACCTCTCTGAAATCCTGTCGCATTCCCATTCTAAGACGCAATACCCTGCAACTGGTCCAAAATAGTACGGTGCCCGGTAATATGGCCATTATTGTCCCATTCCCCGGTAGCCTTAGTGATCATAATATGATCAGTTAGAATCATGTTTATGATTGTTGCCATCATAATATTATAATGTATTGTGTTCAATCGTGTTCATCATATTTTTTCCAATTTTTTTTTTTTTTCCTCAATTAGTTTCCAAAACGACGCCAATATAACGAAAATTTAATTAATTTATACCAGCTAAAGAATCCACCACACCCAGTTTTGGACACTAAAACTTAATATAAAATTTTTCCGCCTACACAGAGACAATTTTAGTGGACGAAAAATAATTAAAATTTTTAGTAAAAAATTTTCGAGCACAAAAATTAATGAAAGGCTTCACACTTTTTATGAAACTAGATTTTCGATAAAACTTCTCAAATAAAATTTGTTAGAAACAAGTAATGTTTTTTTTTTTACAAAATGATCGAAAAATTTCTTAAAATTAATGAAAAATATCAGACTTTTTATTAAACTTAAATTTTTATAAAAGGTCTTAATTGTGTGAATGAAATCTATATATATAAAACTAATTTTCTGTTTGTTTGTTCTCTATACAAATTTGCAATTCTCAACGGATTTTACTCAAATTTGGCATGAATAATCCTGGGATCTCAACTTAGATCGTAGTGTAGTTTTCATCGACCACGACCACTTCTAAGCCTACTTTTGACAAAAAATGTAAAATTAATTTTTTTTTTTTTTTCAATTTATAACGAGCTTTCAACATCTGTATATTTACAAAACTAAAGCAAATCAAACATATTAGCTAGGTTGATACTAGTATTTCGATCTGGCTAAAGATCTCATCAGAACACGAAGTTTTAGAAAAGCTAGAGCCTCCATAATAGGCAGAACTTTAACAAAAACCTATTAATCATCAATTTTGCTCCATTCTTGTCTTCTTAGTAATCAAGCACGTGGTTAGGTCTTTTCCTAACAAGCATCATGACGTTACTAAACTTTGAAGGCCAAAAATGTTCTATTTATATAAAAAAATTTTAGTGTGTACTCTGGCTCAAGTAATATTTTTACAGTTATATTAGTTTTTTATTTTTATATACATCGAGATTATTTTTATGTTTTTTTTCAATTTATAACGAGCTTTCAACCTCCGTATATTTACAAAAAAAAAAACATATTAGCTAGGTTGATACTAGTATTTTGATTTGGCTAAATATCTCATCAGAAAAGCTAGAGCCTCCTTCACCTTTTTCAACTTTTTTCGTTTTTTATCAAATACAAACTTCTAAGAAAATTTTAACGGATTTCTTTGAAATTCCTGACATATATTCTACGTTTCCCGAGGAAGGCCTCAGTAAAAGTTGCATTACCATAGCCCACTTCAATACCGACTTCTGATCAAAAACGTCAAAATCAAAAATTCCACTATTTTTAATAAAGCTTATTTTTTTAATTTGAAAGTATTAAATCCAATCAAAACATTTTAGGAAAAACCATTTAGTTTTTAAGAATTTTTTTTCCCCCGTATAATATACCTACTGATTTTGTCGCAATGTCTTTATGATTTCATATTTTTAAAATTTTATTTTTCCTTACCGTTTTTGGCAATAACAAGTCCATTAAAAAAAAACAAAAAAAAAATTCTTTAAGGATAAACTTTTTCGAAACCATGCAATAAAATCAATATGAAACATCTTTATTGATGAAGCACATTGATATATAGTAAACCTCTGCATGTGTGCATTTATATGCCATAACAACTCATTCCCAATTTTTCGACTCGTTGACTGCCGAATGCTCTTTGCAAACATAACCCCTACTACATTGTGAGAAGCATTTTAAGTAGAAACAAAGCAGTGTGTTATCAACAACAGTGTACGAAGTGTTATGAGCACGAAATGTACGAGTTACAACAACAAGCCAATGTTGATGATCTTGTAATTGCGTTCGTTAATATGTAAGAGTGCCTTTTACTGTTTTGCAGCGTATTTGAATATGTTGATGTCGTTAAAATGTACGAGTGTGTTTACTGCTTTTAAGTGTGTAGTCTGTCTGTTGGTTGGTTGGTTTTTTAAGAAGACAACATATTTTATCTAATAATACCCATAGAAATCGATATGTAAAACAAAATTTATTTTAGATTTTCTACTATATATTTTATTACAAAACATGTATGGATATAAAAAAATAGAAGTAAATTCAACACAAAAAAATTAATTTTTAACTAAGAACCTAAAATAATTCTATTAAAATATTATGACTAGCTCATTTTTCCCGAAACACTTCGACGTTTTGCAAAAATTGCTAATTACACTATACAAAAAAATCGAAAAAAGTGCATTACGTTTTATAGATACTATACGTTTTTTATGTGTTATGAACCCCTTTCTGCAAAAATAACCGAAATTTTAAATTCTATGAACAAGTTTTTTTAAAAGAATTTTTAAAATAATATTCTATTTTTGGAGAGACTACCCCACATATTTTATAATAATTTGATAATGCCTTATTTGGCATGTGATAAATTAAATTCAAATAGTATTTAATCTTTTTTTTTTGATATTCAGTAGAGTTTTAAAGTTATTCGGAAAAAAATAAGGTACATTTACTTCAATGTGAATAAAAACAGAAATTTACCGACCGATTTTTATTTTATATAGTTCAATCTATTTGCATAAAAACAGTACTGTTTTGCCGTTTTCGATTTTTTATGAATTAAAAAAAAAAAAATAATTTTATACAAAAAAATATTTTTTCTTAATTTCTTTCTGAATAACCCCAAACTATAGAAAATATAAAAAGTGCCGAAAAGATAACTTCGAAGTAATTAAAATTCGGATTTTTTCATATTTTGTTTTAACAAAATTGATCAAGTTTGGATAAAATATGTAGAGTAATATCTTAAAAAATTTCAAATTTATAAAATAAAATTCTTAAAAAAAACTTGCCCATAAAATTTTAAATTTCGACTGTTTTTGTATTTAGGGAACCGCATTACATTAAAATAATTCAATGGTTATCGTGTTTTTTTTTTGTTGCATAGTTTTATTTCATAATGTTTAAAATTTAAATTAGTTTGTTCATTTAAACAATTCATTTTGCATTTCAGTTGCATCTATGTTTGAATTAAGAAACATTATTTTATTTATAGATGCACCATGTGAACCATTGCTACATCTTTTTTCGGTAATTAAATTCCGTGCTACTGAAAAAACTCTCTCTGATGATATTAAAATCTTCTTGAGTATTGATATTTAAACTTCGTACATGAACAATTCATGGGATATTGCGTTAACTTGGGTAACGTTTACAATGTGTGGTAAGAAATCAGAATAGAATTCGCTAATATGACTAGAAATTTCTGCCGTTTGGTTTTCTGGTTCAGATTGCTCTTGAAAATAAATTCTCATTATACGAAGAATATCTTTAATTTGCGTTTTTTCTTCTTCATTAAATTGAACTAATTTGTTTAATGGAGGATACAGAAAAACTGATATGTTATGGAACATAGTTAGATTCTATATTACTACTGAATCTAGTTAATGTTTCTTTGAACTGTTTTGTAATTTCTAAGTCATCGATATCAGCGCTGCATCTTTTCTTTAAGCGACAGATATATATATATATAAACAAGGTGAATTGTTGCATACTTTTCCCCTTCTAACTTCTTAAATGTCTCTTCAAATAGTTCCAAGACTTTAATTATAGCTGTTATATGGTTTAAATTAATGTTAGGTATTCTATTTAGCTCATTTTTTTGCTGCAAAATTTGAACTATTTCTGCCCAATTTTTTTCAACTGAAACAAATAGATAGTACATAGTGTTCCAGCGAGTGGGTGAAAAACTTTTTAATGTTGTCTGCAGATTTACATTAAGACCAGAGGCTTTAAAATACTTCACGAGTTTTGTACATAAACGACATAATTCTGAAACAGGAGATATTTCTTGTATTGATTTTTGAATATTATTTTGCAGTAAATGGTCAATACAATATTTGTTGTTGTGCAAGGCAGCGACCATATTTAAGCCCCGATCAGTTACAATAATAGCTTTTTCGTCAAGATCTAAATCGAAGTCATTTAGTATTGCTTTACTTTTCGACTAACATTTTCATCTAAAAATCGAAAGAAAAAATATAAATTTTGCTGTCCGTTCGCAAAATATTTACTAAAAATTAGTTAAATTTTTGTTAAGTTGAAGTACTAACAGTTTTACTAATTTTTCTACTAACTTTTTTCTATGAGTGTACACTTAAATATTGTAACTAAATCTTTTTTTTTAATATTTCGGTGGTTATTTAAAACTTAAAGATGATACTACAAAAGTAGAGTGCAGCGGTTTATCTTCAACTCATAGAAATAAGACTGTAAAAAGAGCAGAAAAAGTTACTAAAAATTAGTTCAAAATGACGTCCCAAAAAAAAACTGCTAAATTTAGCAGAATCGGCCCGAAACTCGCCACAACTGATACAAAAATTCTACAATTTTTTTGAAGCCAGAATCTTCTAATAATCTAAACGGTCTACAATTCTCCACAGTCCATTCTGTTAATATCACTAAATATCAAATTCAAAGCAAATAAAATAAATGAAAAATTATTTATTTTTTGTTATTTAAATTATTAATATTTTAATAATAATTTTAATTATTAATAATTTAAGTGAAATTTCATTTATTTTAAATAACATATTTAGTTAATTCAAACTACAAACTATTATGTTTATATGACTTTTTAAATAAAACACTTTTTTCTACTTACAATTGTTACGCGTTAACATTCCCTCGCTAACGAAAAATATCACACAACTACGTATTTAAAAATTTTGATGTTCGTTAATATGTACGAGTGCCTTTTACTGCTTTGCAGCGTATTTGAATATGTTGATGTCGTTAAGATGTACGAGTGTGTTCTACTGCTTTGAAGTGTTGTAGACGGTTGGTTTGCTGAGTTTTTTAAGAAGACAACAAACTTAAATTTTAAATGAACGGGCACAGCTTATGTGATGATTTTATATTTTAAAAACAAACTATTGTACATTTTGATTTGGTTATTTCGTGCAGCAGATATGAATTGATTCGTTGAAAAATTAACAGTAGTTGATACCACAATGATTTCCTGCAGTTGGTGTGTACTAACAAAGGAATGTATTCATGCAGAGGTTTAATATATAGTGTTAAATTCTGTGGTATACCTTTGGGGTATGTTAGGGAGAAGCTCGGGTCGTGGAGGGAATCAGAATTCTCTCTCTATTGGGAAAACTCTCTTGGCCAACGATAGGCTAAGAGATTAATCTCTTTTCCAGTGCAGGATCGAGGAGACTCTTGTCCCTCGGGAGGGGTAACTTGAGTACCCTGGTGTCTTACCTGACTGGACACTGCAATCTCAGATACCACCTGCGCAAAAGGGGTCTTTCGGACACGGATGAGTGTAGGTTTTGCGAACTGGTAGATGAGACATCGGAGAATGTTCTTTGCGAATGTCCGAGGCTTTGTGAAAGGCGTGCCAAGTTTCTTTGCGATCGCTTTGTCTCCCCTTAGGACAGGTTTTGCCTAACAGGATTATTGGCTTTATAGGTAGCTTGAATCTTTAGGGTAACTTTAGCCAGCACAAAAGACCTAAGTTGGTCGCGGTGCATAGTTCCATATAATCTAATCTAATCTAATAGTGTTAAATTGCTACTGAAAGCATCATTTTGTATTCAACATCTTTAAAGATAAAATAATTTTTAATTTTGTAACCTTATTTCATAAATTTCAAATGAAATCTTTAATTTCAAGTTTAACCTTGAAATCCTAACTGATTCTACAAAATATATTAGAGTTAAGTCGAATATTTCCTAGCTTAAAATTTTTTCTGCATTAAAAAATCACAGTTGACCCGGGAAATACCGGGCACTTCAGCTAGTTCTTAATAAATGAAATCACATTTTTTTATAAAATTTTATGAAAATTTGAGAATTCTCTCTGTGTATAAGCATTTTTAATCATTATTTATTTGAGAAAAAAAAAATCATTTGTTATCTCTTAATACTTTTTACCTAAAATTCGAAAAACTCTTAACTTTTAAGTTTTATTTTTGTTAATTTCTTGCACATTCTTGTGAATTCCATTAAAACAGATCTTGTTGCTTGTCAAAAACTTAAATCATCATAATACATTATTTATTTTGTTTGACAATATATTAGCGTGTATTTATTTATTCGGTTCAAAACAGACTTGTTTACTTTTTTTTTGAAATTTCACCCGAAAAAAGCACAAAAATAAGACCACACACGTTGATATATCTCATTTAGTGCTTGAGTAAATATACATAAAGAGTTCTTTTTTTGCAATACTCTTGAATATTTTTTGGAGGGTTAATAAAAAAAAAGGAACAAGCAATATTTTCAGACTGCAGTATGTAAAAAAAAAATAATAAAACAAGGACTGTTTCAGGGATGGAACATTTGGGACGTTAGTACTTTTTTAAAAGCTTTTTCAAACAGTTGTTTGTAATTGTCAAGCCAGTTATATCCGATGAGAAAAAAAATTTGCTTTAAGAGCATCAAGTAAAGATTGGAATTTTGATTTTATCATAGTATGATGCGAACTGAACATATTATAATCATTGCAACTGATATTATGATAATCGGCCTTATTATGAGTGTCGTTGTCGTCTCGTAAATAAGTCGTTTTTAAAAATCGGTATTATGGTTGTCGAAAAACGACAGAATGTATCACTGTTTACTATTCTATTACAATTTTCGGTACCACCAGTGGCGTATTTGAATATAAAATATTACAAAAATCGCCGTTAAAGTTTTTGTTTACGACAAACTGAAAAAATGGAAAAAATTTAAAAATATCTATATTTGAATTGTTCCTCTTTTTGTGGTAATATAATATTTATGTGGGTTCCATCTATACATCCTATAACACCAGGAAACCCAGTTTTGTTGTAAAAATATTCCTTGATTTCATACTTTTCACTTTCCTCCGTTGGGAAATAAATCCATTCTGGGCAAAGTTCATCATACATTACATCTATGCACTCTCGGAAAACAATACTAACTGATGATTGGTACATGCTGATGTTGTAGTCATTGCCAGCACCCTTTTAAAAGTTTTAAAATATTTGACAAACTTGCTATTCTTACGTGTTCTTTTAATTTAGGTGTAATTCTTTCCAGGTTATATTTAAATAATATTAATTAATATCTAACAAATCTTAAAGAAAATAACCAATACATTTATTTTATATTTACTTACGTGGAGTTCGGTATGGCTAATATGTTCGACTGTTGCCGAAATTGTCTTTGAATGGCATTTAACTCAGCCGAAGTCTATTCCTCTTCATCTTTAGAAGATGAAATTTTTTTTTTTCTTTTTTAAAATGTATTTCACAATCAACAATAATTTTTATTTAAATTTACGTGTTTAATGCCGACAGATTATAAAACCGGGTTGCTCATAAACATTTAAAATGGTGATAATTATAAACCAACCTGTTTTTAAAAATCAGTTACAAAAATGTCGTTGTCGAAGATTATACATGATACCAAAAAATATTGAAAACGACAACGACTAAGACAACTGTCGAAATACGAGAACGACACTCATAATAAGGCCGAATAAAGAATCATTAGAACGCAAACTACCCTTGCAGACCTTTGAAAGCTTGCAGATCTTGTATAAATACAAGAGTATGCAAGACCACAACAACAAAATACATGAAATAAAAATATGCAAGACTTTTATTTATATGCAAGATGAAAACCTATTGCATATTCTGGGTCTTTCAAACCTTTCAAACTTACAATACTTAACAGCTTTTAGTTTTGCCGGAAAACAAAAAAAGAACAGAAATATTTACAAAAAACATTTCATTTTCGTGTAAAAAAAAAAAACAACTGATTTTAACACAAATTTTTATCAAAAAACAAACTTAAATAAAAGAAAAATACGATATTAATATAAAAATGGATCTTCTTCCTTAAAGTTGATACTCACACAAAATAACAACAGAGTTAAAAATCCACTGAGAACGAAGAATAATGCCAACCTTTTTTATTTGAAAAAATCGCTAAAGTCTACTTAAAAATCGCTGGAAAATATATTTTCGTTAGAAATTAGCTGTTTTGTCAACATTGAAATGCTTGGGTTGTACAATACACACAAAAAAAGACGCTCACGCTTTGTAGCATAAAATCATAGTATTAATGCAACCCTTGCATAAATGCTATCAAGAATGAATACCGCTATTATATATTTTTAAACATAATCTGATGCTTTTAAATGGCAAATTATATCAGTTCTGCTATAATTTCTGCTTAAACTAGTCACGGAATAGATCACTTAAAGACAATTAACGCTTTATACAAAATTCTTTAAATATATTATTAAAGTAATTTCGAGTTCATAATCAACAACATTTAGCAATTCTTAATATTTTTTTATACATTATGTGTTCTTTTATAAAAAAAAGTTCGAGTTTTCCATCCCTGCACCACACAATATGTATGCAGGCATATAATGTTGCTTATATGGTGTTAAAGACAGTAGGCGAGTAGCACCACTTACTTAATTTGTTACTGTCACACAAAAGACAAGAGAACTGCAGTAACACAAGAGACCATATTGAGACCCTTGAGATATTTAAATTTTATTTACTTGAAAATACATAATTTTACATTAAATGAGTACAAGATTTTAAAACCGTTACATAAAAAGGGAAAACAATTATATGCAAATGAATGGAGTAATGTTAATGAATTTAACAGAAATATTTTAGAAAAACTACTTTAATTAAAACGCAAAAAGAGGCATTTCTTTTAATTAGAAATTTGCAAAAAAAAAAAAATGTTTGTGATAAAAATTAATATTAAGTGTGACCTTCCAGTGGCATTTTCAATTAAAGGCATTTTCAATGCAATTAATGTTGCAATTGTGACGTTTGTTTTTCTTTAAAAAGTTATATTTTTTCAAAGGAAACTTTGTTGAAATATCATAATATGGCATTGCGAGTCACCCTGTAGAGAATTGCAAAATTTAATATTGGAGCGTAAAATGTTTCAAAATATATATGTACATAATATAAGGTTTAGATAAGTTTTTACAAGGAATATAATTTCAGTTTTTAGATTGTGGTATTTAGAGTCACCCTGTTACTACAAACGGCGACAAAGTTGGTTAAAATAGACATAAAAACATTTCGAGGCGCATCAATATAAGATGATTTTAATCACGTGTGCAGGGATTATAGAATATTGGTTGGATCTTGTTTTTGTTATTAGAAGTCACCCTGTTCTGGAGCGTATTTTTTTTTAAATAATATTAGTTTTATAAATTACTAAAATGACTTCACAAGGAATGTAAAGTGTAATGCTATGTTATGTTATTTGTAATCACCCTGCTATATGAAAGGACGACAAAATTTTGTTATAATAGCCATAAACACATTTCGGAGCGCATTATATTTATCAATATAAACATATTTAAAAAAAATATATATAGGAATTAAGAGTCAGCCTGTTGCTAAAGAAAGTGTGAAAATAACTTTTTCATGCATAAAAAACTTATCGGAGCCTATATTTAATTTTAACAATTAACTAGTGCCCGACTGACACCTTCGGCGGAAATGTTTCAAAAGTTTTACAAGGAATATAATTTCAGTTTTTAGATTGTGGTATTTAGAGTCACCCTGTTACATCAATATAAAATGATTTAATCATATGTGCAGGGATTATAGAATATTGGTTGGATCTTGTTTTTGTTATTAGAAGTCACCCTGTTCTGGAGCTTGTTTTTTTTCAAATAGTATCAGATTTATAAATTACTAAAATGGCTTCACAAGGAATGTAATGTAAAGTGTAATGCTATGTAATTTATAATCACCCTGCTATTTGAAAGGACGACAAAATTTATTATAATAGCCATAAACACAATTCGGAGCGTATTACATTTAAACCAATATAAACCTATTTAAAAAAAATATATTTATAGGAATTAAGAGTCAGCCTGTTGCTAAAGAATGTGTGAAAATAACTTGTTCATGCATAAAAAACCTATCGGAGCCTATATTTAATTTTAACAATTAACTAGTGCCCGACTGACAACTTCGGTCGGAAAATGTTTGTTGTCGGTATTCGGTATTTAAAAGCATTAAGGACAAATGGAAATATGTTTATTGGGCTTGTTAGATGCAATTTGGAGTGTAAAATTTAAAAAAAAGTCCGTAGTTAAGCAATGTGTTCAATATTCGGCGGACAAACATTCCGCCCAATCTGTAAAACTTTAAAGGTAAACTTCGGCTTTTTCCTTAAATTTTTAATTCAAAATCAAATTGAAACGGCTCAACAAATATGTTTTCAATATCAAAATTTGTCGACATTGTCTCCAATTACCAAAAAACTGACCAAATATCTTTTTTTGGATGAAGTCTTCGGTCGGACACTACAATTAACAGATTTTATTAAAATTGATAAAAAAAATATAGAATATATATTAGAGCTCACAAATTTTTAAAACATGACGCAAATTCAACAATACTAACAAGGTTTATAGATTTTAGTTTAGTTTCTATCATTGCATATCTTTTGTCATAAATCTCAATTTATCTAAATAAAGTTTAAAGAATTTAAGAGTCACCCTGTTGAAATATCGGGCTACAAACTGGTCAAATTTAGCAAAAAAAAAAAAAACTTATGGAAAAGCATATTTCTAAGAATTTTAACCAATTTTAATTTAAATTAACTAGAAATAAAAAGGCAAATTTAACTTTCAGATTGTAGTCACCCTGTTACTGTGATGGGTGGCAAAATGTATTACTTAAGGTACCAAACGGGTAATGAGTAGTTAATTACCATTTAAGGACATATCTTAACTAAAACAATTTGCCCTTGCTGTGGGTTAAGCAGTGTAATTAAAAGAACGTGTCCTGTGACTGGTGAAAAGTGAACGAACCACTTTATATTTTTATTTTTATTTAAGCTTTTTCAGAGATTTGTTAAGTTTCTTTTGGGAATTGTTTAATTTCTCTGCTACTTTACCCCTTAATTTAAATAAATTTTTAAGTTTTTACTGTAAGTTTCTAAATTTTTTGTGGTTAATCACACACGCAAAAAAATAAAGTTTGCTGTTCGCTAGCCAGCATGCGTAGTAGTTGGAGCATTTCACCAAATACGTGCTTTTATATTTTCACAACTCTCAAACCGGAATATGAACGCTTATGTCCGAAAAGATTTTTAAGAATTTTTTCACAGTTCTTTAAGGTGAGCACGAGGTTACTGAAATGGATTTTATCCGAAAAAACATGAAACATGTTTTTATTAATTTGTTTATCTTTGGAATTGTTCTCACAAAACCACAGAAATCATTATTCAGGAGTTTCAGTATTGAATGTAAAAATGATATTGAATGTAAAAATTCAAAATTTTCCAAATTTAAAAGTCAATAACTTCAGAAACAGGTAATGTAAGAGCGTAAAATACAATTTAATAGGCAGGTCTTTAAAATATAAATTGATATATCTCTCATGATAATTGAGATGGGTATCAAATGAAAGTTAAAGACCTATCTAAAAAAAATTGTATCTGAAGCCCAGACATTGCCTACTTCTAAAGTTATTGAGGTTTGAATTTGGGAAGTTCTGAATTTTATATTTAAAGTCATCAGGGTTAGCTAATAATTTTTCCCCCAAATAGTTTGTTTTAGAGAACCTAGTAGTAATTTGTCGGATTTTGTAATGCAAATCTTAAGAGATAAAAGAAAACAATTTACGAGTATGTTTCATAACATAATTTTTTTAATGAAATCAATTTTTGCGACCCAGCACTGCTCTGAAAAAGTTCTCAAAAATCTTTCATAGGCATTATTTATTTCTTTATTTATTTATTCCGCTTTAAGAGTTGATCAAATTCAAAAATGTATAATTTTCTACGTAAGATCAAATGGTCAAGCTTTTGCCCTTCCGTCTCCAAATTGATTTTTATAAATTATTAATTTTTATTTATTTTAAAATCCGTTTTGGATCAATCCCCTAACACGTCACAAGGTGTCTAAAATGTGTCAATTGTTAAACTACTACGACAATGTCATTTTAAAGTGATCGGTCCCATTCATATAAAAAGTTCGACTTATAAGCAGTCCCTGCCACTTTGGCATCGCTCTGTGTTTCGCATGGCAACCGGTTTCCGTAGGAAAAGAAGTCAATTCACCTTAAGAGACCTATTCTGTGACCGGTCAACTGAGGTCATATTACAGCACTTTTTTAATTTTTTCTTTTATTTTCTTGTTTTGTTGTTTGTTGTGTTTGTTTTATTTTTTTATTTTTTATTTGAACACACATGCAAAAAATACAAGTTTTCTGTTAGCCAGCCAACATTCATATTCAACAGCCTAAGCAGAACTGTCTGTGATTGAGCCCTACTCAAGGGATCTTAATTATTACTGTCTTTTAAATTTATTAGAAAATTCCATTTAGACACACCAACAGTCACTTCACAATCACTTCACAATGTCTAAAATGTGTCAGTTGACATCCTCCACTAACAGCGCCATATTAAGTCATCAGTAAATTAACTCTACGAGTTAAGAATAAATTTTCTACATTGAATCTATAATTTTAAACAAATTCCGTTTTTAATTCTTTGAACTTTGAAAATCAATTATTAAAAAAATATGATTTTTTTTTATTTTTTCAAATCTCCTTAAAGTTTATCACACTTGCACAGTTGTATTTTATGGTTTTGTGTGTGTGTGCTGATTGTTTTCTGAAATTTCCATTTATTTATAGTTTCAACATGTGGCATCTGTCATAAACCACCAATACTGCTTAAAACTAACCCAACTTAGTCTCTAATCATTTTCAAACATACATCACAATGCTGCACATCACGCATCGAACTAATTCAATCATTATTGACAATATTTCGAGGAGTGAGAGTTTCTGAAGGATGAGAAGGAATGATGTATACTTCAAGTCAAATCAATCCTCTATATTCTTTAAGTATTCAATGTGTGTGCAATTCATATGCTACGATTAAGTACAACTAATCAAACTCATCATATTTGTATATTTCTTCGAACTAACAAAAAATCCCTAAGCATATTCATGAACATTTCTAATATGTACTCTATGACTAGCTAGAACTTACTACTCCATGAAGTAGTAGAGTACTAAGGGCTGAATTTTAAAGTGGGGGTAAAATGGGAAATTAAAATTGTTTTTTAAAAGTTAATTCATATGAAATAGCTTTTTTATATTTTATGATTGCGCTAAACTATGTAAAATAGCGTTATTCGGGCAATGTAGGATTCCTGGTCATGAGGGGCATGAGGGCAACGAGAGGGCAGATTGTCTTGCCAACCGCGGGGCCCGAAAGCCCTTTATTGGTCCTGAACCATTCTGTGGAATACCTGCGGGGTATGTTAGGGAAAGGCTCAGGGCATGGAGAGAGTCTGAATTCTCTGGTTACTGGGAAAACTCTCCTGGTCAGCGCCAGGCTAAAAGATTGATCTCTTTTTCCAGTAGGCGGTCGAGGCGACTCTTGTCGCTTGAAAGGGGGGGGGGGTTTGAGGACCCTGGCGTCGTACCTAACTGGACACTGTAATCTCAGATACCATCTGCACAAGAAGGGTCAATCGGACACGGATTTGTGTAGGTTTGCGAGATGGTGTCTGAGACCTCGGAGCATGTTCTCTGCGAATTTCCCAGGCTTTGTGATAGGAGACTTAGGTTTCTAGGTGATCGCTTCATTTCGCCTTCCGACATCGTGAACATTTTGCCTAATAGGATAATTGGCTTTATAGGTAGCTTGAATCTGTAGGTAATCTTTGGCAGCACAAAAGACCTACATTGGTCGCGGTGCATAGTGCCTTCTGATCTAATCTAATATATAAATTGAGAAATGTTCAAAATTTATCTTAGGAAGGATTTGTAATGTTAAATTAAATTTCATGTTTATGAACAGGTTAAATTTAAAAAAATTAGAGAAATGTGTTTAGCTCTGTATTTATTTGTTTTTTAATACAGTATTATACATTTCCCACTTCAACCCAAAAACGAGTTTTTGCAAAAACCTAGTTAAAATATAAATAAATTGTGTTTTTTTATGGCAGAACGTTATACTACGAACCAATTATTCCTAGAAATATATTTTCATTCAAACTTTTCCCACTTTACCCTTTATTACCCTTTAAAAATCTATCAATAGCATTTAATAAAGTTTTTGCTTGAATTGATTTTCAATTGAAGATTATAACTGATAAATTATAAAACCACACAGAGACCGAACATAGCTCTCACTACACCAAGAAACACTCATAAAACTTACTACAGCAGTGTTTAGTAAATTCGAAGAAGATTTTGTAAGTACCTACTGAAACCGAGCAAATACTTAGTATTTAATGTGTGTGCAACACTTGTGTGGCAAAATCATTACAGAATTTTCCTTTAACCCTCAAACCGGCCTAAGCTTTATTGCAATGAAATTTATACCACTTGTTCGGCACGAAAAAAAAACAATATGTTTTTCTAACAAAATTGTTTTCGTTGCCTATTTTGGGCAATATGGGCTTTAGAGCGAATCTTAAAAACTAATCCATACAAATTAAAAAAATTACGCATACAATATTCCTCTTACCAAGATATAACTACAGGCCAAAAATTACACTTTTTGTGCTTTTACTAAAGAAGATATGGCGATTTTTGTTTTTCGAAAAACGCGAAATGAGGGAAACCGCACCTAAACTTCAACGTAAATTGATTGATTAAACTAAAACTTTACTAATACTACTTAATATTATCTTTCTGTTTAATTTCATAAAAATCTGTATATGCGTTTTCAAGTTAAACGGATGTCCTTTACAGGTATCCTTTTGGAATCCTGTATGTTTTGGACCAAAGTTAGAGTTTTTTTTTAAAGTTTAATTTTCTATGCAACATAAATATGTTTTCAAGATTTTGGAAAATTGTGTTCATTTAAAAATATTTTGTTTTTTAAATTGTACAAAATTTTAACTTTTTAACGCTTTCTCGCTTCCAAACCGTGAAATGCACAAAAAAAAATGATTTCACAAAATATTTTATAAATTTAGTTTTCTGTCGAAATAGCTTAAATTCTTATTATAAAAACCTAATTTGGCGCACTTATGGCTAATTTAAAATACCCCGCCTGGGGCCGGTTAGAGGGTTAAGAGTTTATTTGGTATTGCTATCAATGAATATGATGTCGAAGATGTTACTGACGCAGATGAGGAGGTAATTCAGCATTTTCTTTTAAACTGTCATAAAGACCATTAAGTAGTAAAGGATGCATTTGGTTTTGAGCAGCTTTTGCAATTGATAGCCATTTTGTTTTGAAGTTTTACTTCTTAAAGTTTTGAATTTTAATCAATATTGATATTCTCAGCGCAGAGTATATAATTGATAAATGAAATTAATTGTTTAAATAAAGTGTTTGTCAAAGTTATAAAACAAACACAGACTTTTAGGGAATATAAAAAATGCGAAGCGGAAATGTAATTTTAGTTTTTAATAAAGTTATAAAACTTATGAATGAGTGCAAAATTTATAATTGTAAATATATTTGGGAATAAAGTTATAGGAGTTTTAGTTCATTAAGTTAATTAAAAGCCCAAGTACAAATGGCATCGTATAAGAACATATATGTATATGAGCATATTTGAACATATCGCTCATTTACTGCAAGAGTGACATAACTCAAAAAATATGATTTTTCAGAAAACGAGTTTAATGTTTTCAATCCATATCTGCCTCGCTCGACCCTTTCTCTATTTATTTGATTACGTTTTTTTATAAATAGGGGTTTTTAATGTATTTTTCTCTTAGTGAGAGTTGTGTGCGAATTCGCTAATTATCGAGAGACCCATGAGCAGCACAGTTTCTCTATGAAGTATCTACTCTTTGCACAAACTTTAAAGAAAAAATAAAATATATTATCCTCTATCTCGAAGAGTATACATGATATTAATATGAAATTTTTACACAATATAAAGCATAGTATAACTAATAAATCTGCAGCATTAACTCAAAAATCGCATTTTTTGACTTATGCCAGTCTTAAAGTAAATGAGCGATATATGTTTATATACAGTTCAATATATGAGAACATATATGATCATATATATTTGGATACGCAATTTGAGGACATATCGCCGTATATGTTCATATATATGTATGGTTGATAAAAATATGGGTATATCTGATCATATAAGTCCATGTCCATATGACCATATATATTCGGATCCGAACTTTAGATATATTGGCAGTAGACCTGCTTACGGAGTGGGGTCTTGCAAATAGGGTCGACTATAATGCAGGAAAGACCCAATGTTGACCCATATGGCTGTGGGATCTGAAAAGTTGTCTGTTCAAATGTTGACTAATCGGAAACTGTTGATGGTCTGGGCATGAAAATTCAGTTTGATGTTAGTTGGAATAAGCACGTTTTGGAAGTGTCGAAAGAAGCATTTAAGTGTCTAGGTTTTTGAAATGGCGCATTAAGTAATTCACCCCATCCGATCCTCCCTGATAGCTATAATATAGAGAAATTCAAGTCCAATATCCATAAACACTACTCCCTCTCTTCTTCTTCCTATATTCTATTTTCCTGCACTCACATAACAAATTCGGTTGTCTCAACAGAATTTCATCCAACCGAATTGAACTGAATTCGGTTGTGACATGGATGAAATTTTAGAATTTTTATGAGAGTGTGACATCAGCACTGCATTTATAGGGGCAATCCCTGAGTGTTGACATAATGCAAAATAAAAAAAAATAATTTCCGAAGCTGGGTGCCATTTTTCCATATATATGTTAAAATATAGGTTAAGGTTTTAAGCAGTCAAGCCATCCAATTTAATTTTGGACATAACCTCATAAATCCTCTGTTTTAGATTAATTTAACGCTCTCCAGTTGAATAAACAAATTTTTTTAAACATCTCCATTACATTGAGATATTTGAACCTTAATTTGGTCTCCATTCAGTTGGTATTTTCTGTAAAACTAGTATATTTTGTTTCAGAGTACCATTGTTAAATTAAAATATTTGATTCCTAGCTCGGCCGCCAATCACAAACTAACAATTGTGAAGATACTAGCAGCGTCTCTGCTTAGGCGCCAAAAATGATATTCATACAATTTTACAGTTTGCCAATCAGTTGCTAGTTTATA
The DNA here is from genome assembly GCA_021234595.1 of Delia radicum. NCBI lineage: Eukaryota > Metazoa > Arthropoda > Insecta > Diptera > Anthomyiidae > Delia > Delia radicum. The sequence continues at coordinate 21,716,262 of CM037852.1, read as the reverse complement.
TTAAACTAGTATCTTATGATATCAATAATCATTAACTATTAAAATATAATATATTATTTGTAGTTTGGCCGCCAATACAAATAGGAAAATTGTTAAAATACAAATCGTGTCCCTGCTGGGGCTCCAAAATTAATATTCATACATTTGTATAGATAATTTAAAATTTTAAAAGAATATAATACGCATTTTAGTTTGTTAAAAATATATGTTTATAGAATATTTGTAATGTAGAATTCCATTAAATTTCTCTTTATGAAATTCTTATAAAATATTTTAAACAATTTGTTTATTTATTGTATTCATACTCGTTGTAAATATTTCTTTGAGTTTCTTTTTTTCTTCACAGTTTTTTAATTAATTTGCACTTAATAAAAATAGACAAGAATAAAACTTTGTTGGTGTCTGTTTTTTTCAATTTGTTGGTTTTATTTTTTTTTATTAATGTAATATCCATTCATTAGAGTTCATTTAATGAAGAAAAATAAAACTAGAGAATGAAATGAAAACACAATTTAATATTATTTGTTTTCTTTTTTATATACACAGTCTCTAATTGAAGACAATTACTTTGAAATGTTATGTGTGATAAAATTAAAAATTATATTATACAAAGATGCTGTTTTATGCGACATTCAGTCAGTGGGGAATATAGTTGACAAAGGAGAATATTTTATAAAATTGATGAAATGGAACGACAAAGACTTTTAAATTCTACAATTTGTAAATAACATATAATATTTATTTCAGATTTATTGGCACTTTCACTAACGACTTTTTGTTTGTGGATATATTTTTATTTTGACTTTAGATTCTTAATAGGGGGTCCTTAAATTAGTAAGAAAAAATTTTACACATACGCCCCTAACCCTTCTACCCATCGAAAAATGGCTCTGAAAATCGAATTGTTTAAACTTCTCAGCACATTTTTACCACTAAAACATTCGATTAACTAAAAATGAGTTGTTTGATTACGAGATTGTAACTATTAGTTTAGAAGATCCACCAAACGCCCCTTTTTTCGGGGAGAAAGGCTGATTAAAAAATTCTGATTTTGTTAACAAATATTGGAACTATATTTCCCTGAGGAACAGTTTTTTCATATATTTTGTTTTTTTTTTCTTTCATTTTTTATATCAATGAACATATTTAAACAAAAATATAAAGTTTTATTGAATAATCATATTTTTGATATTTTTTAAAAATGTGTACTGTAGTGAACAAGGGTAGTCAAAGGGTTAAAATTTACTAAGAAAGACATTTCACAAAGAAACATTTTACAAGAAACCCATTTTTTAAATGGCGCCCAACGTTGAGCCATAAGAGAAAATATATAAATTAAATCTCTCACATTCAATTTTCTATTGTTCAGTTTTAATACAATTTCAAAATTTTTCTAGTTAGAAGAACTTCCCTTTCCTTAGGAAAAATTATGTCTAATTGTCGCCAAACATGGGACACAAATAGAAAATTGTTGGTTACTTTATGTTTTCAGAGTTAGTTTTTTATGTTTTCTTAGACGCCAAGATGAAATTTACCTAAATTGTGTGTACAGTATTTAAATTGTCAGCACTGTCGATAATAATTGGCGCCCAACGTGGGACCCTAATAAAAAAAATGGTGTGGCATTGAGTTACCAGAGTAAGTTTATTAAGTTTCGGCATCCCATAAAATTTTTAGTGTCGGACCGAACTCGCTTTTTTTTGTCCTTAGCCGTATCCGAACTTCGGCCAAATATTTAATGTTCGGCCGAAGCCGTTGAGGAAGCTGAACTTTTTAATTTGAATAAAACGTGAATTTCAGTTGAATTTGACAACGAAATTTGATTTAAGTAAAACAAAAAATATTTAAACATGCGCAAATCTCAAAAACTTTAATTTAGAATTTTTTTTTTTCAAAAATATGAAAAATGAGTTCAATTATTTTAATGGCGGCTTTTGGACAAAAATGGGAATGCTTGAACTTTTTTATTTTTACTAAAATAAATAACGAATGTAATACAAGTTCATGCGTTTGTACTCGAAATTAAAGAATTTTATCTGAAAATGTACTCAATTTCTTCAAATACTCGGTGTTTGGCCAAGTTCGACGAAAATTTGGACGAACATAACTTTTTGGCCGAACTCCGAAGCCGAATACTCCGTCGGACACTGAAAGTTTTTATGTAGGAAATACTATTTATTGTTACCAATTGGCACCCAACATGAGATTTAAATACAAATAATTTTTTTAGCCAACATATTTTCAGAGCCAAAATTAAACTGACCTAAAATGAATAAAAAGTTGTATGTTGTCAACACTGTTGATAAATATTGGCGCCCTACATAGGTTTAAAATAACAAGACTTTTGTCAAATCGAATTTCTGGGTTCCCTTGCTTGGGTTCCAAAACTAAATTCATTACTTGGACACTAAAACGAATTTATTTGAATTGCATAACATTTTTATGTTGGCAATGATATTGTTAATAGTTGGCGCCCAATGTGGAATAAACGACTATTGCAGCATTGAGTTAACAAAGTTTATAAAGATTCCAGCGTCACTGCACCCAGAGAAAACCAGGAATAAGTTTCATTAGTTTCCGTCCAATTTAACAATTTCATCAATGTTGATGAAACATTGCATAAAACACAAGAATTATAATGACCATATCATGGTCGCTATGAACTTTTTTCTACACAAAAATATTGAAATTCTTACTTATACAAAATACTCGCATGTGCAACATTTCATAAATATGATAAAATTGATTTTGTTATTTAGGAAATGTTTCATTAATACCATGGAATGTTACATTGGACGAAAATCTATGAAACATGTCATACGAGTAAATATGGTGAAGCTTTTCCTTTGAGTGTGTTGAGGCGCTAAAATTAAATTTACCTAAATTTCTAAAAAAAATTGTACTATTGTTAACAACTGGAGTACTTTTGTTAAAAGCTTCGGATTCAAACAAAAAAACACTTTTAAAGTAGTGAGTTTTTTAGTTAGTTTTTGTCGTCCCTGTTGGGCGCCAAATTTTCATTGACCTTAATTGTGTATGAGTAATTTCAAAAAATATTGACACTTGCTGAAACTCACTTTAGATGCCTCTTATTTCTCAAAGTTTTTTGAATTGAGAGAAATGATGGAAAGGGTTAGGTAAACTATACTTAACAACAACGATATGCAAAGATTCACGTTGAAAAGCACCTATTGATGGCCATTTTAAAGTCGAAAAATTAAAAAAATGACTTGTAACTTACAAGAGTTTTTTCATTCATTTTATTTTTTTGTTCATAGTTTTTAACTTTCTAATTCAAAGCAATAAAAATGAAGTCACAAGACTTGGGAGATACATTCACTACAATAGTAATTTCCATATCGCCGCTTGATGAAAAGATGTATAGTGGTTTACAAGTGTAACCGAAATTTTCGGATTTGTAAATATTCGCAATTTTTTATAGGGGTTTTGAATTGAGTTTTGAAAACAGTATTTAAAAACAGTGTAATGTTATATAGTTTGAGGTATAACAAGTTGATGTCAGCTCACCAATAACAAAATACAAGCAGCACACATTTATAAGCAATTGGCGTAAATTTTTTAGAAAATCTATGTTTTTTGCATCTAACATTCACAATTATATTCGAAATTGTTTAGCTGTAATGTTTTAATATATGTAATCTTTTTAAACTTTTTGCGAAATTTATTTTTTTCGCATTTTTTTATTAAAAACGTCATTGATAACATTTGTGTTTTACAAATATTCGCGGTTTTTTTTAATATATTTTGGTGGTTTAATATAAATTTTGAAATATTATAAATACAACGAGATCTATAAATTATTGTAACTTCAATTAAATCCACGCACAAACTGTAATTTTAATATTTTTAATGTTTGCCCTATTAAAGATAAATGATTAAAGCGGATGTATTTATCATGATTCAACATCGGCTAGCACACAAACAAAAGGTTATTCATGTCATACAAAAATTTTAAAAATATTTTGACTTTTATGTTTAAAAACCTTGTTGACAATAATTGCCGCCCAAAGTAGACTCAAAAACATATTACTGTGTTTTTGTGTGCTTATGATTATTATAAAAGGTACCTATTTGGGTGCCGGAATGAAATTGACCTATGTTACATAAAATTTCTCTTAAAATTTTTAAGTCTCCGGTAGCCAAATCTACATTAAACTTAATTTTATATAAGTATTAATATTGGCTACACCGTTGTTAATAATTGACGCCCAACATAGGACCAAAATAAAAATTCGTATATATATTTAATGTTCTCAAGTTGTGTTCCCGATTGGGAACACAACTTGAGAACATTGTGTATAATGTTTAGGTTGGCAACTCTATTATCAGTTTTCCTGAAAGATAAACAAAAATCAGCTGGAAACCGAAAAATATAAACAAAAGTGTAACAATAAAATCTTTACATTATATTTAGAAAAACTTGAACACTTAAAAACTGTATTTAAAACGAAAAACTTAAGCAAAATATTCTGTTTATATTTCGTTTTGTGAAACCAAATTTATTTAGCAGAATTTGAACACAAAAATTTCAATTATTTTTTCACTCTTTCGTTTAACAAAAAAAAAATTCTAAACTTTTAGCATTATTTCATCTCAATTGACTACTTAATTGGCGCTTGCTTTTGAAATATACAATACGAAATAAAGAAAATGGAAAAAAATACAATATCGATTACAACGAGTACTATAAATTTTGTTCACCAACAAAGAGCCGTAGCAAAGTGGAGAAAATATATGAAATAAAACTTTTTATTTTATAAATTCTTTAGCACATTACTAATCGACCACAAAATAAAATGGTTTCAAAGTTTATAAAAACAAGCGCCAGTTTTCTGTGTGTAATTTTTTTTATATTCATTGTTATTTAATGAATGCCAAAAGGGTTTTCCAGCTCAATTATTAATTAAATGACATTTTAATGAGTTCTTTTAGAAAAAAAAAGCGAATACCAAACAAGTGCAACATAATATGCATATAAAATTAAAGTTGATGCTGTTCCATTATAATAAAGTTAATGGAGTTAAATATAGAAAAGGGTGGTTTAGGGAAAGCGTACAGATATCTGTTTGTGATATCATTTATATCTCTTTTTAAAAGTTAAGTGATTAAAATTTTGAGTACCACTTTTATACAAATTACTGCACCATATAAAAACATCAACAGTTTATCGGGAAAGAGAGAGTTTTAAAAGAATCAAGTCTTTAATTCACGTCTGAATCATTCCCTGTAAAATAATTCATTACTGAATTAAATATATCCTGAATTAATTCTTTAAAATCATTCTCTACAAATTAATTCATCACTGAATTAAATATTTTTGGCATTAGTTTCTAAAGTCTTTAATTCACTTCTAAAACATCCACTATGAATTAATTCATCAATGAATCAAATTTTTACTGAATTAGTTCTTGCATTTCTCTCATTCACTTAAATCTTTTAACTCTTCTAAAACCCAAAAAGAAAATTTTTTAAACTTAATATATTTTACTTTAATGTTTGGCGATTTTTTACCTTTTTTTTAAACCCTTTTGTTGTTCAGAAACAAAAAAAATAAAATCGGTCATGAAATTCCAAAAATAATGAGTGTAATTCTTAAAAGTTATTAAGATTTTATACATTTTTGTAACAAAACCTTAAAACCAGCATTTCAATCAGTTTGCTAGATTAAATATAACCAGAAAAACTAAAATCTAGTTTCAATTAAACTATTGGTTAATTCAATTAAAAGTTTAATCGGTCTTATTAAGGAAAATTGTATTATCAATAAAAATAATTTGTAATTATTTAATTAATTTAGTTTCAATTAAGATTTTAATTTAATTGAATATTGTTTTTAATTTCAAACAAATTTTTAGTAGATACTAAAAAAACTTTATTTTATATTGCAAAAAACCAGCAAAATACCAAAAAAAAATTGCTAAATTTATAAAAATTCTCAAAAATTCATATCCCCAAAATTTAAAAAAACGCCAAAAATTAAAAAAAAAAAAAAAAAAAAAATCAAAATTTTAAAATCTTATTTAAAAAAATAGACAAAAATTAAATATTTTTAATATGTGATAAACCGCTAAAATTTGAAAAACAAATTGAAAAAATTTGAAAAACACCCGTCAAAAATTAAAAAATTTAGCAAATTTAATAAATCGTCAAAATCGCTAAAAATGGAAAAAACTCTCCAAAATTTAAAAAATTTGCCAAAATTAATTGAATTAATTGGATAAAATCTCCAAAATTTAAAAAGCGCTCACGAAAGAGGAATCCTAATTGGCATTATTATATTACGGCTTTAAGCTATGTACAGACGGTTGTAAGATGTTAAAATATTGTAAGATCTGGCAATGTGCTGGAAATGTACTGACAATGAAACATGTTTAGCAAAAGGTAAATTGTCAGTTCAGACGATTGTAAGGAAACCCTTCAATTTCATTGTCAGACAATTGTCAAACAATAAATTTATCTGCCAACGAAAATTGTCAGTTCACACGGTTGTCAATAAATTTCAGTTGTAAATAAAATTCAGTTGAATTTACCGAAGTTTGTTGTGAAAACTAATGTTCAGTTTTACAAACCGACTGAAATTCATAATAACCGAATTTAAGCTGTAGTAACCGAGTTTCAGTTGGCAAATAGAAGAACTTTTCTCTCTGTGTATGTATTAGAAAGTAGCGAGGATGAAGACAAAATATTTTTGCAAATTGCAGTTGAAGGAGGTGCGGAGATTTGCCCATTTTCCTTTGCAATCGTTCACACTTATCTGGATGGCATCTGCGACCTCTTGCCATAAAATATCTTTGGGAAGTTTATACTCAGCGCAACTAGCATCCCATAAACTTCACCGTACCTCAACTTCCTCGATAAGTTTGATAATACTTTCGTGTGACCACACGGATTCCACCTTTTTGCGGTAGGATCTTTGTTTGGGTGTTGGTTTTTTCCCGGCTTTAGAGCCTGTTGGCGACTGGGAGCCTCTTGGCGACTGGGTACGAAACATCAAGTCATTTGGCTCATAGCTGCAATCTATGACTCAGGTTTCATTAATGGAAATGTGGCCATCCATTTTCTATTTAATTTGATTTTCTACTTTGTTTCACTTTTGATTTTTAATATTATTAATATAAACTTGTGTTTCTTTTTTTTCATTATTTATGGACAGTGCCGCAATAGAAACATTACTGTGACAATACTGCCATTGTCAGATGCATTAATTTAAACATATCTGCCAATAAAAAATTGTTTACAATGTCTTGCAATTATCTGACAATGGCAACGTAGGGTGTTCACACGAATGTCAGATGTCTGACAATATTATTGTCTTACAATGTACAGACAATGCTTTTTCTGACAATGTTGCAAGACAAAAGTTGTAAGTTCACACTGTTGTTAGACATTTTCTGAACATTTTTCTGACAATATTGTAAGATCTGACAACCGTCTGTACATAGCTTTAGATGTTGTTATAAGAAAAAACTCCTTAGGAAGTACTTCTTTGTTGACGTAATGAAAGATGCGATTCATATAGAAGCTGTTCAAATGTTTTTTCCTGCTTTGTTAAGAACTTTATAGGAGACGTGATCTTACTGAGAATATTACAAATTTTTCCCTTGAACAAATTATTTAATTTTTGAACATATTTTTATTGATATCAACAAACTGAAATTATCAATTTCGATTAAAATTATAAATCTTATATAATTTGGGAAACTAATATGATGTTTAAATATTTTTAATTTCGCGGACCATGGATGTACAGTAGGGTGTCATGACAAAGACTGTTTTGATGAATTCGCTTGAGTCATAGCACTTGACAAGCTAACTAGAGCGTACTTTTAGGTTCCGACACGCGTTTTAAGATATCAAAAATGGTATGTTTTGTTGGAAAAAAGTTGGCTTTATTTTTATCGAAATAGGGCTCAAACGTTTCGTTATGTAGAGCATATTATGAGAAAAATATTTATAGATTTTTTTAGAACAGTTTTGGTTCAACGCAGTGTTTTTATTTTTGTTTTTTTAGTACATGTTAACTAAATATTTTCTTAAATTTCGTTCAAAACACTCAAGTGGCACTTTACTACTTGTTTTTAAAAAATGTTGACCTTAGTTAAGTGCTATTTAAGACTTTTTGTGAAAAAATTTAAAATAATTACAATTATTGTATGTATGCTGAAAACTTTAAAATGCTGCTGTATGTGAGTGCTATTAGTCAATTTTTTTTTGAACGGGACACCCTGAAGTGCACTTTTCAAAAATCATGAAATTCAAAAAAGTTTTTAAAACTTTTTACGCACTTATTCAATTGATAAGAATTGCAAAAAAAAATCGCTTAATTATATAAAAATCTTAAAAAAAAATTAAGATAAAGAGCCAATATTGAAAAAATTCAATTAAAACTTAAAACGTCCATATCTCGAAAATATTTTTCCCTTTTTTTTATTACGGCGATTTTTAAAATTTTTTTTTTTTTTAATTTTGGCGGAAATTTTCCGCTACATTATTAAAAATATTAAATGATGCGGATCACTCGAAATTACTGGTTTAATTCCAAATCAAAATTTCCATTAAATTTCTTTCAAATTAAATGAATTCTTTTAAATCTTCGGGCCGGAGCATGTGAATATATAATTGTGTTTGACAATTGTGAAACATGTTTCATACATACGTACGCTTGTAGCATGGTATTTCACTTTTCTTTGTAGTCATAATTGTGGCTGCTGTCGCTATCTCTTGTTGTGGAGAAATGTGTAGTTGGAAGGGGAGTATTTAACATCATTTAATGGTATGACATTTTAAACAACGCTAATTTATGCAATTGAACAAAAAAAAAAAAAAAAAAACAGAAAACTGAACTATAACTGGACTTTGAAAACAATACTCATACATTTACAGTAGGGAAATACAAAAATTTAAATTTAAGAAAATCGATTTCAATCAACGGAAATTTTTAATAAGGTAGAGTACACCTAAGGCTATTGGACACCAAGAGGATTTTGTGACTTTCCACTCAACCATAGGCTTTTCAGATCATATTCTTGCAATTTTTTCGACTTTGTAAACGCAAAAATTAATATGACTAGATCGAAATACTAAAACGGTGTTTTTGGTCTAGAATTTTTAACAAAACTTTTATAAAGAGCATTGCCTGACACACGAAATGTAGAAAAAGAGACTAAGACCACATGGCAACCAAAGACGACTCGTATCGCAGTACTACTTATTTTTAGTAAAACAAAGTATTGACTGAAGATCCCACTTACAATTAATTATGATCTTAAATTTAGTTCATAACGAACTCAAATTAAAATCATCAGTTTTTCTTGAATTTAGTTAAATTTTTCTTAAAAACCCTAAAATAGCTCTTTAGTAAATAAATATTTAATTGATTTAAATTATCAAAATTATGAAATTAAATTTAGTTCACACTTTGCTAAATGCAACTCTAACAGTTTTTCTTTAATTAAGTTAAATTTTTCTCAAAAAAAAAAAATAAGAAAGCTTTAAAATTAATAAATATTTATTTGATTTAAGTTTTCTTAAAATTATGAACTTAAATTTGTTCACACTTTACTTAAAGTAGGTCCACCAGTTTTTCTTAAATTATGTTAAATTTTAATAATTTTTAGTAAAACAAAATATTAAAATCTCTACTAATTAAAAGCTAAAAGGGACCCGAACTCTCAGATTTTAATGAACTTTAAATATGTTGTAAAGGTGCAAAAAAAAGAGAGCTGTCCCATCTCACGTTTAAGAGTTAAAAAGTTAAGTTAAAAATTATTTTATTTTTGTATGAAAACTTGTCTTTAATTAACTAAAACCAGATTTGTGTGTACACACGGTTTAAGCACTCAAGAAAACAATAATTTTGATGCCTATATTTCCTATATAGTGAACCCAGAGTTGCCACATTTTTGAATTATTTTAAATATAGGGGCAAATGGCTCGTCGGAAAAAATCGCATAAAACCCGAACGATTGCGAATATCGGAAAAAGCATAGACACTCCCTCGATTGAATTATAAAGGCATTAGTATGCATGATTTTTAGCTTAATCCAGCGAGAAATCCTTAATAAAATGCCAGAATTATTACACAGGCCTAAAAAAAAAATTTTTGTTTGGTGCCGCTAATTCAATGTTATAATTTGGTTAATTAGTCCGCAAGACGTCATGGTTAGCTGTCAAAATCGCGAAGCTACGTTCAGGTTTGTATCGATCGGTCATAACCTAAAAAATGTATTTTATTATACTTAATGTCATTATAGTCAATTAATTTCTTTGATTAAATGATAATATCGATATGCCGTCGTCGAGAAGGTGTTGTGTAAATAATCCAAATACATTTTGTTATATTTGTGGTGAATATGTAGTAAAAAAGTTTAAAAAACCTATAAGAGATGCAGTGAAGAAGACATACGTTGATTACTTTAATATCCTTGCGAAATCTCGAAAACTACACGTAGCATTAAAAAAGTAAGTATCAATTTTTTATCAGGGTACCGAACGTACTTGAAATCTGTTTTATGTTTAGCGGCACCAAAATCATTGTAGGCCTGTGTTATCACTCAAAACACATTTTTTTGAATAACAAAAATACTTGAAAGTCTTTAGACATTATTTCTACTACAAAGGAACTAATAAAGACAAAAAAAAAGACAGATACAACTCTGTATTTTATTTATCTGATAAATACCGAGCTGTATTTTAGTTGCCTTATTATTTTTGATATTTTGATTCATGCAAACAACGAAAAATTTAACTAAAATTTTGGAAATTTTACAGTTTTTTTTGCTCTTTTTATTTTACTAATATTAAGCAAAAATATTCTGCTAATTTTGCTGCTTTTCCTGCAACGTAATTTTTAACCAATTTTTTGTAACTTTTTCTGCTATCTTTACAAACTTGTTTGTGTGAGTGTACACTCGTAATAATCCATCTATAAAAATACGAAAAAAAACTGTTAAACTAACAAAAACTTTCATAAAATAAACGAAATTTTGTACATTTTACGATTGTTTTCGTAGTTTTGACATTAAATTCGTATTTTTATACATGTATTATTATGAGTGTACATACAAATTCTAGGAAAAATTGCACGAATTTAAGTCAAAATTATATTAAATTTAGATAAAAATAGACAAAATTTAGTAAAACTAAAACAAATTAAGATCAAATTTTCTGAATCTAAAGAAAATTTAACTTCTTTTAAATAAATTTTAAAAAATGTGTGGTTGGTTGAGACTTTTTGGATCCAAATCATTGCCAGATCTCTCTAAATTAAAAAAAGAATGCTTTACTTATTACTAACTTTTTCTAGAATGCAGTTTTCTAATAGAAACTTTCATAAATTTTCTGACACATTTTTGTTACAAAAAACAGTTTAAGGTTTAGAATAATTTTCCTATGAAAGATACTTAGATTTTTATCTCAGAATCTAAGATTTTTTTTTAATAAAAATTCGTAAGTTCTGATACACTTTATCTGGTGAAAATTTTTTTTTTCTTGTTTTGATTTATATTTTTCTATAGAAACATTTTTGAATTCTGAGATGGTTTTCGGAGGTTATTAGATATTTTCTACTCATACTCTCAAACTGCAACATATTTTTTACAGAAAAGAATATCTGTATTAATTTAAATATAGTTGGGAGTTATAGTTCATTTTAATTACGAACTAGTTCAAGACTGAATTGTTTTAGTTGTTAATTATAGTTCATATAATTACAAATTATATACTATTACCCTTACCGAGCAGTAGCTACTATGGCCTTCGGCGAGTTGTAGCGAAAACAGAAGTTGGGAAATAAACTAAATTAGCTGCAAAATACCAGCGAAGCTTTCTTGAGATTCTGAAATATTTTTTATATATTGAGTACAAAATTTCCATGTTTTTCTACAAAATTCTTATTTCTATTATGTTATTTATTTTTTAACTATTGATAGGCTTCAATTAATTCTGTTAAAGCTTTAAATATGAAAACTTTATAATTCTTGAACTTCCCTAATATGACTTTCAGTTTAAATACTTTAACATATATGACTCTTTTATCTGACAAATCATCGTTATCAACGTCACACAAAAAAAGATGGGTGTTGGTCATCTCGTATGCAACATGATAAAATTTAACAAAAATTTATGACGCTTTAAAAAATAACTTTTTTTTTAAACTTATTTGTATGTGAATGAATTTGCAAATTTTATTTTTGTTTTTTATTTTATAAGTATCAAATTAATTGTATAATCTCACTGTCATCAGATATCCATATCTTTTTTAAGAGAACATACAACAAAAAAAAAATGTAAATAAATCAAAATGATTTTGAAGAACCTGCTCAGGCGCCGTTATGAGATATTAAATTAGTTTAAGGAATTTAAGAGAAAATATTATTTTAGAGTCCCTGCTTAATTTACATTTAACAACAATATTATGTGAAAACGTTCAACAATCTACTAAAACTCATATAATTTAAATAATGCCTTAAAATGCTTAAAATTACAAAAACCCCTGACATTTTCAATTACAAAAATTTTGTTAAAACAAAAACCATACTGGTAAATGACAAATATATAATTTTCTATTTCAATTTTATAACAAACTGTAACAAATCTCATTGTAAAATATAATATTCTTATGTATGTTCTTGTATTCTCTGTGATTTTGCCCAAATGACTTTCATAGCATATTTATAGGTGTTTAGGCATAAAATTTTCAATTACACAAAACTACAATTTTATAATGAATGCAATATTTTACAAAAGAAACTGCTACATAAACAAGAATATGTTTGTTTTTTGTTTAGTAAGTAAATACCAGCTCAATGTTACTAGACAACATTGTTAATAGTAATAGAAAATGAAAACCTAAAGCATACGTTAGGGAGATGTGGCATTTAAATAGAAAATGAAATGAACAAAAGACATGAAAGAGAGCAAAAAAAAACTATACATTTGTTTGGTAACCAGAGGCTAACAAATAATTCAAGTTATATAAAACAAAGAAAATCCAAAAGAAACATGAAATAGTACAGAAAAAACAGTTAGAAAGTAAGTAACAGGTGCGTATTTTATGTTTAATAAAAAGGGAGCTTAATATTTTATTGGTTCAAATAAGTGATGTAAGAAATTTTTAGAAGATAAAAATGTTTTTAAATTGTACAACTTTTCAATAGAAAAATGTTTCTTTATATAGTTTTTTTTCTCTTAAAATAAAACCACATATCTTTATGAGTTTGTTTATGGAAAAATGTGGAGCATACTTTTAGGTTTAATTTTTTTTTTTTATTTTTTATTAATTTCTTTTTATTATAATTTTGTTGAATACAATTCAAAGAAAACTATATATGAGGAATTTCAAAAATTTTCAACACTTTAAGGTGAAATGTTTTCAAAATTTGTATAGATGACATAAATAACCTTCTGTGTTTGTGTTAGCCGATGTTTAACTGATTAATGGCACAGTGTTCCCTTTGCGACCTAGTACTATAAACGGCTATATTTTTTAACTGGATAAAGATAATTAATTGATTTAAAAAACTAATTGGCAATAAAAGACTTTTGGAAGATTGTTATTCAGAATTGCCAAATAATTATTTGAAAAAAAATCAATTTTTGATCTTTTTTGATTGGATCTTTTTCATTATTTATATTTTTTATAGTTATGTTGATGAGAAAATATGAAAATGTATTTCTTTGCTAAAAATTAGTACATCGATCGCATGTAATTTTTGAAAATCTGACCAATGGGATCATGAAATTTTTAAATACACTAAAGTCTAATATATTCAAAAATTAATTCCGTTTTCACTCAAAACATAAATAGTGGTTAGTTTTTATTTAAATACTACCACACTTATAAATGTTATAATGTCAGGGTTGCCATATCACAATTTAAAAAAATTGTGAAAAACCATGATATTTTTAAAAAAAAAAAATTAAAAATCGGTCCACCTAAAATACTTGTTAATGTGACATCTTGGCCTAGTGTTTAAGCATAGTCTACCTAACAATATCCATCGTTTCTCTCAATTAGAAGAACCTTGATAAATAATGGGCTTCTAAATTCAGTTTCAACAGGACACGAAAGTTTTTGAAAATAAATATGTAAATGAGTTTAATAATTTCTGGATTTTAGTTGTGTTTTTGAACAAGTGAGCCAATTGACCTCAAAGGACCTATCCGTGACAGGTCGACATTGGTCTCTTTAACGATATTTTGGTTTTGTAGTGTTAGTGTAGTTTTCTTCATTTCATTTTCTTGTAGTGTTTTGTTTTCTTTTGTACTTAAACACACACGCAAAAATATAACTTTTCTGATAGCCAGCCAAAATGCACAAAAACCATTAGCTCAGGCGGTAGAGCGCTTGCCTTGTAAACAGTGCGTTCTGTGACAAAGCCCTATTGACATCTAGTAGTTTGTATTTCACTTTTTCACTGTATGGAAAAGAAATAAGTCTGTAACAGTATCAGAAGAAGTAACTAAAAATTAGTTTAAAATGACGTTGCAGAAAAAACTATTAAAATTGGTAGATTTTTTTAGCTAAATATTAATAAAATAAGAACAGCAAAAATTAGACTGTTAACTTAACAAAATTCTAGTTACATAGTCTACCTAACCATGTCCATCGTTTCTCTTTATTAGGCGAACCTTTAGAAATAAGAGGAATTTAAATTCAGTTTTAACAGGAAACGAAAGTTTTTGAAATTAAATATGTATATGAGTTTAATAATTTATGGATTTTAGTTGTATTTTTTAACAAGTAAGATAATTAACCTCAAAGCACCTATTCCGTGATGGGTCGACATTTGGATATTTAACGATATTTTGTTTTTGTGGTGTTAGTGTAGTTTTCTTAATTTTATTTTCTTGTAGTGTTTGTTTTTTCTTTTGCACTTAAACACACACGCAAAAATATAACTTTTCTGTTGGCCAGCCAAAATGCACAAAAAACAATAGCTCAGACGGTAGAGCGCTTGCCTTGTAAACAGTGCGTTCTGTGACAAAGCCCTATTGACATCTAGTAGTTTGTATCATCCTATTCCGTGATGGGTCGACATTGGACTATTTAACGATATTTTGTTTTTGTGGTGTTAGTGTAGTTTTCTTCATTTTATTTTCTTGTAGTGTTTGTTTTTTCTTTTGCACTTAAACACACACACAAAAATATAACTTTTCTGTTGGCCAGCAACATGCACAGTATACATTAGCTCAGATGGTTGCTTTATAAACAGCGCGACTAAGCAATATTGACGTCTAGTAGTTTGTATTTCACTTCCACTGTACGAATTTTTTTATCTACTCTCATAGAAATATATCTATAAATAGCAGAAAACGCAACTAAAAATTAGTTAAAAATTACGTTACCGAAACAACTATTAAAATTTGCAGATTTTTTTTTAGCTTACTGTTAATGAAATAAGAACAGCATAAACAAAACTGTTAACTTTTCAAAATTCTAGTTTTATTCTAGTTGAATTTAGTTAATTGCAAACAGCAATTTACTCTTCTAAAATTAGCAAAAACTTTTACTAAATATTTGTAGACTAAGAACAGCGAACTAAAACTAAATTATCAACAAATTTTTTTCCGTATTCACCTTAAATTTAGTAGAATGTAAATAACAGTATATTTTGCTAAAATCAACAGAATTTTTTGCTACAAAATTGATTATTCCAGAAAGGTCAGTTTTTATTCACATAAAAAAAAAACTTTAAAAATTTCATATGTTTTTATGATTTTTTTTTTGTCGACTAAAAGTATTTAACAAATTTTGTGCTAATTTTAGCAGATTAATTTGTTGCTTTGAATGAACTAATATTTTGCTTAAATGTAACTAAATAATTGTAGATTCCACTGATTTATTTTAGCAAACAAAATCTGCTTAGTTTTAGCTGCTTTATCTGCAACGAATATTTAGTAGCTTTAGCACAAATTTTATATAATATTTTTCTTTTGATACAATGTTGGCATATATTTCAAATTAAAAATTACTTTTTCGTAAGGCATATTTTAAGGAGATTGTTTATGAAAAAATTGTTGTATACTTTTAAGTATTTTTCTTACAAATAGCAATATTTATATAATTTTTTGCAATTTCTTCATAGTATAGCATTATTTTTGTAAGAAATACAGTTGTAAAAAAAACTTAATTATTTGCACAGCATATTTTTAGGCATCTTGTTAAAATTAAATATTTACTATTTGTTGTTTAAAAATTATATAATATTAAACAATATTTTCAAAACTAAGTCGAAGAAAAAAAATATCTGTTACATTCCAAGAGAAATGCTTAGAATTTGACAGTTATTTTGCTTAAATAGATTTTTTTCTTACAAACATTTTGTTAAACTGTGAAATTGATTAATTCAAATGTTTACTACAAATATCAATTGGAAACATATTTTGCATTTGTTTGCTTGTGTAAATAATATTTAAATTACTATTCTAGAAAGCATACCTTCGAGAGTTTGTTTTTGAAAAAAAATAGCATACTTTTAGGCATCAATAATATTTTGTGTTTTCTATAAACAAAAATTTCTTTCTTTTCCTTTGTTTTTTACCAATTTATATTCAATGTTAAAATTAAATAAATACTCTTTGTTGTGTAAAAATTATATAATATTAAACAATGTTTTCTTCTACTAATTCTAAAAACTAAGTTGTAGAAAAAAAATATCTTTTACATTCCAAGAAAAATCCTTCGAATTTGACAGTTATTTTGCTTAAATAGACCTTTTTCTTACAAACATTTTGTTAGACTTGAAATTGATTAATTCAAATGGTTGCTACAAATATCAATTGGAAACATATTTTGCATTTGTTTGCTTATGTAAATAATATTTAAATTACTATTCTAAAAAGCATACCTTCGAGAGTTTGTTTTTGAAAAAAAATTTAGCATACTTTTAGGCATCAATAAAGTTTTGTGTTTTCTATAAACAACAATTTCTTTTTTTTCTTTGTTTTATTTTCAATTTATATTCAATAAAGCTTTGGTTTTTTGCGAATTGTCTGCGCCAAGTAAACAATAGCTATTGTATAGCATATTTTTAGGCATTCTCTATAATGCGTATTTTTTCTGTGTTTTTCAACATAAAAAATTTTTATTGGAAATTTTATTTCTTTTGTTGTATATGTTTAGTTTTTTTGTTTTTCTATGCTCCTCATTGTCTTTTGAATTTTATTAGTCTTTGTTTGATTGTTAGATATTTAGAGGCTTTTTTTTTATCATATTGTTCTTTTCCATTTTATTAGTTAATTTATATGCCATCCACGTTTAGACTTGTTTTTATGCTTCAACATATCTGCAAAGTCATTATATAGGACTGTCACATATGTTAAGAGTATTTTAGTAAAAAAAAAAATTATTGACAATTTTTTCCACAATTTTATCTCTTCTGTGTGGCTTTCCCTTTATCTTTTATGGTATAAAAAACACAAGGTGATTTTTTTCTTTTCATCGGTTTTTTGCGTATACGAGTGTTATTTGATACTCTAGGCATGATCTTTCCTGTCTGGTTGTTTCTGGTGTTTTTTTATAAGGAGCATTTCCTTCCGTTTTTTATGCAGGTTTTATTTTTCTTCATTTGGATATGTATACAACAGCATCGTTAGTAAAAAGACATCCGTTTTGTTTTTGGAAGGTTTGAATTTTAAACAGCTTCCAAAGTAGCTTCTTTTATAAACGCAACATTGTTGTTTTTAAGGTGTTGGCTTTTTCTGTGGTTTTTCTTGTTTTGTTAAGACATTGGATACTTTTAAATGGCTTTCAGACTAGACAGGGTATATAATTTTATGGTGTCTGCTTATATTAAAATATTTTTATACATGAATGCACTGTGGAGCAAAAGTCAGCTAATGTTTCCAAATTAAAACTTAAGATGTATTTCTCTAAATATTTTTGGAAAATGAATCTCTTTAGGTATCTAATGGTATAATAATTTGTCCTCGTTATAATCATAGAGGTCCAACCTTTTGACCCACTCTATATCCTACAATCTCAAATTGTGTAGGAGGAAGTCATTGGCTCACTTTTGCACCCAGATCCCGATTAAAAACTGTACTTTAATTAATACACTAAGAACTTTTATGCGATTTAATAATTATTTGAAGCAATTTTTTCATTTTCAGTAAGAAAAGTGACTAAATTATGACTTTATACTAATCAGAAAAATTGTTCAAAATTATCTCCTTCCAATGCGTTTGTTGACCAAAATTTGGCAAAATTTCTATACATTAAAGCGAAATGTAAATTTTGTTATTAATTTAATCAAAACTACTGAAAACATAACAATTTTTCAGTAAAATAGTTAAATTGTATTTATTTTAAATAGTAAACATTATTATCCTTAGGGAAGACTTTTAGCGTTTGGCTCTGAACTTTAAGAAAAATCAGTGATAAACAAAAACGAAATCACTAGTGTCCGACTGAAGTCTTCGGCCAGAAAATGCTTTTGGCGGGTATTCGGTATTTTAAAGCATTTTTGGCAATTTTGAAAAATGTTTATTGGGCTTATTATATGCGGTTTTGAGTCTTAAATTAAAGAGTTAATCAATGATTTGTATGATCGGCCGCTGAACAATTGGCCAAATCGGAAAAGCTTCGACGGCCGATTATTTAACTTTACAGCTTAACTTCGGAATTTTCCTAAAATTTTTTACTCCAAATCGAATTACAACGGCTCAAGAAATGAGTTTTCAATGTCAAAATTTGTTCACATTGTCTCTAACTACTAAAAAAATATCGACCAAACATCGTTTTTTGGCCGAAAAAATCACTATATAAAGACAGTTTTTTGCATGCCCAATTAATTCTCATAAAATGTTTTTGAAAAATACTACTTAACATTGTGAAATCATATGGAAACTCTGCATACTATTATGACATTTTATCCAATACCACCTCCACTAGTTCTAGTGTCCCAAAGAATAAGGATCATAATTTCATGAATTTTTTTATATCATAAATTTGTGTGACTATTCGCAATAAAATTTGGTATTTTTAAAGTAAAATACCCAGCTAACCTCGGTAATAGGTTGGTATTACGAAACATGTTACCTGCACTATAAAAAAAAGTTAGTAGAGAATTAGTAAAACGTCTTGTAAATCAAGTATACTATTTCTCATGAAATTTTTTTCTGAAATTGTGCTTTCAGTTTAAATTTAAGTTATACTTATTCAGCACTTAACCGTTTTGAATTAATGTTTTACTAAATTTTACAATTGTTTAACTAATTTATTTTTCTAAAATACTAAAAAACTAACTAATAATCACATTAATGGTGTGGACGAAACCCAGATTTTAACATATACGCAGAATGAAGTAGATGACGTCGCATGACAAGATGTAGTAGAGACGAGGAAAATGATGCTAAAAAGTCCAACTCTTGTAAGACACATAAAAAAATCAACCAAGAAAGATGTTGTATGTTTTTCATACAGAAGGACTCCAACTCAAATATTGTGTTGATTCCGTCTTTTCCTTCTTGATTATTAATTAAATTAAAGACAAAATAAAATATTTAGATTTAATAAAAATATAATATGTATTTGAAAACTAAATTTTTATAGTGCTAATTTATGGAATGTGGAAAAATTGCAAACAAATATACCTTTAGGTAGACAGACTCAAACGAAAGAAAGTACACACATCTTAGGTAATCCTTTACAAAAGAAAGGATTGTTAATGTATATGTAATATTTTGTTTTGTTTCTAGAATTATCTACTGCATTTAGATTCAGTCCAAGTTATCATTATTTAGACATCCATGGATGTATGTAGTTTAAAAATATTTTGGTTTATGTTCTATATAATTATTTCTATATATTTTCAGATATTAAATTAATCCATATCGTCAATGTATGGATATTTTTATATCTTTTAATGTATTGTTATTTTTTTTTTTTTAAAGAATCACAACATTTTTTTAGGATTTTCAGCAAAAAAAATTACTTAAGTATAATGTTTCTACAAATTTTTTTGAGTTTTCTTTAGCCTACTAATATTCAGCAAAAATTTAATTTATTTGCAGCAAGGATTTTTTAATTTTTAAGTAACTAAATGTTAGCAAAACGTTTGCTTAATTTACTGGCTTTAGTAATTTACTTTATTTTTTCCTCCTGACTAAAATTTTGCTGATTCAGCAAAGTTTTTTGCTGACTTTACTTATCTTTTTCTGAGTGTGGTAATAAGCTAAACTCCTTACCCTTGCATTACTCCGCATTACTTCGAAACTGACTACCCATTTGAAACACCAAATTCCCATATTTAAATGTTTTTATGGTATAATTAGTTCGTTTTTCTACAAAATTAATATAACAAAATGTTTACTACAAATTAGACAATTCTAAAATAATATTCGATTTAAAACTTAAAAATTTAAATAAAAAAATGTTGACAACTCTTTAACTGTAAGTGAGGAGTAACATGTTACCGAAGTAAGTACTTACCTCGATGTATATGCCCTTGTTAAAATAATAGGTTTTGTAATAGAAAAGTAACCAGTTACCGACCTTAATTTCTTATTCTCAATGGATGGAAACGTGATACGCCCAATATGACAAAGTGAAGGTGTCAATGAATCAAATTTATACTATAAATATAAGAGTTTGCGCATGGTTTTTGAATGTTTTTTACAATTTATATAAAACAAGGGAATTATAATCAACTAAAAATTCAAAATAACTTAGTCCGTCAATATATTTTTCTCAAACCTCAGGGCCAAATGCTGAAAATCTTCCCAAAGGATAATTATGTGTTCTACTATAAATAATGAAATATTATATTTTTATTGAAAAAACTTGTTTCTGTCACTTGTTTTTAATGAATTAACAATTATAAATAATAATTACCACACATTTGATTCTTATTTTTTGAGATTTTAGGCAATTTATTTCTAAAAACGCATATTAAGGATGCACTTAGAATACTATGTCGGTAAAGACCACTGCAAATGTAGTTAAAAACAAATGAAATTTCACTTAAAGAAATGACGACTTACATTTCAGTAAATTCAACTAACATTGTCATTTTTTTAATGTTTAAAAAATGACTAACAATTGTAGTAAAAATTAACTACATTTTTTTTTTTTCTCATATATTTGTATTTATTGAATATTTTCTTTAAGAATTTTACAATAAGTTTTCAAATCTTATATCTTATCTTCTCTTGGTTTGTTGCCAGTGCAGCAAATCCAATTTTAGTATGCAGGGATCTACAAGATTAGTTTAAAGCGAGGTCCAAGGTGTCCAATTTTTTTAGACGCCTGTGACCTGAAAATGTAAGCAAATTTTGAGCAAGGGGATTAGGATGAATTGCCAACTTGGAATCATATTTAATGCAGTTTCAATTTATTTCCTCACGAACAGTTGTGATATTGAGATCGGCATGGATGGTTTGGTTTCTAATAAACCAAGGAGCACCAGTGATGTATCGTCAAATCTTTGATTGTCTTCTTTGTAGTTTTTTGACATTCGAAGCTGACGCTGTACCCCAAAGCTGTTTGCCATATGTCCAGATTGATTTAATTATAGATTTATAGATTAATACTTTGCATTCTAGGCTAAGCGTGGACCTACTGTTTAAGAGCCAGTATAACTGAGCAGTTTTCAATTTTATTTGGGAGGACTTAGAATCAATATGGTGTGCCCATGTGAGTCGACGATCAAGGTGAATTCCAAGATATTTTACATGGTTCTGTGTTGGAACAGGGGTGTTGTTGGTTAATAGGCGAGGGCGTAAAAGTAACATGAACGCACTTTGATGCGTTTATTTTTATTTTCCAGTCTTCAAGCCACTGTTCTATATTTTTAATGTGAGACTGTAAACGGTTGTTCGCAACTTTGGGATTTGTATGAATACTCATAAATGCTGTGTCATCCGCGAAAGTGGAAGTATGAATTTCGGAATGTGTTGGCATATCTGCAGTGTAAAGAATGTACCGTAGTGGACCCAATATACTGCCCTGGGGAACCCCCGCTGCTATTTTTCTTTTCGTAGATATACTGTCCTTGGATTTCACTATAAAGGACCTATCCGGCAATAACGTGACTATTTTTTTTAAACAACAAAAAACTACTGTTAAAAATGTATGTAAAATCATAAAACAGTTATTTGATGTGGTTTGTTTTTTTAATAAACTACAAGGTTAGTAAAAAATGTAATTTGTTCTAAAAATGGCTGACATTTACATTAAAACTAAAGAAACTGTATTACAACCCAAAACAGCTACATATTTTTAAAGCAGAAGTTGCCTGAGTGTATAATTTTTAACTATTATCCTGGTTTACGTTGTTGACTGCAAACTTTCGTGTTGCCCTTTATATTTATTATATAATAAAAAAACAATAATTCTGTAATCGAAGTACAGATTTTAGTTAATCGGGATCTTGCTGCAAAAGTGAGTCAATGACATTCTTCTATACAATTTGAGATTGTAGGAGATATAGGTGGGCCACAGGGTTGAACCTCTATGATTATGGTGAGCACATATTAGCATACGTTTGTACCTAATGAGATTCGGTTTTCCAAAAAGATTAGGAGCATAAATACATATTGAGTTTTAATTTTAAAACATTGGCTCTCTTTTGCTCCACAGTGCATATTTTATTAAGCAAAGAAATTTGTATTAACGTTAGAAAATGTTTAATATTTTTCAAGTTTAACTATTTTTATAGCTACAATTCATGCACTCATAATATTCCATGCCTAAAAAACTACGAAATTATTGTCAAAACAACAAAATCTTTCGTAAAATGAACAAGTTTTCTTTGAGTTTGAATTTGAACGTCTTTTTCAGACAATTGCAATTAATACTATAATTAATATGCAATTTTTATTTAATTTTAATTGTGAAAGGCGTGGTAGAGAAGAATGAGTGTATTTTCTAAAAATCATAACTACATTGTAAATTTTAAATTTTTCTGAGTCAGACTGCGCAGTTTCTGGTATTGAACCTTCGTCAGTGACCCTGTTTTTTTTTGAATAATGTAATATTTGTTATGTTTTTATTTGTTCGATTGCGTCTATATGAAATTTTCTGTGCAATCACTGACCGTGGTATAGATAAACTGATTTCTAATGCCACATGCACTCGCACTACACGTTAGAACAGAGCGCTTTAGCCCACTGATCTATCGTCAGGTCGAGTTTTGTTGTGATTAAAACTAGTTTTATTCAATACACGATGTTTTTTGGTTCTTGCATACATAATCTTAGAAGTACAACTCCAACAACACAACAGTTCTATTTTTAGAAACTTACCCCACTCTAATATCCACTGTTTTCATTTATTTTACGAAAGTTTTGGTTATTTTTTATTATCAGCGTACGAAGTATTGAAACAAGTCCTTAATTATAAAGATTTCTACTCAACTGAAATGCAAAGTTCATTATTATTAGGGCAACCAAAAAAAAGCTAGAGTTTGTTTTTTATTTGAAAGGCTAGAACTAATAAGACTTAATACAAGTTCTAATCATAAACTTATCAGCATTTTAAGCTGGAAGTTTTAGTAAGAACTTTTTTTGCTTATTTTTTATATTTGCTTATTTTAGCTAATTTTGTGAATCTTAGCTGCTTTTTGACTTTTGTCTATAAAAATTAAGCTTTTTTAGCCTTTTTTTTAAATATAGTTTTTTTTGCTTTTTTTTTGCAATTGGAATTTTGAGATATTTTTTTAATTAAAAGTTGAAAATTTAATGTTACATGTTGTTGGTTTATCAAAAAATATTTTTCTAAACTATTTGAACTTTGAAGCTTTGGAAAAACAATTTGATTTAACTGACTAATTTCCAAGTAACAAATTTTACACTAATATTTTTTGTCGTAACTATTTGAATAAAAAATTATGAACTTTAATGGTATATTTTTTAAGTTTATCGGCTTATTTTTATATTTAAACATCTTATTTTATTGTTTTTCGAGCTTTTTAGAGCGCTTAAAACAGTGTTAATAAAGCTGTTTTTTGGTTGCCATAATTATTATATATTTTTCAGAAAATATTTAAAAAAAATTCAAACTTATTGAAACTCAACCCTCAATTTGACATATTACTTTTGAAATTCAAAATATATTTAACCAACAGAAATTAGCGTCCAACGTGAAGGTATACTTTATATTTATCTGGATTTCCTAAAAAAAAAAGTAAAATTCCATAAATTTTCAAAATTTGTATAAATGTTTGCCTAAAAAATTTGTTTGCTATAAATATAGCATATAATGTTTTTTATCGAAATAGTTTAACAAATTTATTTAAAATAATTTATAAAAATGTTAAGTTTTCTTCGACCTTCTTTTATTTTATTCTTTTTAGTTTAAACGAGCTTAAGATCATTTATTTATTAATTATTTATTTCCAATATTTCGTCTGCACATTGGGTGACTTCTTCAGGGAACAAATATTACAATTTGAAAAACTAGTTTTAAAGTTTTTAATTATTAATTTTCAGGGAAAAAATATTACAATTTGAAAAACTAGTTTTAAAGTTTTTAATTATTAAAACTAGTTTTTCAAATTGTAACATTTGTTCCCTGAAAAAGTCACCCCATGTGGAGACGAAATATTGGAAATAAATAATTAATAAATAAATGATCTTAAGATAGTTTAAACTAAAAAGAATAAAATAATTTATTTTTAAATTATAACCTAAAAGCGAAGACCTTTTAAAAGCGGGTAGTAGAGGTCTTAGAAAAAGTTCAAAGTTAGGCAAAGTAAATCGCCTTAAAAAAATAATTTTTACTAAAACTTAATTTGTTCATATTCCCTTCGAATACAAAAATATATAATTTTTCAGTTAAACTCTTGGGTCAGACACTAATCCAAACTTATTTGCGATACATTTAGCCTGTGTTTCGACTTATTTTTTCTTAGACTGCTTCATTTTTGTGATTTCACGCTAGCCCAAGCAATCATCAGTAGAAATTCAAAATTATTTTTTGTTTAGCTAGTGGCCGAACTTTGAGGGAACTTTACTTCTTAACACTTAAAACAATTACACTTAGAGAAATTTTTCTAAGACAACCAAAAGCAATAAATTTGAAAAGATAAAAAATTTAAAAAATTTTCCTATTTTTCATATAAATTTCCAAAATTTCATTACAATGTTGTTGAAAATTTACGTATTTTTATCACATATTTTTTTTATATAATTATTTCAATAAAATTATTTAAACATGTGTTGTTTTAATAATTTAAGCTAGTGTGAAAAAAATTAATAAACAATTAACATTTATTTACCAAAAAGGCTAAAATTTCTTTAAATTTCCATATGTTTTAAAAAAAAATTAACAAATAAACTTAATTATTAAAACAAAAATTTCTTACTCTTAATATTTCATATTTAATCCACAAATTTTTATATATAGATCTTTTTATATATCTACTGTTATATTTGTGTTAAATGACATTTTTGACAGCTGCCTTTACACTGTCAAATTTTATTATATTTTTTCTCAAGCTAAACTTTTAACCAATATGTGGAACTGAAAATAATATTATTTGACTGACACAAAAGAATATGTGTTATTATAACAACAGCATTGCAAACATTTCAAAATTTTTAAATTTTTTTTTTTTTGTAATTTTTATTCATTTTCAAGCCAATTTTTCTTTCATTTATAACATTTTTGTTTTGTTTATAATTTTGTTTATAACATCAGTTGATTCTGATGATGTTGATGATTTTTTTTCTGTTTTTTTTTTAGTTTTCTTATGAAAGAATATTAAATATGAAGTACAAATGTTTTGAATTATGATGTTTTGTGTATATTAAACTTCAGTGTAATTTAAAAATATTATTACTATAAATGCAATTAATGTTTATCCCGATGAAAATAAATTTAAATATAATATTTTGTTTAAAGTAATGAAATCTGTCATTACTTGCATATGAATGAATCTTGCATTTTTTTAAATTAATAGGAAAAATTAAAAAAAGCTAAATTTAAAAACAAATTTGAAAATTTATAAGATATGAGTTCAATATCGTTACGAGTCTGAAACATAAATTAAAATCTATTGCACATTATGTTAAAATATTAAGCTAGGCCCTGCGTTGGGCGCCATTATGTATTATATGACTGAACACATATCAACTCTATCAAAAAAGGTCATTTTCGTATAGAATATTTCGGATTTCAATGAAATTCACCATAACTGTCATACTCGACAAGATTTCCGGGCCCTTTCGGTTTCCGAAATATGACGTCATGAAAATTGCGAAAACGATAAAATTTTACTAAAGTATCGTAACAAAATTTACTATAAAAGCCAGCCGTAACTTAACGTAACCATAACTGTTTGAAACTGAGCTGTGTACAGCCATAAAAGCTATTACCCATTTCAAATGTCACGGAACGGCTGAACCTGTAAAAACAAAATTATACGTTACATCTACGTGACATTTGCCAACTGCTGATTGATAAGTATGACAAAGTTTGATTTGATTACTTGTTTTTTGTTAGTTTGTTTGTTTGTGTGCAAAACAGAGGCTACGTTTTTAAAGTTCTATAATTGCAGTATATTTCAACGGTACGTGTACGTTAAGGTTACATTACAGCTACGGTTGGCTAACCCAGCTTTAACTTTTAAACTATACAAGAAAAAAAGTACGTGTAAGTCTTATTTCTAAATTTAAAATGTGCTCTTTAAAATTATATGCATATCGATTTTTTCATGGAAGTTCACTTTTGGGGTATTGAGTTCAAATGCCTATATCTAAAAATGCGCATATTTTTAAATTCTTAAAAAAATATATGCTTATTATTGAACTCTACTTTTCATTTGTGTGATTTACGGCCAAAAACATGGTCCTAAACTCAAAAAAAAAACTAGTAAAGTCAGCAAACAATTTTGCTGAATTTTAGTCATGAGAGTCAGCTAAGTTTTAGTCATGAGAGTGCTTGTAAAGCCAGTGCTATTATCAGCAAAATCTTTCGCTGAAAATTAGCAAGCTGATTTTTAGCAACAAAATTAGTAGATTCAGCAAAAGTTTTGCTAACACTTAGATGATTCAGAATTAAAAAATCCTTGCTAAAAGTTAATAAAATTATTGTTGAATTAAAAAATCGAGATACCATTCTGAATTTTTCACTGAAATGTAAAAGATGTGCATTTTAAGATATAGCCATTTGAACTCAAGACTTTCAAATATGACCTTTGACCCTTCCACGAAAAAAATCTATATCTATATCATTTGAAAAAACACATCTAACCTAAAAATTGAGGCCAACACGAAGTTTGTGTCTTGTATAGTTTAAGAGTTATAGTTAATTTTGTAACGATATTGTAGTAAAATTATATTTTTTTGTTTGCAATTTTCATATTTCGGAAACCGAAAGGGTCCGAAATGTAAGTTCCGTCCATTTCTTGTCGAGTATGGCAGTTATGGTGAATTTCATTGAATATTTAAAATAAATTATTTTTCTTTTGGAATTTCTTTATTATGTTATATTTTTATCAAGAGCCTTATGTTGGGCGCCAAATTGTTATTTACTAAAAAAAATATTCTTTTTTTCTTAAAATTTATTTAAGTTTAACTATTTATTAACATTAATTTATCCTAATTTTAACTGTCAGTTCTAAACTCAATTACTGTAATATTTTACCTTCTTCTTTATTATAACTATTTATTTTTCTATAACAACTTGTAACAATTTTTCAAAAACAGTTTATTTTGTTAGTTTTTTTTTTTTTAAATTTTCTCAAGTCAATGAAAAACTGTACATTAACAAAGGAAAAATTAAATAATATATTGCCACAATGTGTTTCTTTTTTTTCGTTCGTTATACTGATGACAGTTTTGCAGGACAACAAGAAAATACTTTTAAATATTAGCAAATTTACTACTTAAAATGTTGAACTTTTCATTTTTGTCGTTTTATTTTCTCAACGTACGTATTTTTAAGCAGTTTGTTGCCATTTTGTAGTTTTTTTTTTGTGTATTGCCAACTTAAATGGCATGTTGACTTTAATTTAATTTTTTATATTCTTTGTTAAATCACATATTTTTATTTTTTTATTGTTCTAGGACTCTAAAACACACAGGACTTTGACAATGTTGTAGAGTGTATTTTAAGGCTATTGCACTAGTTTACAGGAATTAGCTTAAAATTCTAATTCTAATGAAATATTTTGATAAATCGATATTTTTGATATCAATCTGGCTAAAAGATATAAATATTTTAAGTGAATATCGAAATATACATATAAATGTAAATGAACGTATGTGAGCATATATGATAATATGTGGACATTATTGTGGTTTTAAGAACGCATATTGTCGATTTTCTTGACTCTCAATACTGAAAGTTGTTCTACGTGGTCTTCAAAGTCAATGTTAAAAATTTGAGCGAAATCGGACAACTCTAGACCGTACCGCTTTTGGTGCAATGTTTATAGAATTTGGTCAAAATGAGCATAATTTGAAAAATAATTAAAATTAACAATTTTAATCCGAAATATTAGGGTATATAATCTATATGATCATACACAGATTTATATCCTCAAATTTCGGATCCGAACACATATCACATCCATTTACGATCATATATTCAACTATGTATTTTCATATATGAGTACACTCAAAAAAATAAGTTAGTAGAAAAGTTAGTAAAACGTCTTGTAAATCAGGTATACTATTTTTTAGCAAAATTTTTTGCTAAAATCGTGTTTTCAGCTAAAATTTTTGTTATACTTATTCAGCACTTAACTGTTTTATACTAATGCTTTTCTAATATACTAATGTTTTACTAATTAATTTTGCTAAAAAAAATTGTGCTGACATTAATAGTGTGGACGACAACCAGATTGAAAGATATACGCAGAATGAAGTAGATGTCGCGGCATGTCAAGATGTAGTAGAGAAGAGGAAAATGATACCAAAAAGTACAACTCTAATAAGACATATAAAAAAATCAACCATGGAAGTTTTTGTATCTCTTTTTCATACATAAAACAAAATTGAGGATTAAAACAACTTAAATTTTGCGTTGTCACCGGCTTGTGAAAATAATTGTCTATTAATTAAATAAAAGACAAAATAAAATATTTATTTATTTACACTTATATATTATATATAACTTATAGATTATTAATAGTGTGGTCAAATTGGAAACAAACATATACAGAAATGTAAACAGAGTAAAGCGAAAGACAAAGACATACATCATAGGTAGATTTTTATGGTTCCTTGTTCTTATTGCAAAAAAAGGGTTGTTTTTTTCGTTTCGTTTCGGTTGTTTTTGTTAATGTTTTCGTTTTGTTTCTATAATTACCTTCGGCAGTGGCGTCCTTAAAGATAGCATCATTTAGACAACCATTGATGTAAGTAGTTGAAAGATAATTTTTGTTATGTTATATATATTTTTTTCTATATATTTTCAGATATTAAATTAATTCATGTCGTCAATGTGGGAAAATTAAAATTTTTATATTTCGTTATTATAGTAAATTATTTTTAAAAGAATCCCAATATATGTTTTATGATTTTCAGCAAATAAATTAACTAAATTACAATTTTTCTACAAATTTTTTGCGTTTTTTTTTCAGTCTACTAAAATTCAGCAAAAAATTTATTAATTTTTAGCAAGGCTTTTTTATTTCTAATCTACTAAGTGTTAGCAAAACTTTTGCTGAATCTACAAATTTTGTTGCTAAAAATTAGCTCGCTGATTTTCAGCAAAAGATTTTGCTGACATTATCAACTTTTTTGCAAGCATCCTCCTGACTAAAATTTTGCTGACTCAGCAAAATTTTTTGCTGACTTTACAAACTTTTTTTTTTTGAGTGTATGATTATTAGGGTGGGGCGATTTGAACATCTTAATGGGCGCTTCGCGTTTCTGATTCTTGGGATAGTACTGAGCAAAAAAGTCCACTAGACCATACGTCTACGGTGAAAATCGAGCTTCCAGATTTTGACCTTTTAGCCGTATTTTGTGAAAGTAACAATGTGTGGGATGGACATATCTCAGGAAGTAGGAGGAGCTTATCCAAGATTATGGTATCAATCTCTTCTTTGGAAGATTCAGATTAATGCATCAATAATATTTGTTGGTGGGGTTTAAGGGGATAATTTTTAATTTCAAAATAGGGCTTTTTTGCCGTAAAGTCAAAATCTGGAAGCTCGATTTTTACCGTAGACGTATGGTCTAGTGGACTTTTTTGCTCAGTACAATCCCAAGAATCATAAACGCGAAGCGCCCATTAAGATTGTTTTCCTTCCATACTAATCGCGCCACCCTAATGACCATGTATGATCATGTATGACGATGTAGGATCATACATGAAGATAATTAACAACGTATGATGATGTCTGATCATGTATGATTATGTATGCTCGTGTATAATCATGTATGTTCATATTTATTTAGATTGTATGTTCATATATATTTAAATTTTTACAGGGCATGCTTCATTTTTGTTCATATTTGAAGATTGAAAACATTTACAGGCCTATTCTTAGTTGTGACCCGTTATGACTGTCATAAGACCATTTTTAAGACTGAAAGACTTAACTTTCTATACAAAACAGCAATGAAATTCAATAAAATTCAAATTGTATCTGTCATTTTATGATTTTTGAAACAATATTTCAAATAAATAAAAAATTTTGTTACTCTTGCAACAACAAACACATGGGGAATACAGTCTTAATTAGAGTTACATACTTTTTTGTACGAATAAGCGTCTTAATCTAAAAATAACAATGACGTTGTGTTTCTTAAGGTATTTTGGTCATAACTTTAGAATTCATCCATGGATTTTCTTGAAATATAACTTTATTTCTTTTTTTAGAATACAGGATTTACAATTCAACACAATTCTGCCTAAAAACATTTATATTTTTTAGAAATTTTTGGCGTATTTAAAAAAAAATTTTCGAAAATTATTTTATTCAATTTTTCCCTATTGCACTTTAACAAATGAACAGATAGGAAAGCAATGTCTGTAACATATTTTTATTAATTTGTCTTTATATTTTCAAAAAGAAAAATTGTTTCCGCCTTCCGAAAAGCATTAATAAGCAAACGACATCCTCAAAAATCCAAAAAAAGTTATCCAAAATTTTAATTTAAAAATAAACTAGTTAACCCCATTTTTTAAATTTCTGTTTTGCGCCCCGGTAGGCTAGTTGGTAGCGTGCTGGCTTGTCAGCGCGGGGGTCGTGGGTTCGATTCCCACCAGAGGCACTGGTCTGTTTTCTCTACAAAAAGCGCCGAAGGCCATAGTAGCTGTAATTATATGATTATTAATTAATAAAATAAAAAAAAAAAATTTCTCTTACTCTTATTTCCTTTTTTATTATTTTGTAACCTAGTGTTATTTTGTGGGCAATTGTGTTTTTAAAGGGTAATTTGTGGCGAAAAGTTGTTGTATAGTCGTCGTAGTTAGTTAAAAGAACAAATAATTTATTTGGTAAAAGTTTTTCACAAAATTACGCTATTTTATGTTTTTAATTAAATTGTGAATTTGTGAACATAATTTTTGTTATTTGTCTATATTGTTGTGGTATTTTTTCTACAAATGTTTTAAGGAGAAAAAAAACAAAAAGTTTGGTTAATAATTTTTGTTTTTAACAATAAGTCAAAAATTGTTACAAAATTTGAACAAAAAACTTTAACTAAATTAATTTTTTAATGATTAATATTATCAATTCTTAAATAATTTTGTTTTTGTAAATTTTATGGAAAATTTTATTAATAATAACAATTAGTGAAACATTTTACTAAATTTCTTTAAACTTAAAAAAACTTTATTTAAGGCCGAGGAATAAATTTAATAAATTAATATTCCTCCACCTTTTTAAAGCCGCATAAATATCACAAAATTTGCTTAAGGTACAGTAATTAATTTAAAAAATCCGCATTCATTTAAACAAATTTCTACAAAAAAACTTTATAAATTTTACAAAACTTAATTAAATTTTAACAAAATTGACATAAATTTTTTTGTAAATTGCAAATAAAAAGTTATTGTCAATAAATATAATTAAACTTTTGTTTGATTTCAAACTCACAGTCAATAAAAGTTGTACGCCCCGGTAAGCTAGTTGGTAGCGTGCTGGCTTATCAGTGCGGGGGTCATGGGTTCGATTCCCACCAGAGGCACTGGTCTGTTTTTTGTTTTAGCTAGTGCTCGGTTAGGGTAATATGATATAATTTGTAGTTATATGATTATTAATAAATCAAATAAAAAAAATAATAAAAATAAAAGTATAATAATATCTATCAAATGTTTAATTGAAAATTAATTTGATACACACAAATTTTCCAAAGGGACAACAAAGGAATAAAAGTTACAATTTAAAAAATCACCAAAATATAAAAAAGCCATAATTTAAAAAAAAAAACTCGATGGAATTGAAAGAATCGCAAATATTTGAAAAAACTTCAAAATTTGAAAAAAACAAAAACACCAAAAAATTTTCCAAAGTTTGAAAAAACTGCTGAAATTAAAAAAGAAAAAACGCTAATATTTGAAAAATCTCCAATATTAAAAAATACCAAAATTAAAAAAAAAAAAACTCTTAAACTAAAAATATAAAATCGACAAAATTGAAGAAAAACGCCAAAAATTACAAAAAGAAAAAGTAAAAATTTAACAAGTCTTCAACATTAAAAAAAAATTGCCAATATTTAAATAAATCAGCAAAATTAAAAAAATCAACAAAATTAAAAATAGACAAAAATTCAAAATTTTTTCGATATATGGACGTTTTAAATTTTATTAATGTGATTTATACAATTTTAGCGTTCTTGTTCAACTTTGGGGATTTTTTTAAATTGTGGTTTTTTTTATATATTCTCAAATTTTTGCAGCATATTTCATAAACTATCGATTTTTAAATATTTTATTTATATTTTTTAAATATTTAAATTTTTGAAATTTAGAATATTTTTTTTCCCAATTTTTGGCGATTTTTTTTTTCAACTTTAATGGCTTTTTCAAATTTGAAGTCTTTTTCGCAAATTTTTGAGTTTTGTTTTTAATTTTGAGTATTTTTTTTAAAACTTAAAATAGCAAATCTTCATAAATTTTAAGAAATATGCAAAATTTACTGAATTTAAATTTTAAAATATTTATGCAAATTATTGCAAATATTTTAAAATCTTACAGAACTAATTTAAAAAAAAAATTAAAAAAAAACAA
This sequence comes from Delia radicum, assembly GCA_021234595.1. NCBI lineage: Eukaryota > Metazoa > Arthropoda > Insecta > Diptera > Anthomyiidae > Delia > Delia radicum. The sequence goes on along the minus strand of CM037852.1, from coordinate 21,683,108 downwards.
AATAATTAGTCTATTTAAAACACTGAAACACAGTATTATTTATATTTCTTTTTTGATTTAGAAAAATCTACATAAAGTTTTGCAAATGCATAATTTTTAATAAATATTCATAATTTACTGAATTTCAAAATAAAAGCTGCATAATTCAAACAGTTTCTGCAAGCCTTTATTGGTTATACTTATTTAATGAAATTTTAACAAAATAGCATAAATTTTATTGAATTTTACTAATATATGCAAAAATAATACATGCAAATTATTGCAAATATTTTTAAATTTTAAAACAGTGATCACTGTAATATTTATAGATTTTTCTAAGTTTGTATAAATCTTTATAATTCAGATAATTCAAAATTTAATTAAATCTTTATAAATTTTGTAAAATCTGCATAAAGTTTTGTAAATTACTACAAATATTTATAAATGCATAATTTTCTATAAATATGCATAATTTACCGAATTTAAGTTTAAAACGCATTATATAAAGAACTAACTTTAAAGCTTTAAAAATTAAACTAAATTTAATGTAATTTTAGAAAACTGCATAAATATGACTGCAATAAAATTGCATTAATTTATATAAATTTATAGAAAATTTTATAATGTGGGATAAGATTTAACCAAAATTTTTATTAATTTAAATATGTAATTGCATTTCATTTTAAATTGTCAAGTATGAGATCATAATTAAAATGTTACTATTACAAATAGAAAACACTAATTGTTAATTAATGTAAGAGGAATTGAAAAAAATCTTAGGGAATCAGCTCTAGAGGGAGTGGCGCACTTTCGACCTAAGCGACTAGGTAATCTTCAGCCTCATTCTAATCCACCACCTACAAGAAACTCTAGGTTTGATCAGGTACACCCAAAATAAAAGTTTGTAAAGTCAGGAGGGTGCTTGCAGCAAAATTGCTAATGCCAGCAAAATCTTTTTCTGAAAATCAGCGAGCTGACTTTTAGCAACAAAATTAGTAGATTTAGCAAAAGTTTTGCTTACACTTAGTGGATTAGAAATTTAAAAACCCTTGCTAAAAATTAAAAAAAATTTTGCTGAATTTGTCGAAAAATTGTACTTTAGTTAATTTATTTGCAAAAAATCATGAGACATATTTTTGTGATTACTTTAAAAATAATTTACAATACGTTACAAAATATAAAAATGTTAATACTCCCACATTGACGACATGAATTAATTTAATATCTGAAAATATATAAAAATAATTATATATAACACAAACCAAATTTTCTTTCAACTACTTCCATCAATGGTTGTCTAAATGATGCTATATTTTAAAGGAACGCAAATGTCATAGAGAATTATAGAAACGAAACGAAAAAATAACAAAATATGACATATACAACCCTTTTTTGCAATAAGAAAACGGAACCATAAAAATCTACATAAGATGTGTGGCTTTGTCTTTCGCTTAGTATTTCTACCTGGTGTATATTTGTTTGCAATTTGTCCACTCTAGATTATTAATCTCTATAAACATTTAGTTTACAAATACACATTTAATCTTTATTACATTTAAATATTTTATTGTGTCTTTTATTTAATTAATAGACAAATACTTTAACAAGCAAGTGGCAATACAAAATTTAAGTTGTTTCAATCAACAATTTTGTTCTAGTTATGGAAAAGAGATACAAAAATCTTCCATGGTTGCTTTTTTTATATGTCTTACAAAAGTTGTAAAGGGTCCGCCAAATAACTTTTTTTTTGAAAATGCTATAAAAAAAAAACTACTGAATATTTTCTCAAATTTCTTTTTTTATTTTAAAGTACAATTCTTCCGGTTAATAATGGAAAATAATTTCATTCAAATGGCTGCCTCGGTTGGCCATGCAGTAGCCTACACGATCGGTGCATTTTTTGATAATGCGATCTTCAAAAACAATGCGCAAAACATCGAGTGTAGCTTCGGCTGTGTGGCACATAGCGCCGTCCTGTTGAAACCAAATGTTGCCAATATCCTCCTCTTCAATTTTTGTGAACAGAAATTCGTTCAATATGGCCCGATAACGATCGCCATTGACCCCATTGATCGCCGTACGCAATTTTCGCACACATTCTGCAACATTACCATGATTTTCAAAGTAATGTCGCAATATTTCCCAGCGTTGTTCAAGCGTATACACAACCATATTCGTTCAGCGGAAGGATAAAACTAATTATCTGTCAAATCAGACATGAGCTAAGTATTACCATTCACGAAATAAGCACTATTTGAAAAAAAAACGTTAGATGGTGGACCAAATACTTTTTAGTATCATTTTCCTCGTCACTACTACATCTTTACATGCCGCGAAATCTAATTAATTATGCGTATATATTTTAATCTGGTTGTCTTCCACACTATTAATGTACTTATCTCCGCATTTTTTTTTAGCAAAATTAATTAGTAAAACATTAGTAAAACATTAGTTCAAAATAGTTAAGTGCTAATTAAGTATAACTAAAATTTTAGCTGAAAACATAATTTCAGCTAAAAATTTGCTGAAAAATAGTAGACGTTTTACTAACTTATTTTTTTGAGTGTATATATCAACCAATAAAAGAAAATCGGTGATGTTAATTGATTACCCGAACAACATGAATTATTTTCGTAGTTTCTTACAAGTTAAGCCAACAGCTTTAAATCTTAAAGCTTTTTATTTGGCTGGGTTACCAGTCCAACTACTAATGTTGCCATTACTGGGAATGAATTGGGAATCCGGCATGTATACTAATATTTTAAACACAACATATTCTAGTTGATTGCTTTAAGATTTTATATTGCATAGTACCTGTATGGTTGGTTTGAGAGTTTTGTACGTATAGTTGATCATTTAAAATTGCATTTAATTTTGAATTGTCAGGTTTCAGATCACAATTAAAATGTTACTATAACAAATAGATAAACACTAATGGTTAATAAATTTAAGATATATATTTTTGTTTATTTTTTTTTTTTTACAAATTATATAATATTACCCTAACCGAGCACTAGTTACTATGGCTTTCGGCGCGTTGTAACGAAAACAGACCAGTGCCTCTGGTGGGAATCGAACCCACCACCGCCTCACTGATAAGCCAGCACGCTACCAACTAGCCTACCGGGGCGCACTTAAGATAAATAATTTTTAACAAAATTACCAAATTTAAGAAAATTTCTATAAATTTGCAAAAACTTAAACTAAACATTCTAAATTTACATAACATAATGCAAATTTCCACAAATGCCTTTTTAATTATTTTATAAATTATTTTTTTAAAATTTATTTTAACAACTCTTTCTTCTCTTTGCGTTTATTAAGTAATTTTAAAAAATGATATTAAAATCCCAACTGTCAACACAAATGTTGCAAGCATGTCTGGTTTGTTTACTTTTAAAATTAATATATCAGTCCATAGAAATGAGATGATGATAATATTTTATAGTCGATGATGATAATGATAATATTTTATAGTCATTATTGCAGTATTTCAAATGAGCTTAAGTATTTTTTTTTTTTAAAAATGTTTATAATTATAACACATTTATTCAATTTATTTAATAAATGTAAAGTATTAATATAATGGTTTGTTTAAAAACTTATATCATGTTATGCATTTTTGTATTCAATGAATGCATCTCTATATGCATCTATATATGCAGTTTATGTAAAGGCTATAAAAGATAATTAATATTAATTGAAATTGAAATTTAAGTAAAATTTTTTACAAACTGCATACAGTAATAAATATTGCTAATGATAATAGTTAATGAAAAGTATGGCATTTAGACTGTCGCTAAATCTATAAGAGTATGGTTTTCACAAGGTTTTAAAATTTAGCATATACGATTATAAAAAATTCAATCATAATTGTGTTCTGTACTCAGACTTGCATTGAAACAGTAACAACAATATGCAGAAGTGCTTCTAAATTCTGTTACTTTTAAATAATCGATTTTATATTTAAAATTTTATTTTAATTTTTTAATGATATTCTCTAAAAATGTTTACTTTTACTAAAAATTCGTTATTAAAAAACATGTCGCTCATGTACTTGAATAACGTCATAACTCAAAAATTTTAATTTTTTAGAAAACGAGTTAAAAGTTTCAATTTACTCCCACCGTAAAGAAAAAAAATAACGACATAATTTCTCTCAAGAGGTCAGTATACAAGATATCACTACGACTTTTTTACACAATATGATACGTGATATAACGAATAATTCTATGTCATTAACTCAAAAATCATGTTTTTTGAGTTGTGACATTCTTGAAGTAAATGAGCGATATATTTAAACGTGTTCACTCTTACTATTTTTTACTATTTTGACTATTCAATATGTTTTTATTTAAACTTTTTACTTGTGATTATTTATTGCAGCAGAGTTGGATTTTAATGCCAACTGAAAATGCAACTCTGAATATAAGTTATTTTGAGTATCGAGTACTAAAAATAGGACAAATACTCGATACCCACAACTCATTATTTCACCAAAACGAATATGCAAAGCTTTATTTTTACTTAAGTTACTTTCATTTTGCCTGACAAAGTAATAGATTTTAACTAAATATTTATCTAGTTTTTAGTCATAGTTTAAACACGAGTTAATTGTTAAAAGTGTTAGTTACCGTAAGCATTTAAATTGATATTAATATACGATGTTATATAAACAATTTATAAACGTATTAATTTGTTGATTAATATTAATTTGAATACATATTTAATATGGAAATTATAAAATTTCAAGAACAGACGATAGAGCATCAAATTTAAAATTGATTTAAATATGTCAATATCTGACCTAAACTACAAATAAATGTAAATTATTTGAAAAAAATGCTAAAATTAAAAAAAAAAATCGCTAAAATTTAAAAAAATCATCGAAATAAAATTTAAAAGGTCCATTTCGCGAAAACTTTTTTCTTTTTTGTCTTTTTTTTCAATTTTGAAATTTTTTTAAAAATTTTGCGTTCTTTTTTAAAATTTTTGTGATTTCTTTTTATTATGGCGCTTTCTTATATAATTTTAGGGATTTTTTTTAAATTTAAATATTAGCGATTTATTTAAATTTTTGTAATTTTTAGCGTTTTTTACTTTAATTTTGGTGAACTTTTTCCATTTTGACCATTTTTTCAATTTTGGCGTTCTTTTGTTAATATTAAAAATTTTCAAATTTTTTTTTTCAAATTTTGGCAATTTCTTCAAATATTATATAGATTTTTTTCAAATTTGATGTTTTTTCAGCATTTTTTTAATTTGTCGTCATTATGGGTTATAAAAACTGTAAATTTTGTGTGCACCAAATTTAATTTCAATTAAACAATTAATAGATATTATTAAACTTTTAATTGGAAGTGATTTTAAAATCAAATAAAAGTTTAATTAAAATTTTAATGACAATCATTTTTCTGTATAGAAAACCACGACATTTTTCCAAAAAAAATAAAACTCAAAAATTTTTATATTGTATAAAATTTCGAATCAAGACTTGGCCATAAAATTATACAACACTAAAATTTGACCAATGTCAGATTTGACATATGACAATTTTAGAAACATTTAAAGTATACAATAATTTCAATTTAGAGTTTCATGTATTTTTGAATCAAGACTTGTCCATGAAAAAATGTAAGAGTTGCCATATGACAGTTTAAAAAAACGAAGGTATTTAAAAAAAATATAAAATTCAGTGAAGTTAAAAAAATTTTAAATTTCTTTGTTGTTTTTTAAATTAAACTTGTTCATGAAATTATAATTAAAGTTTTACTAAATTGCCATATAACAATTTTAAAAATATTAAAATAACATGATATTTTTTAAAAAAATTTTAAAAATCTGCTATAGAGTTGCCATATGACAATTTAAAAAAAATCGGTAAACTTCAAAAAAAATTACAATTTTATATAATTTTTGAATTAAAATGTGTTCATAAAATTATAAAAAATAAAAACTTTACTTGTGTCGGAGTTGCCATATGATAAATTTAAAAACTTAAAAAAACCAAAAAAAAAAATTGAAAATCGATTAACTTGGAAACAATGAAAATTTCATATATTTTTTAATAAAAATTTGTCCATAAAATTATACAAAATTAAAATTTTACTAATATTAGAGTTGCCACATGACAATTTTTTAAACAGTCAAAAAAAAAACGGGTTTTTAAATAAAAACAATTAAAAATCGGTTAACATTAAAAAATTAATTTTTTTTTTTTAATCTAGATTTGTACACTCAGGGAATTTCTGCTGTAAATATTTGTAGTTGTTTGAGTTGTAATTTGTAGAAGAAATTTAATTTTTGACTACATGTGTAGTTCATTTCAAAAAACAAACCACATGAATTTACTGTATTCCTCAAAATGTTGAATTTATTGAAAATGAAAAATAAAACAGCAATTGTGGGTACACTCCGAAATTAAAAGGCTATCTAACAAAAAATTCTTTTCTTAATACGATTTTTTCTATTTCTTTTAATTTTTACATATTTTTTACCAACTGTTTGTTATATTAGGCGTGGATAAGGGGGAGGAAAAATAAGACATTTCATCCCCCCAAAATTAACTTTTTCAACACAAAAGTGTAAAAGAAATTAGCAAATTTAATAAAAGCTAACTTCTGCTGTAAATATTTGTAGTTGTTTGAGTTTATAATTAAGTGAAAAAACAGTCATTTGTAAAAAAAATTTAATTTTTGACAACATGTGTAGTTCATTTAAAAAAAGCAAACCACATCTAATTACTGTATTATGATTTTACACACAGAGAATAATTTAGCTATTTGCCAACTAAAATTTAGTTAAATTTAAAATTTGGTTGCTTTTGTAGAACTGAACATTAGTTTTCACAACAGAGTTCAGTTAATTAAACTAAATTTTAGTTTTAACACCCAAAATATTCAGAAATCTAATTTAAATATCGTTGCACTAACAGAATTTATAAGTTACTACCATTAAAATACACTTTTCAATTCGGTTGGCATTTTATTTCTCTGTGTGTACATTCATTTATACACTAGCTTTTTTTTTAATAAAACAAATAAATGTTTGTTTATTTTTTACTACATATGTGGTTAATTTTCTTTAAATTGTAGTTCATATTTTGCACAGTAAAAAATAAATGACAATGTTAGTTAAATTTACTGAAATGTAAGTCGGTCCTATTCAAGTGAAATTTAATTTGTTTTTCACTACATTTGCAGTGGTCTAAACAAAATTATACAATAATTTAACTTTTAAAATGCTTAAGTCGCCTTGGATTTATTTTCTGTCGAAGTTTCAACACTGATTGCTAATATTTCCACTAGAGGGTATAAAATATTTCAAACATTTATTAATGAATCATTGCACTATATATCTACCAAATTTGATTAAAAATTGTCAAGCGGGTCTATAACGTATCGTGAGTTAATATAAGTTTGACATAGCACGCACTTTAGTAACGTTAGGAAAAACCCGGATTTTTAGCAAGTTTTTAGTTTTAAAATGTGGAAAAGATTAGTAAAACTTTAAGAGTTTTTATAGGAAATTATGTTTGAAAGATTTTAGATTTTTTTAAACATAAGCGAGAATTTAAAAATTTCATAATAGAAATTGGGAATTTTAACGTTTTAACCCTAACAGAGAAATTCGATCCAAAATCAGTTACTTTTCTATAAAAAAAAAGATATTTAAAAACCTAACAGTGTCTCTTTAAAAAAGTTGAATCACGTTGGACCCATCCAAAAAAAAATTCTGCATACGGTTTTACAGATCTTTCTCTTGAAATCACACCAAGATCTGAAACTTATAATCACCCTCTAAACTAAATCATATTGGGGCCCTCAAAAAGATCCTGCGTATTGCCTAAAGAAACCTATTAAAAGTTTTTGAAAACATCCTACCTACTGACCTACAGATTCGCATCACTTTTTCTCTTGACATTATAGTCTAATAAAATCTATTAAAGTATTTTGACTTTAATTCCCAGGATTCTAAAAGTTTTCGGATTTCATTAACACACGTTAAGAAAGTCAAATACTTTTAAAAAAATCTCAAATGTTGGTGTTAATTCCATTCAAATCTTCTTATTCTGAAATTTTTTTCTAAAATACTGGAGCTTTTTTCTAACTTTTAGATTCTAAGTAACTTTCCTATCAAAACCGCTTGAATTTTGAACACTAAACACTTTAAATTATTTTTATAACAAATTCCTTCCACAAGAGCAGAATACTTGTTGAAAAAGTTTTTACTCCAATGTTGTCAAATAAACTTACCAAAGTATACTACAATTTAAGGCCTTTACATCATCCTTAAAGTATGCTATTTAATTTTAATCACATAAACTACTCCTTACAGCCAATTTAAGTTTTCATGAACGAAAAAATGAAAATACTTATAAAAGCCAGTTTTTAATTTAAAATCTTTAAAAACTACTTACAGGCAACAATGTTTAAGCTGTTAAAATTCAAAAGAAACTTCTTATTTAATCCTGAAAACTTAAACAATCCATTTACAAAATTATACTTGTGTCACATGTGTATAACCAAAGATAATTAAGAAGAATTAAATATAAAAAACCTGCAAAAAAGAATTATTTTTATAGCTTTTTTTTTGTAATAAAAGAAAATGCGAAGAAATGTTATAGTAATATTTTAAAAAATATCCTGATTTCTTTAAAACACGTATAAAAATCATTTGTTTTTCTTTCCTTCTTTTTTGATTAATTTCTTCCATTTCTTTTCAATAATGAAGGACCGACCTTACGTGTTTGGGGCACATAAAATATATTTTTTGTATTTATTGATGTTTGGTTTGTTTTAAGATTCATTTATAAAACTTATGTAAATTATTCTGGCTACTCGTTAAAAATGCAACTCTGCATAGCAAATGTTCATCAGCCGTATGCACACACATTTCAGTCGAAATTAATCTGCATTTTTCCCCAGCCGTTTCTGTGATGGTTAAAAATTTTTGTGGTCTTTTACTTCAACCATTATTTGTTGTTATAATTAAAAAAAAAAAAAGAACTTTACACATTGACCACGTTAAAATTGCATTTTCATCTTTATTTCGTGAAACGCACACACACACAGAAATTCTCTTGCTAGAGTTCAAAAGTTTTTTAATAGGGCGAAAGATATTTTAAGAGTTTTAAAGAAAAAGCTCAACTGCAATTGTTACTACACATTTTATGGTGTTTTTATTGCCAGGTGAACAATAATTGTATATGAATTCTTAAAAATATATGAAAATAAATATTTCTTTGAAATTTTGGCTCCCAACGTAGTGCCTTTTCAATGCATATCCTTTATTATGATAAAAAATAATGGCGCCCAACTCCGGGCCTTTTTTATTATTATTTTATTCAAATATTGGCGCTCAACTAAGGGTATTTTCATTATATTTCCTCCGATTGAAGAAAAAGAAATTTTTAAATCTTTAGAGAAACGGATTTAATTGAATTATTGGCACCCAACATAATTTCAATTTAAATAGTAGGCCCCAACTGCAGACCTTTTTCATAATCTCTTAACATATTTCCTTTTTCATTATCTTTTCTCTAATAACAGAAAAACTGATTTTAAAATTTTGGCGTTTTGCTTTTTCAATATTTTTAGTCTTACAATAGAAAAAAGATTTGTTTTAAATATTGGCGCTTACAGTACGTGTATATTCATCATATTTCCTCTGTTAATAGAAAACCGGAGTTAGTTGAAATATTGGCGCCCAACGTGTAAAATTTTTGTTATCCTCTCTCTGAAAAACTGATTTTTTAGTTAATAGAAAAACGGATTTAGTTGAAATATTGGCGCCCAACATGGGGTATTTCACATCATATTTCAGCTCATAGCTGAATAAAACAATTTTCTTTTAAATAATTGTGCTCGCGTGGTATGAAAAATATGTCCGAAAAGTTTGGTATTGAAAGTGAGCGAAATCGGTTGAGCTGTTCAAAAGTTATGAGTTAAAATGTGAAGATACCTCTAAATTTTAAATACAAACTTGTGTACAGTTTAATGTTAGCGTCTGTTGTATAGAATAGTATGTCATATTTTCTCACCAAGCGCTTAGAGGTGAATAATTTTTTAAATTCAACTCAAATTTTTATTTCACATCAAAAAAAAAAAATTTTTTTTCAAACCAAATACAATTTTTTAACTCAAAAATGTTTTTTCAGCACACAATTTCATATTTTATCCAAAAAATTTGTTCACCCCAAAATTTTCTTTTCCCTCTAAAATATTTTTTTTTTAAATATTTTTTGTTGTTGTTTCATTTGTAAGGGTTCATTGTGGATGCTATAAACTAAAAACAAATTTACTTGTTTTTTATTAATTTTTGCGAAATTTTATCAATTTTTGTGATTTGCCATTGGAATTTCGGCATTTCAATTTGTTGTCATTATGGGTTAAAAAAAAACTGTAAATTTTGTGTGCGCATTAAAAATTTGTTTTTTAACTCAAAATAATATTTGTCTCCCTAAGGTATTATATGGGTAAGTGCCTTGTGTGTGTGTGTGTGCATGTCATGACAGTCACATTAACGCATTATTTACACATGATATTTTATTCACGTGAGTTCGTTTATTTTGAATTTATACTCTCATTGCAGGCACAATAATTTTTTTTTTTATATATTTTAAAATACTTTATGTATGAGCTGATAAATTTTCCCTTCAAACGATATTATATTTTAAAGGATATATTTTTTTTTAATGCAAAAAAAAAAAAAACTTGTAATGGTTTTTCACCACATACGCTTTTTAACAAATTTGTTAAATATGGTTTCGCAGTTGAGCTTACTACCGAAAGGATTATTTTTCGTTTTACCAATATACTGCATATAAATTAAAGATTATTTGAAATTTAAAGGATCTTAAAAAGAATCAATTAAAGTGTGAACTAAAAGAAATAAACATATTTTTATATTTCTTGCAATTTGGGTTCTCATAATTGAAAAAATCGACCAAATTTGTATAAAAAAAGCTCACCAAAATTAAAAAAAAAAAAAAAAAACGATTAAATTAAAAAAATAACTAATATTGGAAAAAAGCGTCAAAATTTAAAAAAACCCCGCCAGAATTGAAATAAATTGCTAAAGTTAAAAAAACTAAAACAATTCCCGAAAGTAACAAAATTTGTAGTTTCGGCGATTTTTTGAAAAAATCACTAATTTTTTGAAAAATCCGTATCATTAATTTTACATTTTTGTTAAATTATAGATTATTAAATTTAAGATTTTAAACTATTTAATTGTATTATTGTTTTAGTTTTTCCTGAAGACAGACAGCGAAGCTGATCGAAATATCGAAAAGATAATAAATATTTAAAAATAGAAGCTGAAAAATTTAAACTTTATTTTTAATTTATGACCTTGATCCAAACCAAAAAAAAACCCCATCACATCCAGCAAAATTTAAGAAAAATATAAAAATAATTCTTTAAAACTAAAAAATCACCAAAATTGAAGTAAATTGCTAAAATTATTAAAAAAAAATTCCAAAAACTAAAAAAATACCCGAAAGTAAACAAAGTTGTAGATTTTGGCAACTTTAACGATTTTTTGGTAATTTTTTTTTTCAGTTTTATCGACCATTTTTTCCACAATTTTGGGCATTGTTTTTCTATTTAAACGATTTTTTAAAATTTTTGGGATTTTTTTAAATTTTGTCGTTTTTAAATTTTGAAGATTTTTCAAATTTTTGCCATTTTTTATCTCGTTTTTTACCCATTTTTGTGTATTTTGTAATTTATATTAAGGTATTAAATTTTGGCGTTTTAATTTCAGAGATTTTTTTCTAATTTTAGCGATTTTTACTATTTTTTAATAACTTTGGGCTCTGTCTTTCAATTGTAACGATTTAAAATTTTTTTTTTTTTAATTTTGTCGGTTTTTATTTTCTGAGATTTTTTCAATTTTGAAGATTTTTTTAAATTTGTGCAATTTTTTTTTTTGTCGATTTTTTGGCAATTTAGATTAAAATTTTAAAAGAATCTACAAAAAATTTGTTTGAAAATAAAAACTATAATCAATTCAATTTTTAATAGATATAATTAAAATCTTAATTGAAACTGAAATCAATGAAATAGTTACAAATTATTTTAATTAATACTACAACTTCCTTAACAAGACCGAATTCAATTAAACTTTTCATTGAATTAACAAATATTTTCATTGAAATTTGACTTTATTTTTTCCCGCGCAAAAATAATTTGAACTTTTTTCACTCCGCATTTCGACAAATTGTAAGCAAAATCACTTGCAACCTAGCGCGTATCTACACTGATAGAAATTTGTGCGTAGTATTAATGAATTCCTTCATTAATACAATGAATTTTTACATAAAAAAGTCCCCAAAGAAACGTTTCATTGAGTCAATGAAAGGTGTTTTATTAAATCAATTTTAATGAATTGTTTCATTGACCCAATGAAAATTTTATAAAGTATATGACATTTTTTTCATTAATTAATAATTTTCATGTGTTTAATGTAAAAATTCATAGTTTGTATGAAATATTTTCGTTGATATTTAATAATTTGCACTTTTTGTGATTATTTTAGCATAGAATTAATTTGGTGGTTATTGAGAAATTATCATTTGTTGATATTATTTCTAAGGTCTGGTCTGGTCCAATTTTAATTTATTTCTGCTTTTATTGCTTTATTTTTACAAAATTGTTCAAACTTTCTTTACATTTTTTATAATTTGTGTTAAAACATGACATATTTTCTTATATGTCGGTACAAACTATGTAATCTTTTATCGATCTGGCTTGGAATTCTGTAGAACGATCGACAATTACAGTCCACTTTTTGTAGTTAAATTACGACCATATTAGATAAAAATGTTAAATATTGTTAACAATGCTGTTAAAAACGAAACTTTGTTACCGTTTAGCATAACGTTTTTGTGTAACATCGTCAAAACGATAACAATTTAGGTCTCGTTTTGATAAAAACTATGTCGTTTTTCTTAGAGAATCTGTTCCCTGGAATTTAGTCAAAAACTGTTAGCTCTAGGCAAATTTAATAAAAAAAAATTTGTTTATATCAAAGTTTTGGTTAATTCTGCTTAGAAGAAATTTTTCAGTTTTTTTTAATTTCAAAATGATAGAACAAAAAAAGTATTTTTTTCTTACTACAAGTCAAAATTTTTATTGAAAAAAATTTGAAAATTTTTCATTGATTTAATGAATTTTTTTTATGAAGTTATGAAAGAATCATAAAAAGTGTTAATGAAAAAAATACCAATATTAATGAATTTTCATTTAGTTAACGAAATTTTTCATTAAACCAATGAATCGATTTTAATGAAATCGTTTCATTAATACTACGAAGGAAAATTCTATCAGTGTAGAACCTATTGTCATTCCCATAACCGATTGTCATAATATCAGCCCAATACATTGCTTTAGAATAAGGGCCATCCCCTGGTTGGTTGGTTTAAGTGGCAGCTCACGCTACTCGTGAGCATCAAGTAGAGTCAAAAAGCGACTCCGTTTTGAAGAGACCACACTACCCGTAAGGAACTAGTATCCGGCCATCCCCTAAATAAGGGTCTAACGTAAAAAAACATTCTTTTAGGGTCTAAAAATAGCCTTAGTATGATCTTTTTTAGAATTTTCTTCAGACAATAAAAAATTTTTTTTAACTTCTTGAAACTTTCAACACTTTTCTAACTTTCTTCTTATTTTTTTTTTAAAATTTTAGATTTTACATTAGCTGCCGGTGGTGCCAAATTGGAAATATATCCCATGCAAGAAGTACAAAGAAAACCTGTTGGTAAATCATTAATATTAACATGTAAACCCAATGTGCCTCAAGGTAGTCTAGTCACTGATTTACAATGGAAAGATAATCTCAATAATACGATATTACCAAAACCGTAAGTACCCTCTAAAAATATATTTTGTAAGTACCTTTAATCAAACAGAATTGTGTGTAAATTTGTAAAAAGAATTTTTAAACTTAAATTTAAAACAAGAACTGTAAAATATTGATCACCTTTAAAAAAAGTAACTAAAATAATTAATGTAAAAAAGATAATTTATTAAAAAAAAATAACAGCAAATTTAAAAAAAAATTCTTAAACCCCTTTAAATAAAACTAAATTAACTATTGTAATTACAGCCCCCAACCCATATACACACAGAAAAAAAAACATTAGAAAATCAAGTAGAAACAACATTAAATTAAGAAGAAACAGCTTTGACATCAAACAAAGTTTGTTTTCTGTTTAGTTTAAATATGTTTCTAATTATTTTTAAAATGCGGAAATGGCATCTGAAATGTTAAAATAATAATTTAAATACGAAAAAGTTTAATTTAACTAGAATCATACTTACTTTAATAATATTTATATTTAATTTTAAAATTTTCGTAAAACAATAAGATATTAAAGTAAATATGAAATAATAGTTGATTTAACTATGATTTTTTTCTCTGTGTAGGTTTAATTAAATAACTGCTTCACACAGAGTTGTTATATATATCAATCGAACACAGCGTTGTTCATAATTTTATATTTAGAAGTAAACTCGAGAGATGTTTTTAAATTCAAAGCCAATACAGATGTGCTTAAATAAAACAGAATTCATTATTTTAATTACTACCTCAACCTATATAGGTTTATTTAAATAACTGATCAGCACAGAGTTGTTATTTATATTAAGTAAATACAAAGTTGTTTCTCAGTTAAAGTAAACACAGAGTTGTTTCCTAGTCAAGTAAACACAGAGTTGTTTTCTTCCATTTAAAGCAAATACAGAGTTGCTAAGCATAGTACTTTTTTTCACAGTTGTAGTTTATTATGTATTTTTTTTTTTGTTTACTTCAAGTAAATACAGAGCTGTTATACATTTAAAGTAATTACAGAGTTGTTTTTCTTTTGTATTCAATACAGAGTTGTTATATATAGTATATCTTTACAGAATTATATTATATTATGTTTTTTATTGTTTATTTTAAGTAAATACAGAGTTATTTTCCTTTAATATTCAATACAGAGTTCCTTTGGTTAGCATATCTTTACAGAATTGTATTTGATTGTGTATTTTTTCTTGTTTAAACTCTGTTATAAATTTAAAAAGCTTGTTATAAACGTTCAATATAGACCTCTTATTAATTTCTTTCTTAAATAAGACTTGTGTTTTAATCTGCTTTTTAAAACAATTTAATTTTTTCTACTTTCTTCTCTTTTATTTGCTTTAATTTATATATTTTCCATTTTTTTTGTTATTAAAAATTCTCATTTTTGTTAAATTTTTTTTTTATTAAACAAATCTTTCTTAGGCACAAAATTTATCAACCACTGTATGATTCCAAAGGACATAGATTAACTGATAAGTAAGTAAAGGGAAGTTGGTTGAGAATTTCGTTTTAGAAACCCAACTAATGTGAAAACTTCCCTTTAGTTTAGAAACGCTAACAAAATGTTTGCTTTTTTGATTGCCAAAAATTTTTAAAAAAAAATATCTAGCTCCCTTTGAAAATTAAATTTTGATAATGGTTGCTTATAATTTTTAGAAAAATATAACACACAAAATTTTAACAAAAAAATCTTTAATAACAACAATCCCTGCACGATAGATAAATATAATAATTTTAAAGAACAGATTTAAGGGCTCCATTATACGAGAGAGATAAAAGTCTTAAACAACACAATAATAAATCACAATTTTAAAATTTTTTAGGTGCATAACTTACATCATTTTTCCGGTGTAGAGGCCAAAGAATATTTTAAATTTATCAATCAAATATAAATCCTAAAAATCAAATATTTTCAATTTGCGTTATTAATCCACTGTGAAGCTTTAGCACATATTAAAAAAGTGTTGCATATCTAACGGGCTGAAATTTAATTAATAAATCCATTAAATTCTTAAACTTGCTTTCAGAATTTTGTATTTCAGCTGAATTGATTTTGCTTTGATCTCTCTAGTATAACTGAGACCTTTTAAATTATAATACATTTAAAACTAGTTTTGTTTTTAGTTTTATTTTTGTTTTTTCTTAACAAAATTTGTACTTTTATTTTTAATTTTTTTAATTTCTTTGCCTGATTTTCTTGTTGTTATTTTGTGTGTATTTTAATATTCATTTAGTTTTTCCATAATTTTCCATTCCATTTTCCATGCCATCCATTTCGATGTTGGTTTAATTTGTTTTAAAAAAAATTCCATAACATTTTGTATACAACACTTTGTCATATTTCTTCATGTCCTTTTGCAGAATTCAGTAACATTTACAGTGGCTATCATTTGTACTAACATTATTATTTTTTTTTTAACTAAAATCTAACTATACTATAGTTTTTTTTTGCTTGATTACCAAAAATCCTAGTTTAATCTTAGATTTTTTTTATCATATAGAAAAATCTAGAAAAACAAAAATTTTAAGGTGAAATTATTGCAAATTTTACAGTATATTTCGAGCCACTTAAAAAATGTCATAAAGGAAAGTATACTCTAAGGAGCAGTTTGGTTAATAAATGATTTTTTAATATTTAAGCTTTTTGTATGCAAAGATTAAAATATTTAAAATTCAAGTGCTTACCTTAAGGCATTGTACTTTATATACAAATGTTTATTGTATTTTTAAGAAAATCGGCACTATAAAAAATTTATGCACATAATACTTTTTTTGTTTTTTTCTCATAGAAAAAGTTTTACTTTTTATATAAATCGCGAAAATTTTTAAAGCATAATTTAAGGAATTTTTAAATTGAGGAAATTATTGCATATTTTCTGGAGTTAGTTTTGTTATGTCAAAGGCAAGTTTAAAATGGCACTAAAAACTTTTATTATTAAATGAAAACAATTTCAAAAAAAATCGTAGCATACTTATAAGGTGAACTTTTAAAAAAATTTTGTTTTAATACAAGGCACTTAAAAAATACATTAAACCACGTATACTTTTAGGGAAATAAGAGATTGAACCAAACAACAATTTAATGTTTTGAATGCATCTTCTTTTCATAAGGCATTTAAATTTTTATAAATATGTATATTTTTAAGAAAATACACGATTTAAGAAAAATTTTAAGATATAATATATTTTTAAAATATGTTTTTCTTTTGAAAAAGGTTTGCATTTCTTAATAATTTGTAAAAATTGTTGCTGCATATCTTAAGGGATTATGAAATTAAAGAAATTTTGTTATATATTCTGTAATAACTTTTGTTTTTGATTCAATAGACAGGGATGGACTTCGCTTTTCATGCAGATAATATATCGGTCATATACTTGAAGACTGTCATAAGTTAATGACGCAGATTTATTCCTTATCGTGCTTCATGTTGTGTTAAAATTTCATATTCATATCACTTTAAATCTTCGCGTGAGAGGAAAAATATTTTTTTTCGTCTGCAAAGTGAAAGCAAAGAGTATATACTTAAAAGAGAAAGTATTTTGATCACGGTTCTCTCGATAATTAGCGATTTTGCACCCAATTTACACCAAAAGAATAGTACTTAAGAAAACCTATTTATACAAAACGTGACCTAATTAATAGCGACAGGGGCTAATGAGGCAGAAATAGATGGAAAACTTTAAACGCGCTTTCTGCAAAATCGTGTTTTTTTTAATTTTGCCTGTCTTTTAGCGATATATAGTTTAGGGGGTCCGTATGCAATGAAGAGAAAGATTTTAAAGACCGTTCTTTGTAGTTTTCAACTTGTTTAACATCTTGGCAACCCTTTCTTAACTCATTATAGACCAACGTTTTGAAAGAGGTAACAATCCCATACCAAACATCAAACATTCATATAAACTAGTTTACCCTCTTTTAAAACGTGTTCTGATGATGGGAACCTCGAAAATTTCCGAAATAGATCTATCAACACATTCCTGAAATTGTCAAATAATAAATTTGAAAACAAAAAAAAATCTATAGATTATTTGTTAGGACAATATCCTAATAAAGAAATATAGAGTATGGACTCGAACTTGAATAATTTTCATTTTCATTGCACAATTAAAGGTAGACAAAAACATAATTTTTATTTTTAATAAAAATTATATCAAACTTGTATACAAGTCAAAGTACAGTCTAGTTTACTCTCCCTGTTTTTGTTTATAAACGAAACAAAAAATAAAAAGGAGGAAAAAAACAAAAAAAAACTTGTATTGATTTATTTTTTGATCAATGGTGATAATCTTTTACTTCGAGCTCATATAATATATATTAGTTCTCATGTAGTGAGTAAACTAGTTTAGATGAATGTTTGATGTTTGGCATTGAATAATTTTCATTTTCATTCATTGCTCAACTAAAAATTAAATAATTCTTCGGGTAAATATAATTTTTAAAAATCTGAACGATAGGATAATGAATTTTTCATATACACACAGACAAAAATGTTTCAAAGTTTATTCCGTTTTTACTTAAACCATAAATAATGGTTTGTTTTTGTTGAAATACTAGTAAAGGGTGTCCCAAGAAGAGCGCAATTTTTAAATTTTAAATAAAACACAGATATTTAAAAAAAAATCGTGAAACTTTATTATATCGTAAAGTAGACAGAATGAGGTTATGTATGGAACAATATATCGTGCAGATGGCCGCCGCGGCTTTGCTGGCATGCACGCGATCTTTTAATGAAATTTTCAATGACCGTTTTGCATGAATGCTGCGGTATTTCATTAATGCAGCGTCCAATTTCCTCTTTTAAGGCTTGAGTCGTCGTCGGCTTATTCGCGTAAACCATCGACTTCAAAAAACCCCAAAGAAAAAAATCTAATGGTGTTAAATCGCACGATCTAGGCGGCCAATTCTGATCTCCAAAACGCGAAATAACACGACCGGGAAATGACTGATGCAGCAATTGAATTGTTTCTCTGGCTGTATGACATGTGGCGCCGTCTTGTTGGAACCACATGCCCTCCACATTCATTTCTTCAATTCTAGGCAAAAAAAAAAACTGGTTATCATTTCACGATACCGAACACCATTGACTGTTTGCGCTTGACCTGCCTCATTTTCATAAAAAAAAGGTCCAATGATTCCTCCAGCCCAAAAACCACACCACTCAGTGACACGTTGAGGATGCATTTGCTTCTCGTGAATCACTCGAGGATTTTCCTCACCCCAAATGCGACAATTCTGCCTATTGACGAAGCCATCAAGATGAAAATGGGCCTCGTCACTGAAGATGATTTTTGCGAACTGTAGCCGCAAAACTTTCACCATTTTGGTAAAACAATTTCACAATGAGAATGCGTTGTTCATTCGTGTAGCGCTCCATGTTTACTAACCTCGTACCTTCTACTAGCAAACAATAACAATTGTTTAAATGTCAAACAATGACACTTCGAATGTTGCCAGATTTAAAAATTGTTTATTATAAAAATTAATATGTCAGGGTTGCCGTATGACAATTTTAAAAAATGTCAAAAACCAATTTATTTTTCCAAAAATAATTAAAAATCGTTTAACTTTAAAAAAGACAAATTTGTCAATAAAAGGATCCAAAATTAAAATTTTTTAAAATGTGAGTGAGCAAGATTATTCAACTTCAAGGTCATTTGTTTTATTTATTTTTTAAAATATCTTCAGAGGGAGCTTTAAGGAAAACTATTTTAAAAAATTCTAAATAAAGCGCTGTAAAGTTTTATTGAAAAATGTCCAGCGGATCAATACGTATAAAAATAAGAATACGAAATTATTGTCAAAACAACCAAATTTTTCGTAAAATTAACAAATTTTTTTTTATTTTAGAAAACTTTTTCTAAAAAAAAAATAGTCTCAGATTATTTTTTGCTTCTAAACCATACCCTGTACATAAAAAACTCGTCTGCAGAAACTTTAACATAATTTGTTTTCTCTAGAAATTACTCAGCAAAAACGGACATTACCAAGTAATGCAGTGTGTAAGTAACTCACAAAGGGATTAACTAGTTACCAGGCTATTTACTCGCTTGATTACTTTTGTTCGCGATGACCCAAAATTTATGGGTTGTAATTACCCTCTCGCTTACAAAAAAGTGAGAATATTGAGATACCTGATCGGTTACTTAAAGTGAAAGAATAAGAAATTAATTTTATATTAGGAATAAGTGGTTAGCCATAATGATAGAATAGGTGGTTACCAAGGGGTTACAAAATATTTTTTTATTTCAAGTTATTTTTTTTTAAAAAATCTTGAAAAAAGAATTTAAATAATTTACTTTTAAAAATTTTTAAAACAAATTAGTACACTATTAGAATTATAATTATGAAATCGATACTTATGTAACCAATTACCAGTAACTCATTATTTTGCGATCACATATAAGTACTTCTGTAACCCGTTATCAGTAAGTCATAATTATCTATTACATTATTTTAAAATAATGTAATAGATAATGACATATCATTACTTGGTAAACTATGCGGTGATAACCTGTCATTACCATATTTTTACTGGGTATTTAGCTACTTTAATTTAAAATGTTAAATTTTAAAAATTTAACAGTACCTAAAGGCACACCTCTCGTATTAAAGTATTTTCTATTATTATGGTTTTCATTAAATTAATTATTTAGTTCGTCAAAATAATAGCATAATTATAATGTTTATTTATTTTTGTGAAAACTATAATTTATTCAGTATGTTATTATATGGTTTTTCATTATATTTTAATATATTAAAGCGAATTTACCTGTTTAAATAAATATTCATATAAAAAAAAAACACAGCATACCTTAGGGAGGTTGTGTGAAATCTGTATTTGATTATTTTATTTAGGGAATTCGTGTAATCATAAAAACTATTGTAAATTATATAGTTTTTGCAACATTTTTTTGTGTTTTTACAACTAATTTAAATTTTTATTACATATAATTAAAATAAATTATATAAATCCTGAAGGTATACTTAAAAAACAACAAATGATAATTAACACAAAAGTACTTTTTAATGACATTTATAATTAATATTACTAAATATAACAATATTATCTAATTACTATAATCTAAATTAAAACATTTACACTTTTTTTCGTTATCAAAACATATCCGCTAGACAATATTTTTCCATTATTATATCCGTTTAATTTTTATTAAATTATTTATTTGCAAATTTAAATCTGTAAAATGTTATTACACCCGTGTTTTACACGTATTTAAAAATAATGTGATAATTTGATTTGTTTATTTTTTTTTTGTATAGTATAGTTAAATCCCCTAAAGATAGGCTATAAAATTTAAATTAACAACTTTTTCTAGGGAAATATAAATTTATTATTGTTAGTGAATTAAAAATCATGGTTAAAAGATAAAAAAGGTTTTATAAAATACATATATTTTTGTGTATTTTTTTTTTGAACAGCTGTGGTAAATTTTATATTTTAAAAAATATCTGCCTGAAGATATGCTGTTGAAATATTTAAATAAAACTAAACTGGAATTTTCCTTTATACCAAATATTATAAAAAAATTTATTTAAATTTTTTTCATGTACCCAAAAGTTAGTTACCGAAAATCTCTATGAACAAATATATGCTACAAAATATTGCTCATATTTTTCTATTATGTATTAGCAGAATTTGTTTGTTAATTTCAAATATTGTTATATTGTTTACACAAATGTATACACTAGGGTTATGACTTTTTTTTATTTTTTGCAAATATCAAAAATTACATGGCATAGCCGTGTAGGCCTTGAAAAAATGTTAAGAACCATGATTTTACGTTTTTCGCAGTAGTTAAAAGAGTTCCCACACCAAACGCAATGAAGGTTTGATTAAAATTGTTGTTTTAATTTTTTAACAAAAATTTTCCTTTTTACTTTAAATTACATACACACAAAAAAGTCGTTGCCCAGTAATTAGGAGCATTTCAACTAATAAAGTTTTTTACATAAACATTAAGTAGAATCAAGAAAATATTGGGTAAAATGCTACTACTCGTTTTCACATAATTTTTTGCAAATAAACTTTATTAGTTGAAATGCTCTTAATTACTTGACAACGATTTTTTTGTGTGTAGTTTTTTTTTATTTTTTATACTATCATCAGTAAATAAATTTCCCGCCATTCCAACACACACATACACATCGTAATATACTATTTAAAATGAATATTTAAATAAAACGGGCTTCTAAAAATTGTTTCGTTGCGGAAGCTTTTTGTTCCAAATTGACATCAAAAACGATATTTATTATCAGTAAAATACAAAAAATTCATAACCCTAGTATACACCTTTTTGGCTCACTAATTTACTCTACATATTCCTAAAAATATGCTATAAAATTTTGTTGTTACAAATCTCTAGAGTTGGCTTTTGAAATATTTGTTTACATACATAGCTGAATGTATTACAAAGTTTTACATTTATATTGTTGTTTACCATAATTTACAGAGTGTGGTAGATTTGCTATTTGTGTTGTCATAGAAGTCATGGCACCTAAAAGTATACTACATTTTAGGCTACACAGATATAGATGGTATAAGAAGGATAATAAGCTATTGGTAACAATATTCAAGGGCAAGTTGTTCCTCAATTTTCGTGGCCTCTTTTTACAGGCATCACACAACACGTCACAAGGTGTATAATACATGTAAATTGACGCCATTCTATGACACGCTATGCTAAAGTGCACGATTTATTCATATTAAAAGCTTAACCGAGGTTAAATAAATATAATGATTTTTATGGGTGGAAATCCGCAGAAGCTTAAGATGTTCTATAGGAAAAAGTTTATTTGAATGATTTTTTTTTCAGAGAAAAACTTTTAAGATTTGCGTGAGGTCTGAATTTCAGAGTATTTTTACCAATTTTCTTTACCAAAAGCCCTGAAATATAGTTCTTACTGTTATAGTTTTTGTTCGTCAACCTAAATTTTCTTTTCTAAATTTGGTTTAGTAATCTTTCATGCGTATTTTACAACATTAGCAGTTTTACACATGGATGAATACAGTCTATTTTAAAATCAGCTTTCATTTTACACATTTCCTAATGCCAAATTTCATTATGTCTTAATAAAGCACCAGTCAACAAAAAAACAAAGTAACAAGGGCAATCAGACACTGTTGCCAAGATGTTATCAATGATTTGAAGTAAATTCTGTTACACAAAAACTTTAAAATAGTAAATACAAATTCTGTTATTCCTCCTAAAATTACCTCCAAAAATTATTTAAGCAAAAATATTAAGTAACAGTAAATCTTAATTAATTCTAACACATTTAATCAATGGTTTAGTGATTTATGAAAATGTCGTCCTTGGAATATGCTTTAATATAAATTTTCTTAAGAAACGCCTGTTAGGTATGCTTTAAAAAATAAACTTAATTAATTTATATGGTATAATGCTAAATACTAAAAGAAGTATTGGCGCTAAATTCCACAAACTGCCTAGAACTTTTCTTTAGTTTTCGTTAAATTAATTTGAAAATGTGAAAAGTTATTATGTTCAATAATAAATTATTAACAAAAATATAAACATTTTAATATTTACAAAATGTTACTTCCTTCGGTCTAATATCTTGAATTCCAAATTCTATAAGAAAATTTACAATAAATAGAGAAAAACTTCCTAGAACGCTAATACATTTT
Organism: Delia radicum; assembly: GCA_021234595.1. NCBI lineage: Eukaryota > Metazoa > Arthropoda > Insecta > Diptera > Anthomyiidae > Delia > Delia radicum. The sequence goes on along the minus strand of CM037852.1, from coordinate 21,659,613 downwards.
CATGGTCACAGTAACAATCATCAGGCGCCTAATATGGTGCCTCACTGGGTTAAACGCCGATTAATTCTTTTATTTTCACTACAATATAAACGAAAACACCAAATATTCATTTCTCAAATAATATATTTGTTTAAACTCATAATTCTACTCTTTACAAAAATAATTATTTCCTCAAAATATGCTTCAGATACATTGTATAAAAACATATGTGCAATTTCAAAAATTTTCGACACCTGTTAAAATTGACTTCAGATGCATCTTATTTCTCAAGGTTTTTTTAATTGAGACAAACGATAGATAGGGTTAGGTAGACTATAATATAACTAAATTCTATGACATACAAAGTTTCATGCTGAAAAGTCTACACCTAAAGAATTGATGAACATTTAGACGTCGAAAAATGAATTTACTTGAAACTTACAAGAGCTTTTTTTTTATTTGATTTTGTGCTCATAGTTTTAAACTTTCAGATTCAAACCAATACAAAATGGAATCTCTAGACTTGGAAGATACATTCACTAAAAAAGTAATGTCTATACCCTTGCTTGATGCAAAATCGCAGTTTTTTCCATGGGGTTCTTATGCCGTTTAATGGAATTAAGTTTTGAAACCAGTAAATGGTGCAATTTTATAGAGTTTGAGATACACCTAGGTGATGTCAGCGTATCAATAACTTATAACGAATCGTCGTGAATTTCTTTAAATTGTATGGTTTTTTTGCGTCTGACATTCACAATTATGTTCGACATTGGTTAGCATATTGCGTGAACTGAGTTTTTTAGTAAAAAGCACCTCCAAGTCAAAAAGAAATTTTAAAAATTTTTGAACTCAAAAATTTTATCAACTTATAAATTTTGCGAAATTTATTTATTTTTTTCTATATCTTTTTTATAATAAACATGGCTTAAGAACATAGTTAGGTATCGATTCCGCCAAAACGTACATCAAATAAAATATTTTAATTAGCCTAATGCTAAAATCGAAAAGACATCAAAAACATTTAAGGACTTAAAATTTTTTTTTTTAATTTTGTGATTTTAAAAGTATTTCCTAGAACTGGGCAACTCTAAACCTAATTAAATATCATAAATCCGGCAAAAATACTTGTTTACCAAAAGCATAGCGGTTTTATTTTTAAGTTCTAATATGCGCTTATACTTTGGTTCAAACCCACTTTCAATTAACACTTTAATAAAAGCTATTAAATGTTTATTTGAATATGCTCCAAATACAAAATTTCCAAGCCAAAATTGAAAAATCTCTAAAACTTAAAAAAAAAAAAATGTGCTAAAAACTCTAAAAAATAAAAAAATCTCTAAAATTTAAGTAAAATGCTAAAAATAAAAAATCTTCAAAATTCAAAAAATACAAAATTAAAAAAAATAGTGGAAATAATTGCACAAATTATAAATAATTCGAGATATAAACTTTTTGTAAGTTTATTTAGGTGATTTTTTAAATGTTTACAATTTTTGGCGGTTTGTTTTTCAAATATAAGCGATTTCTTTAATTTTGTCTATTTTTTTCAGTTTTTGATGATCATTTATTTAATTTTTTTTTATTAAATTTTGACGATTTTTTTGACAATTTTTTTACAATTTTTTTATTTTTGTCAATTTTTTTTTTTTTTTACTATTTTGGTAATTTTTTAAATTTTGGCGATTTTTTTTTTGAAAATTTCACTTAAAGTTTTAATAGTAAATATTAAAAATTAGTTTGAAATTAAATATAATATTTAATTAAATAATATGAGTGAAATCTAAATTGCAAGTAAAATCAATTGAGTAATTAAAATTATTTCAATTGATACTACAATTTCCGAATTCAACTAAACTTTTAATTGAATCAACAAATATTTTAATTGAAACTTGATTTAATTTTTTTCTGTTTAAGACAAATAAAAAATGTTGAGTGTAATTTTTTATTTTTTGGTGGTGGAATATATATTTTGGCAAGTACAACAACGATATTTGTTAGTTAAAGAAAAAAAGGTTTTAATTTTTTGAATTTGTTGGATGCTTCCGTGCTTTGTTTTTTAAACTTCTCATGAAGTTTAAAAAACACTACGGGTAAAGTGTTCATCTTTTGCCATCAGAAAATTATAACTTTGGGTAAATCTTCTACCCCGTCCACATTGGTTCTCTGAGGATTGTAGGTGACGCTACATGAAACATGTAAGGACCTGTCAGTGGATTAAAATCTGCGTTTATGTAGTTATATATGGAGTAAGATTTGGATTTAAGATTTTTTTACCATATAAAAAAATCTCTCAACAAAAATGATCAGATGTATTTTTATATAATGATATTAACCGTAATGTCACTTCATTCAAAGTCAGATATGACTTAATCATATTATATATGACTAGATATAACTATTTCGTAGTTAAAACTCTTTATCACTGCCTTAAAATATGTTTTAATATTTATATTTGAGGGGCTTGTTGTAAAAACTTGATAAGTCACATTTTATTGTTGGTTCGCTTTCGCCTTCTCAAGGTTGAACAGATGCAAAAAATATGATCTTTAATGGACCTTTATACTCTAGGTACATGTAACAAGTGTTTAAGTGAAACTTCTATCAAATATTAATGAATGGATTACTAGAAAACAGTGAAAATCTATAAAACAATAAATGTGGCTTATCAAGTTTTTACAATTAGCCCTACATTTTATTTCCTTTAAATACGACAAATATTTCATTTTTTCTAAGATTTCCTGCTTCTTTAAAAAGTTTTTTAATACCAACAAATTTTATAGCATACTTTTGGTTGTAGAATTTTTAAAGTATATTTTATAATAAATTGATCTGCTTATGTAAAAATTTTATTTGCAGTTGTTATAGCAATCTGATATAAAAAGTGATTTTTTTTAAACATTCATATTTTTTATATTTTATTTGCAAACAAAATATAAATTTCCATATTATTTTCTCTCGTAAATAATAATATTTTGCTATTTATGCAAAAAAAAAATCGTATTATAATTTTAAGTGTTTGTGTAAAATTGTATACACTATCCCTCTAATTAAAGTATATTTATTTATTTTTTGTATAAAACGTGTGTATTCCAAACAAAACACGCAAAAATGCAGTTATATGCAATTTAATTTGTGAATTATACACATTTATATAGAACATATTATAATAAAGCATACTTAGGGGCTGTGATAATAAAGGTAATTTACGCAGTTTATTTTTTCCACAAGAATAATTGACCTAATTTTTTGATAATGGTTATATAAATAAAATTTTTATTTTATTACAATTTATAATTAAATTCAAATAGGCGAGGGCTTTAAATAATTAGAAGAAAATGCTATGACAAAAATTTTTAAAAAATTGTGATATTTTAATAATGATAAGGCTTCCAAATAAATTAGCATACTTTTGAGCTTTTCAACAAAATTTAAAATTGTAAAATTTTTAATACAACTTCGAGTTATTATAAATTTTATATCATATTTAAATCATGATAAATATCATACAAATTTTATTGTCAAATGGTTTAATCTGATGTGTGAAACGTTATATTTTGGATTGATATTTAATTTATATTTATTTAATAATTATGCATAATTAAATGTGTATAGATTTTAAACGAATTTTAATTATGGGCTACTAGAAATATAAATTTAATTTTAAATAAAATTTAAAAACAATTTTGTCCATAAATAATTGAATTTAAAATTCGAAAAAGACTCCTCAAAAACTGAGAAAATTTAAAAATCGGAAAATTTTGGTTTCACTTGTAAACCACTATACAACTTATCACCAATCAGCGATATTGAAATTACATTTTTAATGATTATATCTCCCAAGTCTAGTGACCCCGTTTTTTATTGATTTGGTTCTGAAATTTAAAAAATATGAGTCAAATAATGAAAGGAATGGAATGAGTCAAATAATGAAATGAATTCTTTAGGTGAAAACTTTTCAACGTGAAACTTTGCATGCCCTAGTTTTTAAGTATATTCTACCTAACCCTGTACATCGTTTCTCTCTATTCAAAAAACCTTAAGAAATAAGAGGAATCTAAAGTCAGTTTCAACAAGTGTGAAAAATTATTGAAATTACACATATTATACCAAAGATTATTTTAAATAAAAATTGTAAAGATTTCCTTTACTATGTTTGAAAAAAAATAATTTAAAAACATTCCCAGCAAATATATTTCTGAGCGCTCAGAAAATATGACTCCTAAAACACTTTTAAATATGTTCATTTTAGAGTCGTAATTGAAACAAATTTGACTCTTTATTATGAGCATGTTTAAAAATGTTTGAATATTTTTCCAACGCTCATAAATGACTCCAAAATTAATCATAAAATAATCCTAAATGACTCAGAAAATTCTTAAATTTCCAATAATGCTCATATTTAAAAACATTTTATGAGTCATTAAATAACGCTCAGAAAAAGGATTCATTCTCGAAGACAAACACCCTCAATAAGCTATGATTTCAGAAAGTTTGAAGGTACTTTTATGATTCTTTTCGGACTCCAATTGTACGCTGTATTAAAAAGGAAATTTTGTATAATTACAAGAAATGTTCAATACAATATATTGTTTAACATAATAAAGTATACTTCAGCTATACAATTTAAACAATCTAATGAAGCATACTTTTAGGCTAAATTAAACCATATTTAATGAAGCATACTTTAAGGCTTTTATTTAAATGTAATTACAATTATTTTGTTTATTTATTTATAGAATTTTCTCTTTTTGATTATTTTATACACTATTTCAATACAATTTGCATTTTAGGATTGTATCCCACAAAAAATCTTGCCATTCATCTTTATGTTTGGTTAATTCTATTATACGCAAAATCAATTTATATAATTATCATTAATTTTATATAATTATGTAACATTAATAAGTATAACAGATTGTTATAAAACCTGAAGTTGTAATTAATTTTGTCATTAATCTGATGTGATTAACTTAATCTAGTATTTACTTGTTGTAATATACCATGTAAATTGTACAAGGAAAATTTAATCAATATTAACATGATTTAGATAAATAATAATTACAAGAAAAGATATAATGGAAGAAAATCAAATTAAGCTTAAATTAACAATAACAGATTGGAAGTAATAAATAGCCTACAGGTGGGCAACAAAATTAAAATGAAATACAAAATTTAATAGATATAAATAGGCTAAAATTTATCAAAAATATTGCGAAATAATAATTTTTGTTTAGTGATTTCAAAACTATAGATTATAAAGCAAAATGACAGAATTTAAATATTATAAGGTTAAATAAAGTACTTTTTTAAAAACACCCCTAATGTTGGCATTAAGTTTGCAATTTAAATAGATCTTAAATATATGCTTAAAGTAATTAAAAATCAACAGATATATCAAAAATTGTCATTGCCAACCTAAGAGTTTAAGTATTTTTTCAACAACAGCCCCAAAGTATGCTTTAAATTTTAAATTCAATCAAATCCTAAATATATGCAGTCAATAAAAAAAATAAAATTCAATATAGAACCATATTTTGCATAAATTTCCAGTTGTTATTCCTCAATCATACAAAGCTCAAAAAAGAGAATATGCCCTAAAGTAGGCTACATTTAAATACTGTATAAATTTAGAATAATAAAAACAAGTTTAAAAACAACGAAAAAATTTAAACTCCACCAAAAAACATTCATTTTACTTTAATTTAATAAAATATACAATGTTTTAATTCATAATAACCCCTTAAATGCTGCTACACTTTTATATAACATTTAAAATCTCCTAAAAAAATCTCTAGCTATATTCTAGCCATAAAACCATTTGTATCCGACCACCAAGAGTTTAAATTAAAACCTCCCAAAACGAGCAAAACATATATACAAACAACTTAAGCATGCAAATACTTGTTTTTAAAATAAGTAAAAAAAAACTTAAAATAAACCCATGTTAAATACTGTGACTTTATCCAAACTAACAAAAAAAAAATATAAAAAAAATTAACATACATATACAAAATACAACTAAAAACATGTTTTGTCATGTAAAAACATTTGTATTTTTTCCAAAAGAGGACTACAAACAAATTGCCGCCTAAAACTATGCTTCAAAATATTTATGATAAAAATAATTCCACACTAAACAAAAATGTAACATATTTGTAGGGTATAAAGCAGAAAATATAGTAATTTTTTAAATTTAATATAAGGATCTAAAACGACTTTTGTAATGCCTTAAAAGTTGACATTTCAAGATTTTTAATATGGAATTGTTCAGTTATCAATAGGCCAATAAAAATTAAGCTTGAGCCCTTAAAATATGCAGTTGCGAGGTATGACATAAATCAAAGAATATATTGCATAGTTTAAAGGCTTAAATTTATTTAATAAAACCTTGTTTTTGGTGGTCCCGTATATAAAAAAATAAATCCAATGTGAATAAATTGTAAATTTTTCAGAAATATTTTAAGATTTTATCTGTTTTTTTTTTTGTTAAAACAAATTTCAAGACGCATTTTATTCCATTTCGTTCTCTTTTTGTAGTGTTTTAATTCCATTCGTTTCCCGGTCCGTATAGGAAATGGAACAGAATTGGCCGGGGATATGATGTATTTGAAACATTTAATCCGGGCTCTTTTTATTTATTCCCTGTGTTAAGAGATTTAGTTCCCTAGTTCTATATAAGGTACTTAATGGAATGAACCAGGGAACGAATGGAATTACACTACTCATGGGGATCGAATGTAATACTAACACTAAATCCAAGCTAATTTCACTCCATTCCCCGTGTTTAGTATTTCAAATCCATTTGTTCCTCGCTCCATGTAGGGACACAAATTTATGGAACAGTAAACGAGGGGATTTGAAATCGCTTAATATCACTTAAAACCAGACTCGCTTCATTCCATTTCTTCTAGTTCTCTTTATTTAATTTTTCTATTCCATTAGTTCACAAAGGAAATGGTGGGACGGATTTGATACTTTAAATCCGGGCTCTCTTTATTTTACTTCATTTCCTGTGTTTGGAGTTTCAATTCTATTCAGTCCCCAGTTCCTTATTAGGTACGAGATAGAATTAAACGGGCAACGAATGAATCTGAAACACTTAGCATGGAAAAGGAAAGGGAATGGAATTGGACTCGAATATAATAGGTACCTAAATAAAGGCTAACTTTATTCCATTACCTGACTTCAGTGTTCCTATTCCTTTCGTTCTCTATACCACATAGGGAACAAATATTAATGGAACGGGGAACGAGTGCAATTGAAATCGATCAATATCACTTAAATCCAGTTAAGCTTCATTAAATTCCATTTCGTTATCTTTATTTAGGTTTGGAATGGAACAGGGATGGAACAATGTTTGCACAATTGTTTAAATTGTTTTTAAAAATTTTAATATTTTCTGGATAATTTAAAAGTGTTAGTAAATTTTTTCACGGTTAATACAACCCTTTATAACAACAAAATTCGTTTTAAGCTAAAAGCACCCAGCAAAATTATTCAGAACTGGTTACCTCTTGATCTGATCCAAAACAACCTCTTTTGCCACCAGTTGCATGGAAATGGTTCTAGAACAGGTTCCTAGGACTCGAAATGTTAAGTTCAACTGTCTCAGAACCAGTTCTAAAACTGGTTCTAAAACAACCTGTTCTTCTTTGGAGGTAAATAACCTATTGAAAATATGACAAACTCGATACAAAAAGAATCGGTTGTAGAACAGAAATTATAACACGTTATGATTATAACCTGTTATTGGATTTTAATATTTAACTGGGCAATATCAACATTTTTCAGAAAAAGTGTAGGAATTCATTATTGGATCATTACTGGAGCGAACAAATTGCTGAATTATTATTGTCGATTGGTTTGGAACGTAACAAAGAAAATCCGGGCTCTCTTTATGTTAGTCCCTGGGTTAAGTTTTTCAATTGCATTAGTTACCCTGTTTCATATAAGGTACACTAAGTAAGAAGAACAAAACAAAACGGGTAACACTAAATACAGGCTCGCTGCAATCCATTTCGTTTCCTGTGTTTAGTGTTCCATTCGTTCCCCCGGTCGACATGGGGAACGAAATGGAGTGAAATGTGGAATTTTAACACTAAATCCAGACTCACTTCATTCCATTTCTGTATCTGTATATAATGTTACAATACTATTTATTCCCTGTTTCAATCCATTTCGTTTCTCTTGCTTAGTGCTTTAATTAAACTCGTTCAGTTCATTCCATTTTATAACCATGATGTTTTTTCATTGCCATAAGTAACTAATGGTAATGAAAACTTCCCCTGTATGAAATAATTCCACTTAATATACTTCAAACCTGAAGCCGGATATGCAATATTCTACTTTTCAAAGATTCTTCTAGGTTGTTTTTGGTATTGTAGCGAAAATTTAAATTTGTCACGCTATGCATTTTAACCTCTTATTTTTGCATATGCATTTTATTTTCTAAAATATAGTTTTTTTGGGTGTACAACTTGGCATGTTTTATATGTGTTAGAAATTTTGTAAATTTTAAAGCCTTTAATCTTGCTATAAATCAGTTTTTTGTCGTTTATAGCATTTAAAGCAGTAAAGGTAAATATTTGCTAAAACAAAAATCATATTTGTATAAAGCATTAGAAATATATACATGTTTAGATAAGATTTAATAAAAAATGTTATATTTTAAATTTAGATGACTGCAAAACGCAAATAGCCATAATAAAGTTTTAAAGTATTTATTAAAAATAATATAAATAGCCTAAAAGTATGCTTTGAGTTTTAGTATAAGTTTTTTTCTATAAGATTAATACTTTTCATTTCACTTTACGTTATATTTAACGTTCATAAATATGCTTTAGTTATTATATTATTTTTTTTTTTAGAATTTGATAGTATTTTTTATGTAATTCAAAAAAATGTATGTTATGTAATTAAAAATCATTGAAACGATCGAAATTGATTGATACTTTTTCAATGAACTTAAATATTGAAAAATAAATATTGATAAAATTGAGAGGATTTCATTTAATTAAAATAGATTTATCAATAAAAGATTGAAAGGAAATAAATTACTCAAGCCTTAAAGTATGCTAGTGATTTCATTATCCTAAAAATATATTTCATTTAATTAAAATAGATTTATCAATAAAAGATTGATAGGAAATAAATTACTCAAGAATTAAAGTATGCTTGTGATTTTATTAACCTAAAAATATACTCCAAACAGAAGATTTTCTAAAATGAGCAGTTACAATAATGAATAACTATCCTTATGTTAAATCCACACACATAAAAAAGTTTGCTAAAGTTAAAGAAAATTCGGTAATACTACAGAAAATATTGGGAAAAAAATAATGAGTCTAAAAAATAATTTTAAAAAAGCTAAATTTACTAAAAAAATATATTTTTATTGAAATGTTTTTTAATAAAATTTACCCAAACGGGATTCGAACCAGAGTCACAAGTTTGTCAGTCAACCGCTCTACCATCTGAGCTATATCGACAGTAATATTTGATAGATCAAACATAAATGACTTGCACAAAATGCCATTACTTTCCAGTTTATAAAAAAATCAAAAATAAGCAGTTATATATGGACTTTCTACTAGGGTTGAAAAAAAATTGAGTCTAAAAACAGATTTTAAAAAATATTAGATCATTATTTTATATTTTAGATAATGATAAAAATAAGTACTTATTAGTAACGCATTATTTTTTGTATTGAAATAATGGAAAAACGAACTAGTTATTAGTTGTAATAATTTTTTGTGTTAAAGTAATGCAGACAGTAAGCTGGTGTCAATACTAGTAGTGAGAAAAGTAAAGACATGTTATTACACAGAGAATAAAAAATATTTTTCCAAATTGTCATCATAAACTAGGCAGTCATTAGAATTTAGGCAGGATGGGGCTAAAAATATCGGTGTGCAGTGATATTACCAATATATAAAATAAAGTTACCCTTAAAATACCTTTACCGAATATACTGGAAAATCGTTATTCCTAAAACACCGTTACCGAAATAACTAAAATAACGTTGCCGAAATAACTAAAATATCGTTATTCGCAAAAAAGACGTTGCCGAAATAACTGAAATATCGTTACCTTTACCGATAACCCTCCATAGAAAATATGTATATATTACTAATTTTAGCGAAACGTGACTTTAATTTCACTGAAAAAATTAAAATCTAGTTTCAATTAAAATATTTGGTGAATTCAATTAAAAGATTAATTCAATACGGTCCTATTAAGGAAATTTTAGTATTAATTAAAATAATTTGTAACTACTAAATTGATTTTGTTTTCAATTAAGATTTTAATAGTGTCCGACCAAAGGCACATTTTCGGGTCGAAGCCCACGTCGAACATCGACAAAATTACAATATTCGGCCTAAGTCGAAGCCGATTATATCGAAAGCATCCCTCCCACACACATTTTTGAATACGAAAACGTTTTTGGGTCATTGAGGTAAAGTCATATTTAAAGCAATACGCTACCGTTGACTCAAAGCAGACCAAAAGCACTCCGGTACTGAAAATGTTGTGTAAATTGCTGTTAATTTGTCTGTTTTAGATTGTTTTGAGTAGTATTCAGTAATCGGCAAAATTATAGTCTCTTACCGATTATTGGCCGATTTTCTATTTTTGTCCGAAGCCGAAACCAAGTATTCGGTCAGACACTAGATTTTAATCATATCTATTAAAAATTTAATTAAAAATTGGTTTTTATTTCAACCAAATGTTAAGTTGATACTATAAAAATTTTAGTTAAAATCAAAAGTAAAAAAAAATCGCCAAAATTTAAAAAAAAAATTGTCACATTTTTAAAAAAAAATCGTTAGAATAGAATGCAAATATTAGAAATTGACGTATTTTTCCAATATTTGGCAATTTTTTTTTTTTTTAATTTAACGAATTTTTTAAAATTAAGAAATTTTTTTTAAATTTTGGCGATTTATTTAATTTTGATTTTAATTAAAGTTTTAATTAAAAAAAATTCAAAAGTTCGCAAAATTTAAAAAAAAATCTTTAAAATTGAAAAAAAAATTACAAAATTGTCAAATTTCAAAAAATTGTTAAATTTGAACAAAAATTGCCAAACTGGAAAAAGACATATTTGAAAAAATCGTCAAAATTTTAAAAAATCGCCTAAATTTTAAAAAATCTACAAAAAATATAAATCGAAAAAATTTAAAAATTTGCCAAAAAAAAAAAACTTGTAAATTGACAAATTTTCAAAAGACATCAAAATCGTTCAAATTAAATTAGAAAAAATTCGCAAAATTTAAAAAAGTCTTTAAAATTGAAAAAAATTTACAAAATTGTCAAATGTCAAAAAATCGTTAAATTTGAAGAAAAATTGCCCAAAAAAAAAAATTGGGAAAAGATATATTTGAAAAAATTTTCAATATTAAAAAAATTGTCTAAATTTAAAAAAGTCTACAACATTTATGAATTGATAAAATTTGACATCAAAATCGTTGCCTTAATAATTGCCAAAATTTAAAAAATCTTTAAAATTGGAAAAAAATTTCCGAAATTAAAAAAAATCGCCAAAATTTAAAAATAGGCACCGTTAGAAATAAAATAGTTTAATTTGCAAAAATAAAATGGCAAAAAGCGAAAAAAATGTCAAAACTTAAATAAAAAAAATTTAAAAAAAATTGTTAAACTTTAAAAAAAAATTGTCGAAATTGAAAACATTTAATAAATCGCTAAAAATTTCAAAATGCTTTAAATAAATTGCCTAAATTAAAAAAAATCTACAAAATTTATTTAAAAAAAACCACAATATTAAAAAAATCGCTGAAATAAAAAAATCGCCAAAACTTTTTCGGTTTCATTTATTAATCTTTTAATTGAAAGTCAATTTGAACTCAAACAAAAGTTTAATTAAAATTTTATTAACAAAATATTGTTTAAGAAAAAGTTAGTAAACATTATTAAAATTAAGTAAAATTTTTAGTAAATTGAATTTAAATAATTTTTTCAAATTAAAATTAATTTTATAAATCTTTTGGCCATATTTATATATTCTAGATTATGCAATTTGTTAAAGGTCCTGCGTTGGGCGCCATTATAAAACAACTTGTAACAAGACACAACATTTATTTAATAATTTATAAAGGCATTAAACTAAAATGATATACATACATTAAAGATAATGAAATAGAAATCCCTCATTATATCATCTTTTATAAAACCAGTGCTAAGAAAAAGCTTTTACTTTAAACTTTTGTATTAAAAACTTTTCATATAATTATAACCAAGAATTTCTAAATTTAACAATTAAATCATTACTACTTTTCGCAATGCTCCCTAAAGTATACTAAAACATTAAAAATAACTCATATATGGTTTTATAACACGACTTAAAACCACTGCTACTACTACTACTACTGTTTTACTATTGCAACTACTTACAATTAGTTCTATGCAAACTTACACCACTCTACTCTAGGTTTTTGTTTGAGACTAACACAACTTTATATATATTTATATAAAAAGGAATACATACCACCAGTTATATATAATTTCAAACTTATATTAATTCTAAAAAATACTAATTAAAATTTATATTTCTTCCATTTCGTTTTTTTGCTCTACAAATAGAACTGGTCGTAATCAACCTCCCATGTATACAGAAACTTTACCCGGTGAAAGTTTGGCGCTTATGATTACCTCTTTAAGTGTAGAAATGGAGGGCAGATACTATTGTACAGCATCATATGCCAGCACAGAATTACTGGAAACTAGTGTAATGATTAAAACTTATGGTAAGTTAAATACTAGGGAAGAATATCTATATGTACTAGGGTTATAACTTATTTTTTTGAACTACGTGATAGGCAATACTATATTTATAATAAAAATCATTTTTTTGGGTCATTTTGTAACAAAAACTTATCGCATGAAGTGGATTTTTTATAAATGCATTTTTAACGTTTTTACTATTAAAGTTGCATTAGTGGAACAACATTTTTACAATACTTTTACATCTTATACGTCTTTTTTTTCCGAAATACTCGAAAACCGGTAGTCTTAAACGCATTTGTTTCCTTTAAGATTGTTACAAGAGCGGTCCCAAAAAGCCGACCTAACAAAGAAAACACAACAAATGTTTTCTTTATTTCTCAACATAATCTCCTATTAGCTTGCTACACTATTCCCAGCGATATTCAATAGCTTCGATAACCTGTTTATAGTAAGAACTGCTTAGCTCCTTATTATAGCCATCAACAGCAGACTCCACCTGTTCATTGTTGGCAAATCTTTTACCACCGAGACATTTTTTTCAAGCTTGGCAATAGAAAAACATCCGAGGTAGCTAAATCTGGCGAATAAGGTGCGTGATGAAGCAATTAAAACTTTAATTCATTGATTTTGACCATTCATTGTCACAACATCTTCATGACGCTGTTTTTGTTCTATTGTATGCACACCCATCTTGCTTTCTCATTTTCAAATTTTCGGTAAATATGCGATGTGTAAGCACTTTTGAAATGCATATAATTTCAGCCAGCTCATGCACCTTTAGCCGACGATCATTCAATACCATTTTGTGGATTTTCCTTAGCGCTTCTGGCGTGGACACCTCAGTTGGTCGACCACTACGGTTTTCGTCTTGGCAACTTGTATGACCTCGTTTTAACTCTTTCATCCAATATTTCATAGTCGTAAATGAAGGAGCAGACTCCCTTTAATATTGGTTGGACTGAGACCTTTCAACTGAAAGTATTGAATTACTAACGGTTCTTTCCAAGTTTACAAATTCACTGAGCTCGTTTATTGTTGATGGCTCCGAAATAAGTACTAAACAACGTGGCGTCTTGAAACTTAAAACATATGTTTTATACGGTTGCCACATTTCACCAAAATAAATCTCTTCAAACTACTGCCGCCAATTTTGGCGAAATATTTATTTTTTAGTTTAATTGAATAAAAAAAAAAAAAAAAAATTTTCGAAACTTCAAAAAGGTTTATACGAAAACTTTTTCGAAAACCGCGAAAAAGTAATATTATGTTTCTTAATATTTTTTTCTGCACTTTTCGGCTAGGATAGGTAAAGTTTTATATTTGCAACAAAAAAAGTCTGAAGTTATAACCCTAATCACATTTCCCATATTTCTTTTAAACTTAAATTTAAATTAAAAATTTATTTAGAAAGAAAATTGCAGCAATATTTATTTAAAATAATTGCAATTTTTTATCCTTAACTAAAAATATTTCCCACCAGAATGTTTTTCTCTTCTAATTTGGCATTTTCATAGATGAATTTAACATTGGTTTTTTATAGGAGGGAATGATTCCAAATATTATTCTTTGGAAGTTTTTCTGCCTAAACAATTTCTTGGACGGTATTTAGGCATAAAATATTCCTAGGATGTTGTTTTTGCAGCATTAAAAGAAAGATTCCTCCCTATGACAAGCCAATGTTAAATTCATCAATCAAAATGCCCGATTCGAATCACCTCTTGGCAGAACAGTTTTTGCTGGGTTTAATAGAAGAACATTTCATAGGTGTTTTAATTTTAATTATGTGTATAGGATTTTGTATGTGCCTTTATTTTTTAAATTCATTTATTTTTTGTTTTAAAAGTATGTGTATATTGTAATTGAAACTTTTGTGGTTTTGTTTTTTAAACAGAAAACTATCTTGAGTTTTCTTTGTTTTTCTTGTGGTAAAGTTAAAACAAATATAGTAGAGCATACTTTAAGGCAAATGAACAAAATTTCATTTAAGTTTAATTTAAATACAAATATTATACATATTGTTAAAGAGAAATTTTAAAGAAAATAAAACTACTTAAAATATAAATTAAAAATCTTTCAAAGAAAAAAATCAAATTTAATAAATTTATAATAAAATCAAATAATTTAGGCTATAGATTTCATTTATTATTGAAGATTTTAAGTTTATAAAGAAATAAATATCTTAGGAATAAGAAAATAATTCCGTCGGACAGTTCAATAGTAAGCTTAATAGTAGATATTTTTATGTTTACAGTTAAAACTTTCGCATATATTTATATTACATTATAAAAAAGCTTAATTGTGCAAAGCTCTATAACAAAAACAAAAGCTTGTGCATCGATTCTTTTTTAGTCCAAATGAAAGCTTAATGGCAAATCTAAGCTTTTTCTGTATTCCAGCTTAGTAACTAGCCTTTCCATAGTCATATTACTAAAAGCTCTAAAAAAAAGTTTTCTAAAATTTAAACTTCAACATAGATCTGCCTAAATTATACATTATGGCTCTATCGTAGATAGTTTAAATTCGAAATTATAACTCAATCGTAGATTTTTGTAAACTTCAAAGAAAGCTTAACCTAATAAAGGGTCCGCCAAATAACTTTTTTTTTTTTTTTGAAAATGCTATAAAAAAAAAACTACTGAATATTTTCTCAAATTTCTTTTTTATTTGAAAGTACAATCCTTCCGGTTAATAATGGAAAATAATTTCATTCAAATGGCTGCCTCGGCTGGCCATGCAGTAGCTTACACGATCGGTCCAAATTTTTAATCACATTATCGATTGTGTGCAGCTGTATTTCACCAATGGCTTCACGAATATTGTCCTTTAAAGCGTCAATTGTCTCTGGCTTGTTGGCGTAACACTTATCTTTGACGGCACCCCACAACTAATAGTCCAACGGTGTCAAATCGCAGCTCCGAGGTGGCCAAACGACATCAGCTCTGCAACATTCTGCAAGATTACCATGATTTTCAAAGTAATGTCGCAATATTTACCAGCGTTGTTCAAGCGTATTCACAACCATATTCGTTCAGCGGAAGAATAAAACTAATTATCTGTCAAATCAGATATGAGCTAAGTGTTACCATTCACGAAATAAGCACTAGTTGAAAAAAAAAAAACGTTAGATGGCGGACCCTTTATATTAACATAGTGCAAACTGAAAATTAAATGTAGATATTTCTTTTCAAAGTTGAAATAAATCCCAAATAAGGCTTACTTCAAGGTCTCTAGTTTAATTGCTTTTAATTTTCTATTATCAAACTTAAAGATCAACTGTGGTAAGCTTTATGTAAAACCAAAATCTTTTTATAGTCAAAAATAGAGATTAATGGTAAATATCTGCATATCCATATAATATATCCAAATTCAAGCTTATTAATTAAGCTTTGCATAGTATTATTACAAAAAGCTCTAACCAACAACTTCCTAAAATTGAAACCTTATTGTAGATCTGCCTATAATACACTTTATGGCTCGGTCGTAGGTGGTTTTAGAGTCCAAATTAAAACTCCATTGTGGATCTTTTGAAACTTCAAAGAAAGCTTAATCTCATATTTTAACTCCAACTTTAAGATCGATTAAAGCTCATTCGATAAAATCAATGCTTTATCGTAATTTTTTTTAAATCTCAAACAAAATATTTCCTTACAAATCTTTGTATATTCCAAATTAAAACTACATAAAATCTTAAGCATAGACAATTCTATAGTCCACATTAAAGCTTCTTTGCAGACCTTTCTAAAGTTTACATTAAAAACTCAGCAGCTAATATTTTTATAAATTAAACTTAAATTTACGCATAGGTCATTCTTTAGTTCAAAGATAAGCTCATTTTAAAGGTTTTCAACGTTCAATTCTAAGATGTATCATAGAGGTTTTTATATTCGATATTAAAGCTCTAGAGGGAATATTTCATAAGAGTACTCAATACTTGACCTTATTGTGGTCTAAATTAAAGTTTAGTTCTAAATTTCACCTTTTAAATTGCACATGAGACTCAATCGTAGATTCGTCTTTCGCATGAATAAAAGCTCAATAATAAAGCTTTTTTTATTCAAGCTCAATATTACGTCAAATATAGAAATATTAGGAGTAAGAGCTTAATATTTAATAAGAGGGGCGCAATGTTTGATATTTTGTGGTCTAAATTAAACCTATAGTAAATACTTCTATAGGCAAAATTTAAGCTTATTTGTAAAGCTCTCTGAAGTGTACAAAAAACATAAGCATTAAATACTTTTAATTTCTTCACTAAAAGTAAATGATGTTAAAATAATTTATATAAAGACTCAAACTTTTATCCTTTTTGTCTTAGTTAAGAGCTTTTTAAGGTCCTCAGAAAAGCTTAGTAGTAGAACTTGTCTTTATCTTAACTAAGATTTTTATTGTTGAAATAAAAGCTCTTCCTTTAAATAATAGATATGTTTAATAATAGATATGTTATACACTGAAAGAATTATCATCATGATATTCATAAATTTTTGCATAAAATTAATGAAGTTACTTGATTTCATATATTTAAGTTTTCATTAAACCAATGCAGTTTTTTAACGTAAGAGCTTAATGGTAAATTTATTTTATATATTAAAATAATACGCAATCTCTTATCTTTCTGCAACCTTAATTACAGCGTAAGCATACGTTTTTCTAAAGATTAAATAATGTCCTAGTATTCTCATATCTTTATAGTCTAAATAAAAGCTCGGTTCTTGAGGGTGCTAGGTTTCTTAAAACAAAGACTAATCGAAGTTATTTTTAAAGTTAAACTAAAGCTTATTTAAGTACACATTTTGGGATCATTTTATAATTTTACACTTAGAATACTCTGTAGGTAAAGTCCACTGCAAATGTAGTTAAAAACAAATGAAATTTCACTTAAAGAAAGGACGACTTACATTTCAGTAAACTCAACATTGTCATTTGTTTTTTTTTTTTATGTTTAAAAAATGAGCCACAATTGTAGTAAAAATGAACCACATATGTTAGTAAAAAATAAACAAACATTAAGTTTTCTATTTTTTTAAATGAAAATGAACCACATATGTTAGTAAAAAATAAACAAACATTTAGTTTTTCTATTTTTTTATTTTTTTAAATAAAAAAACCACTGCGAAAAATGGATGTAACTACTGCGAAAAACAGTTTAAACAAAATATTATTTGAAATTATTTTTAAAGTTAAACTTAAAACTTATATCATGATTGAAACTGTGATTGATTTTTCAGATGTTTAAGCTTGAATATAAGCTCAGTATAAGACATTTTTATAGTTTATCATTTATGCCAAGAATTTAAGTTAAAAAAAAAACTGCATTTTTAATATAACGATGTTCCTTCATTTTTAACAAACAATTTATAACAGAAAGAAAATTATATAAATTAAACCACAAATCTAATAATAAAACTTAATTTTAACTTTTCTCCTTAAAATTGCTATATTTATTTTTAGCTCATCTATATTCTTTAGAAGTTTTCTAAATAAATTATTGTGGTTTTGTTTTGATTTTTGTTTTTAAACTAATTTTGTATTTAATTTAATTCAAATTTACTATTTTGTTGAACTCTTTTTGTTATGTTTTACTGTTCATTTTAATCAAGTCATAAAAAACTATTATCTAAATTTTATATAATTTAGAATTCATTATTTTTTTATTTTTTTCTTGGGTTATTTTGGTTGAGAACTTTATTTCATCGTGTATGCCATTAGACAACAACTATTATTATTATTATCTTTATCAATTTTGATATTTTTTTATTGAAAAACTAACACAAAAACTTAACATAAAAGTTCAGCCAAACTACTGCAACCATAATCGTTAACAAAATATATTCAAGTAGACTTTTGAACATTACCAAAAAAAATCTAGGAAAACTTTTTGTGTATAGAAAATATACCGTATAAAGCAAAAAATGAGGACAATGTTTTAGTTTGTTTTTTTTTTTGTAAGGATAAAACTTGTATAGAGATTATGAGCAAATCCTAAAGATACTTACTGAAACTAAAGTACTTGAAAAGAGGCTATTAAGTAAACCCTTCAAAAGTGTGCTATTATTTACTATTTAAAAAATTTAAATTAACTAAAAGTAGGCTGCAGATTTTTGTTTCAAAGAAGGGAGTATAAAAATTGGCTTTAAAATTAAAAGCCTTTATGTAGGCAATGTTTTTATTCTTTCAAAGGTGCATAACTATTTTAACAAAAACAACCAGTTCATTTCTATAAATATGCCATGTTCCTAGAAATATGCTAAATTTTTTGAAATTTAAAGTTATTTATTAATTTTAAAAATTTTATAATTTCTTTTGCCTGTTTTTGTGCTCTGCCATTAGAAGTTTTCTAATTTTATTGTTAATTCTAGGCATTCTATTCAAATGCAATTGTGGCATATTCTCTGGCCAACATAAAAAAATGTCTATGATAATGAAATAAACCTACAAACAATGTTCTAGTCTTTAACATTTCTGTGGACGTTCCAAACATTTTTTGTTAAATTATGTTTATATAAATTTGTAGCATACTTTTCTGCTATACCATAGGCAATTGTTTTAATTCTGGCATAAGTTTATACTTTTAAATTCTATTTTTTATCTCATGTTTGTTCTCATAAAATATTGCCTACTTCTAGGAGTTTTCTTTAAACGACTTTATTGTTTACTATTGGACAATACAAAATAATTATGTCATTATCAAACATTTACAATGACAGTTCAGCCTTAAGGTATTTTATTCTTTTTTTTTTTTAAATTTGATGACATGACCCAGCATAAATTTTTAGTCAAAGTTTTTGTAAACTTAATTTTATTATATAAAACTTGTGAACCCGTTTAAATAAAATTATAACTTGTTTAGGTCTGTCAATTCTGATGATATAATCTAATTAGATCTGGTAACAAATCTGATTATATATAATAAGATATGGCATATTTAACATACCTTGTAGCCGGAGCTGATCAGATCAAGGATCTGTAAAATTGGGTAGTTTTTATATAACTGCGCCCTTCAGGACTTGAATTCTGAATCAAAATTTTATTACGGTTAAGATTGTAGAAAAAACATTATAACATTTTTAACGATTTTCAAGATATTCACTACAAAATATTTTATAGATTTGCTGTAACGTGCTCTATAGTATTAAATTTATTATTAATAATATTTAAAAATTTTAAATTTTTTATTAACATATAGTATAAACTTTATCGCTATTTAGCTAACTTAAGGTGAAAACTTTTGTTTAGCAATTTTTTGTTATTCACACTTTTATATGTAGCCACTTTGGTTGGGCCAATTGAGATGAAAAAACTATTTTTTTTTTTGGAAATAAAAATGTAGCGGAATACATATCTTGCGAAAAAATATTAAAGGCTACATTTTTCGGGTAAATATACAAAAAAAAATTTAGCGGAATAAAAAATTTGCCAAAAAAACATATTTAGAGTTTCTTTAATCGACATATTCCACTAGGGCTAGGAACTTTTTGCAACTAAAGGGTCCGCCATCTAATGTTTTTTTTTCAACTAGTGCTTATTTCGTGAATGGTAACACTTAGCTCATGTCTGCTTTGACAGATAATTAGTTTTATCCTTCCGCTGAACGAATATGGTCCGTATGTTCGTTATCTTGTGAAAAAAGTGAAAGAAACTGGCATCGTCATCGATAAACCAAAGCGTGAAAAGCCAAAAACAGTGCGTACACCCGAGAATATTGCTGCTGTGGCAGAAAGTGTGCGTGAAGCGCCATCAACATCAATTCACCGTCGTTCTCAACAATTGAACATTTCGGAGACATCATTGAGACGAATTTTGCATAAAGACCTTGGTATGACGCCATACAAAGTCCAATTGGTTCAGGAGTTCAAAAAAAAAGTTATTTGGCGGACCCTTTATAAAGAAAAATATGCATTTATAAAATGCAGCTAAAAATTAAAAATACTTATCCAGTAAAAAAACATGATTAATATGGACTTAAAAGAACACTTTTTGCAAAATTTAAAGACTAATAAAATTAAAAATTTAGAAAAATAATTAATTTGACATCTATGTTTTCCAAAGTAACAGAATCTTACGCATTTCTTCAATTCAGCAAGATTTTAAAATATGAAAATGATTTTACTTAAATTAAACTAAACTAAAATGTATCCAAATTAAAAAAAAAAAACTTAAAATAAATTAAAAAAAGCACACAATATACATATAAAGTAAAAATATTCACTTTTGCAAAAATATTAACTACAAAACGATTTAATTTTGTTGTAAATTTGATGATTCGGATAAATATTTAATCTATATCAGTTTTAGATTATCGAGAAATTCCTTGCCCTAATCATTAGTTTTACAATTACGTCATTCTTTCAACAACTGTGAATTTCAAGATGACTTTACATTTTCACTTATACCTTTCGAACCCTTCAACAGATTTCGCTCATTTTAAATAGCAAGCTGCATATAATAACAACAAACAATTTGACCATCAAACTAGAAACCCCGCTTTTACGCTGGCGGAGTATTATGCATTTCAACAGACAGACGGACATCGCTATTCATTCTTACAATGAAAATTAGTAGCTTATGGGGTCCCAAAATGTTTTCGAAGACCTACAAACGGAATGACAATACCATCATGCACAGTGGTATATGTTATTAAAAAAAAGTACCAAACTACTAATGACATTTTGTTACACAAGACAACTGTAGATTCCTAAAATATGCTTACTTTTATATTCTTAAAATTTTTTATTTAACTTTAATTTACTTTACTCCATTAAAAATCTTGTCAACATTAAAGAATAAACTGAAAATATTTTATGACATACTTTAAGGTCAGTCAATTTTTATTGTTAATGAAATTTCTTATAGAACAGCATTTTGTCTATTGATAAATTAACATTTCAGCCTAAAAGTATATTTTCTAGAAATTTCCTCACAAATTGTAACGAAAATTTTTATTGCAAATGACATTTTATAAACTATATAAAAATTTCGTAATTCTACAAGACACAGCCTTTAAGTTAAAGGTAATAGCATTTCTAAGAAAATTTCATTGACTTAAATTTAATATAACAAAAATGTTGGCTATTTTTAAGGATTTAATTTTATTTACTTTGTGACATACTTTTAGGTCAGTGCATTAATTGAAATTTGTTATTGTTGATAAAAATTGTTTATAATATAGTTGAACATCATATCATTTCCAGCCTTAAAATATAATACATATGTTCAAATGTCTAAGAATATTTCATTGACTTTAAATTTACTATACTAAAATTGTTTGCCTATTTTGAGGGTCTTTGTGGCATACTTTTAAGTTATATAGATTGACAGCAACTCAACCTAAAGTAGGTTTTCTCTGAATTTCATAGAATTTCAAGTAATAATGGCCAAACTAATGGTTGTTTGAACTTTAACTGTAAAACTGTTGCATAGATCTGAGAATGCTTTAATATTACATTATGACATACTTTTCAGCAGCAAATGCAATAACAATTAAAATTACAGCAAAATCAATCTTAATTTGAAACTATGTCAAATATTTTATAAGCCAGCATTAAATTTCCAGGTAATTATGTGAAAGTTTGTAACCTTTATTGTGGCTTAATTATGGTAAACATAATCTGTAATATGAAGAAAGCAGGAGTCTTTAAAATTGAGAAATTGTTTTCTGTGAGAAATGAGATATTCAAGCTTAAGGTCATATAAATTTTTTTAAAGGTTGTAAAATTGTAAACTTAATTTCATTAAGAATTTATTTATGTTAGGCCTGCTTAAAGTAACTATTTATATATTTAAAATAGCCCTAAAGTATGCAAACATTTTTTCACAACATAAATTCTTAAAAGTAGGCAACATTTTATAGCTTCTTTTTATACTAAAGTAACGTTTTCCACATTATTTTCTTAGAAATAATTAAGAAAAAAAAAGAATAATAAAAACTTGAAATTTCTCTTCTACTACCCACCTCTTTATTATCTTCAAATTAATAACTTAATTCTTGGAAAAATATTATTAAAAATCCTTGCAAATTTCTATGAAATGTATTTTTTTATTAATGCCTTAAGATATGCAATGTTTTACTAATAAACTTATTTTTATTGATTTGCAAGTATTAAAAGATTTGAATAGTTTCAGAAATATAAAAAAGATTTAACAAATTTAAACGTGAAAAAACATTTTTATTAGATTCATAAATATTGGATTTATTGCTAAATTTTATTGAAGATAAGGATAGTCATATATATTTTGAATTATTATAAGTCAAATCTATAAATTCAAACATAGTTATGGAGTTTAAAGTAGTTTTAGGGGAAATGGTTGTATATAAAATGTTGCTAGTATTCATAATAATCTTCAATACCGCGTTTAAACGGCATTTGAAATCAAATTAAAACTATATTAATAAAAATATAATCAAAAATCTTAAAAAAAAAAACAATTTTTAATACTTGAAAATCCCCTTAAGTGAACAATCAAGCGAGCTGGCCACTGGACTGGTCCCATGTCAATTTTGCAGGGCGTTGTAATAGAAAGTTATTAAATGGCCCCTTGTGACACGTCACAGAACCAACTTAAAGCAAAAGTGCTTTACACATAGGACAACGCCAATTTAAAGTAACTGGGCCCATAACCTGTTCTGTTACTATATTATTTTCTTGTACGGAAAACAGGCGTCATTTATACGTTTACAAACTGTTTTCTTTTTTATTATTTTTATCAACAAAAATGCTATTTACCTATTATTTTCAATACATTTTGAGACAGTCTAAACCTGGCATTATTTTGCAAAATATTATCAAATATTTTTATTTACTACGTGTATTTGTAAATGTTTATTTTTGTCCACTTCTATAAGTTTATTGAACATTGTCAGTATTATCAAGTTGGGGGGTTTTTTCCCAAGATTTAGTGGGGTTTCAGGAGGAATTTTAGAAGTTGAAAATTTGTTAGAAATATTCAGATGGTAAAACAGGATTTTAGGCCCTTATAGTAATATTCTAATTTCGATGATTGATTTTTTTCAATGTTTTGCAGTTTTTTTAGACATTTTTTTATAGAAATATATTCAGAATATATTACTATTCGTTATTAAAAATCCTGTAAATTAGTATGAAAAATAGTATACTTGATTTACAAGATGTTTTACTGACTTTTCTACTAACTTATTTTTTTTGAGTGTATATTTTAGTAACCCTTATACCACCCCCACCGCCCCTACTTAAAATCTACGCAAATGGTTTTTATATGTGATTGCTGCTTTAAATAATTCTTTATGCAGTTTTCAACAATCTATTCATGTGGAAAAATTTGATAATATTATTTTTCTTATCAAAATGCTATTAAAATTTGCAACATTACCATTACAATATGCCGTAAAATATGCAATGAATTATATAAATTATTGATAAATTATCAAAACATTTAATTGCATAATCTTGTAAAGTAATATTCAGTCCAGTAAACTCTTTAATAAGTAGAAGGGTCTCTTTTCTTTAAGTAGCATTTTTTTTAGCTTTGTTTGATATTTCTGTCTACTTCATCTTGAGCATCCTGAATAAAAAAATTAAAGCATACTTATAGGATGTTATATGTATTTTATTGTAAACTCAAGCAAATTTTAAAGTAAAATAAAATTAAATTTTTCAGTTCGAGTTTGTTTTATTAACTTAATTTAAATAATTAACCTTTTTAAATACCAAAATTATAAAATTTTGCAACTTTCACAAAAGTTTTTCAATTGCTTATAAAATTTTCTTCTTAACTCGTCTTTTCAAACAATATCATAAACTATTTAAACATTATAATTTAAATTTATGTTTATTAAAATTTATATTTATTAAAATATTATGGTATTTTGTAAAGAAAAATCTTTTAGAAACTTTTTACGGTTTTTTTAAGATTTTATTTCTCTAAATAAATTTCCAATTTATTAATCTTTTTTGCTTGTTTGCTGGGTTTTCCCCTATAAACTTTTTTGGTATGTTTTTATTTTCCTTACCAAAAACACTTTTAAGTGGTTTGAGAATTAATATTAAGTTATGCTTTAAGAAAAGTTTTTTATTTTTTGTTTTAAGTAAATATTGAGCACATATTGCCACCAACATAACTTTGGGAAAAATCAAAAACAAAATATAAAATATCTTAACTTTTTAGAATAATTTTATTTAAGGCAAATAAATTTAATTTGATTTTTCATATAAAAATTGTTTTACGTCTATGAAAAATAGACGCCGAAAAAAAGCTTTTACAACAAACTTTTTCAATAACTTAACTTAAAAGTTACACATATTTTTTAGAAGTTGTTATGGAAAAAATTGTAAAAAATGAGCAAAGCAAATAAAAAAGCAAACAGAGTATATAGAAAAATATGGGAGTGATAATCTAAAGACACCCGTTAGGAAAGAGCTTTTTTCTGCTGGCCGGATTGACAAAATGTTGTACTCGAAATATATGTAGAAAATATAAGTAAAATAAATTGAAGTAACAGGAAAAAGAGAGATTATTTTGTTGGTTTAATTGTTGTTAAAAACTTTATTATGTTGTATGTTTTCTATAGCCTTATATAAATCACATCCTTTAGTACTTACACAAGTGTTTATACTTATTTCCAAGTGTTCCCAACACTACAAGCTAAATAAGTATTGTATGTTTAATGTAACATTTGTAACAGCTTAAATAAAGGTAGAATTTTCTTCTTAATGAATATAAAAATTTAAATTGAAAACTTACTGGTTAAAGTGTTTTGAAGATTATAATGAAATTAGGTCCCGGCAGTAGTCTTTACTTTTATGTCTTCAAAAGATTTTCGAAAAAGAATGAGTTTTTAGAGTATTTGACTCTTTCAAAGTTATAACAGTGCTCATTTATTGATTTTGGATTTGTATTAAATCAACTTTTAAAAGCTTTTCAACTGGAAAGCTTTTACTTTTACTAAATTATTGACTTTTTAAAAATCACATTTGTCTACTTTAGCTTAAAAAATAGCATAAGTAGATGTTGAAGGTTTTGAAGGTTTTAGGTTTTAAATTTTAATTGCTTTTTGACTGTGACTAATTGTGTATTTTAAAGTTTTGAAAGGCTTTTGTTGTACTATTGAGAAATATAACTGTTGTCTACAAGTTGTTTAACTTTGGGCTTTTAGACAGAAGCTTTTAAAAGCGTATTTAAATAAAAGCTTGATTTCAGAAAATATTTAATTTTAATTGTATCCAGTTTTTGGCGCATTTCGTCCTTAGAGCTTTTATTAATTTTGAGAGCTTTTTAAATTTATCTAACCGTTTCCTTAAAGTTTTAGAAGACTTCTGTTGTATTACTGAGAAATAAAATTTTGGGTGCAAAAGCTATTTAAAATATATGTATTTTGTGGTGTAATGGTTAGCGCGTTGGACTGTTACACAGATGGTCCCGGGTTCGATTCCCGGTGACGACAACATCAATTTAGAAAAATAATATGTATGAGATTTCTATCACTTATATGTATCGCTGCGTCCACCTTCGGTGTTCCCATAGCACTTAACCCCACCGAAGTAAAATAATGAATCAGGGCTATGAAACAAAAATCTTCAATAAATTCGTCAACTCTACATCAGGTGGCGACCAACAACTGTTCTAAGACTTATCATCTCGCGCAATTACAGTGTTGCCAAATTTGAAGCCCTTCATCTTTCACTACCTTTCATCTATCCACTATCCCCTTTCCAAAGAAAGCAACACATTACTTAATAGGAAGAATTTCCTGAGTGTTGCTTCTCTCCTACTGACTTAAGCACGTACTTTTAAGATTATCTAGTTTATGGCGCTGTTCGTCTAAAAGCTTTTATTAATTTTTGGGAGCTTTTTGAGAGAGCTTATAATTCAAAGTTTTGGAAGGCTTTTTTGTATTATTAAGAAATAAAAATGGTTTCTAAAAATAATTTGATTTAAGTGATAAAAATTTAGAGAGCTTTTAGGCAAACGCTTTCAAAAACATGTTTATAGAAACAAGGGGAAATAGTATCTTTATTTAAGTTTATTCAGTTTCTAAAAAGTTTTTATTAATAATGGGATTTTAATATATATTTGAGATTCTTAAAGCAAACAGTTTAATTGTGAGTTAAAAAGCTCTACTAGATCTTCAGCTACAATCTTTAAAACTACTAAAAAAAATCAGTAAACTTTGTTTTTTGAAGAATATTAATTTAACTACAAAGAACTATTTTTTTAACGTATTTGCTATCTATTAAAAAACAAACTTCACATAAATACTGTTTTCCTGTACCAGTTATTATTTTCATTTAAAATTTTCTTTTTACAAAACGTTCCTTATTTAAACCAAAAAGGAAATGATAGTAAAAACAAAAAAAAAACTGTTGGTTTTAATAATTTGGGAGTTAATTTTTGATAGTCAAAACAAAAAAAAAAATCGTTCAGTTTTACGGATTTGGGAGTTTTTTTTAATTTTTTATTTTTGATAGTAAAAATAAAATAAAATCTTTTTTTGCGGATTTTGAAATAATTTTTTTAATAGTTAAAAATAAATGAAAAAACAAAGTTTTTTGTTAGGAATTTTCTGCTTCAATCAATGCTTGACCTTTAGAGATTTTAGGTTAGACAGTTTTTATTGTAAATATATATAATGTTTATCTTACGAAATTCACTTTTGCAGTTTTTTATTCTAAGCTAAAATTATCCTGTATAATGAGCATTTGAACTTTAAATCAATTTTATTTGAACTTTCAAACTTATTTTAATCTTTTGTATATTATTTATAATGTTCTTATCATTTTAGCAATTTTTTTTAAACGTAAGCTTTGACCCTTGGGGAGCTTTTAAGCTTTTACTAATGTTGGTTTTGTAAAATAGAGTAATAATAATACATGGCTTTAATAGCTTCTATGCTATTATAATTAACTTAATGTAATTGCAATTTAAGAGCTTTTATTATAATCGGTATTTTGCCTGAATCTGTGAGTTCTTTGGTTAATTTTGCAATTTTGTTCGTCGCGAGCTTTAAGAAAACTCTTAAGTGTTTGGAAGCTTTTTGGCTAAAAAAGCTTTCACTAAATAGAATGTTCCTATGTTCATTAATTTGTCAGTTTTAACTTATACAGTGCTTAAGAAATTTTCAAGCCAGAGAACTTTTTTGTTACCTCAATGTAAGTGAACCACCGAGCTTTTACAATAATAGTTATTTTGCGGAATTTTTAGGTGCTGACCAAATTAGATTTTTTCCTGCGTGAGCTTTATATCTTTAAAAAGCTTTTTGGCTGAAATGCTTTTCACTAAAGCCAGAAAGCTTTCACAATTTACTCAATGTAATGAGAGCCAAAGAGCTTTTACAATTTTGTATTTTGTCTCAATTTGTGAATGCTTCGATTAACTTTGCCATTTTTTCGGCATGAGCTTAAATATAACTTCTGAGCTTTCAGCAGCTTTTCCTCGAATAATCTTTTACTGAAATAAAATTTAGCTGCATAATTTAATTTAAATCATTTATTTCGATTAGATTTCGATTTAGTTGTTAAAGCTTTTAGTGAGCTTTTACCGATGTAGGATACCTAAATGTCATTTTAGCCTTTATTACTTGTTTATTGTTTTGAGAGTTTCGTTAAGTTAGTACATATTAGAATCATTTCTGCTATATACACTTTAGAGTTAAATACTATCACTATGTGTTTGTTTGTGATTAGTTATATTTGTTTTTTGAGTGATTTTTTTTTCTTTTTTTTGACGTTGTTGTTATTGTATAGATATGTTTACAAGGAAAACTTGGTAGTTTGTAGTTGTTTTTTTTTTTTTAATATATCCTTTCTTGGCAATATACATACGTGATGATGACAACACATGTTGTTACTTGTTTTTGGAAGTGATCAGAGATTTTTTCTTCTCGTAAGGATTTCCTTTCTAAAAATAGAAAATTTATTGTGGAGTTTGTATTTTTGTTAGCCAGTTTTAGTAGATTTTTATACTACAGCAAATATTGAAAGCTTTGCATGTCAGTTTGTTCATTTCTAAGGATTTGTTTGGATTTTTCGACACTGTTTTTTTTTTTTTTGCAAAAATCTGAGATTTTTTCCGCTATAAATAAAACTACAGGATATGTTTTGTTGAAATTTTTTTCCCTTGTATTCTTTTTTGTTGAATTTTTTTCAGAATTTTTTTATATTTATCTACTTTCAAAACTGTTTATATTGCAATTGCTAATGCATTTGTTTGGTAGTTTTGTTTAGAGTTTTACAAACAAACATTAATACGAGGAAAGAAAGTATGAGTTTTGTTAAGATTTCCGGTTGGTTAGTTTAAAGAAATAAATTTTAACAGAAGAGACAGTTTGAAATTACATATTTTTTTTAAACGGACAGAATTTCAAAAACAAAAAGAGTTTATAAGAAATAGAATATTTACTGATTTTTTGATGGTTTTAATAAATCGCCTAAAAATATTATATATAATGTCTTTACTAAATTCCAAGTAATTTTTTATATCTCTACTAAAATAATCCGTTTAACAGCTTTAAAACTTTAAAATCTCTATTAAAATCTATTCCTTAGAAACAACTAAACGAAACTTTATTTCACTTAACCTTAAATACAATTTCCTCACCACTATGTTCACGTCTCCAGGCGATATTAACTTACAAATACTTGAAGGGAAAAAAAATATCATCATGTACAGTCACGTTCTATAATAACTATATTTTTACAAATGTCAACAAATGCACTGTATATCCTTAAATCTGTATCCTTATGAAGTTAAGAAAGAAAGTATTATTTAGTTTGTCGCCGGTTATAACATACCTAAAGTAGTTGTACAAAATTGTTATTTTGTAAATGTCATGTGATGCGCGTAGTATGTGCTGGAAACAATTTATTTAAAGTTAATAATTTTTTTTTATTTTTTTTCTTATTTTCCAGTTGCCATCACTTGGACAAATGCACCAGAAAATCAAAATCCCATAATAGGGGCAGACTATGTGGTGAGATGTGAAGTGAAAGCAGATCCAAATCCAACCATAGATTGGCTAAGAAATGGTGATCAGGTAAGTGTTTTATAATATTCTTGATTTACCCAAAATAGGTTAACTCGAAAGTTTCTCTCTACGATAGATTGACACAAGTGTTAAACTGTTAGGAAGCTTTAGAAATCCCCGACTGGGTAAACAAAAATTCAATGATAAATCCTTTAACAATCTGCTTTTGACTTAAAGCACGATGGACGACTTTGAAAGCTTTTAAAATTCCCTATTGGCACCAGGATTCTTTGACTATAAAACTTTTAGAAATCCTGGATTACAGAATCAAGAGTTTCTTAGACTTTCGAATTTTTAGAAATATCCGATTATCTCAAAGGCATCCTTGATTATAAAACCTTCAGAAATCCGATTCTGCTTTCTCAGACTTTGTGAGCTTTATAAATCTTCGACTGAGGTATGGGTTTCTCTGGCAATGAATTCCCAAGAAATTTACTACTGACTCAAAAGTTTTTCAAAATTGCCCATTGGCTAATATATTTAGTTCATGAATTCCTAGGGGGAGCAGAGGGACCTAGCAAATGTTTCCATAAGTTCTTAACATTTGACATTATTTTCATTAGCCCCAAGATACATATACTCAGCCTGTCGTCTCCAGTTATTGGCAGGTTTACCGTTTCTTCTAGACCCTTGGGGTTGTATTCGATAGAGTGTCTAGTGACAACGTTGTCTAAAGGGTTTCCCTAAATATAGTCCTTTAAGAAATATAATTTAAGCTTTAATACTCCCCTAATAGCTAATGCATTCTCCTTATTATAGAATTTTAGAAAATACGCTGCCGATATATCTGGTTCACTTAAGGTTACTATTGGTTACAGAACCTTTGGAAAATTTTCTCAGACTTAAGGGCATCTGTTGATTTATAGCCATTGGAAAGCAGCAAATAAAGGAAAAGTGTATGAGACTTATGGGCTTCCTACTTAATCCACGACTGACTACAGGAACTTCTTAGTTATTGCACCCTTAATATCTACGACCAACAGGAGGAGTTCTTTGATTTTAGAACCTTCAAAAATCCATGACTGACAGAATTGATTCCATCATTTTAGATCCTTTAGAAAGGATCTGAGAAGGGAGTGGTTGATTTTATAATCTTAAGAAATCCACGACTGACTGAATGGATTCCTTGATTTAAGAAAATTTATAAATCCACCAGTGATTTAAAGAATTCCTTTATTTTATAAAAAGACTTTTAGAAACCCAAAATTAATTTCAAAATCCCTTAAAACTTAGAAACATTAAAATTACCCCATTTGATTCTCAATATTCTTCTTTTATTTTCAGATCCGCACTGGTGAAAATATGTTATCCAAACTCATGGTCTATTAATACGTAATGTCCAAGAATCTGACGATGGCATTTACACTTGCCGTGCTGCTGTTATTGAAACGGGAGAACTATTAGAACGTACTATTCGCGTTGAAGTATATAGCCCTCCAGAAATTACTTATCTACCCACCACTTTGGAAGCAGTTGAGGGCAAACCATTTGCCGCTAATTGTTCCGCCACCGGTAAACCAGTACCAGAAATTTCTTGGATTAAAGATTCTACACAACAAAATGTAGCCAGTGCTGATCGTTTCCAAGTTAATCCTTTGACTGGCCTATTAAACATTAACTCAGTTACCCAAGATGATTATGGTACTTACACATGTATAGCGAAAAATGATGCTGGTGTTGTGGATAAAAAATCAAAACTTAATGTCTTGATAAGACCCTCGGTATATGAATTGTACAATGCTACTGGTATTAGTCAAAAAGAAGTAGCCATTACTTGTCGTGCTAAGGGACGTCCTGCCCCTGAAATAACCTTTAGACGTTGGGGTTCAGAAGATGAATATGCTCCTGGTATTCAAGTTGATGATGATCGTATTGTATTGGAACAACATTTTGATGAGGATAAGGGTGAAAGTTCGGGAACTTTACGTATTTCTCGTGCTATGCGTACCGATGATGGTTTATATCAATGTTTGGCACGTAATAAGGGCGAAACTGCCTATAAGACTGGTCACATTGGCATTGAATTTCCACCAGATTTTAGCCATATGAAAGAATTGCCTCCTGTATTCAGTTGGGAAGAACGTAAAGCAAATCTTAGTTGTTTGGCCATGGGTATACCTAATGCTACCATTGAATGGCGTTGGAATGGTAAACCAATTAAGGATTCATTTGATAAGAATTTGGTAATTGTAGGCACTGGTCCACGTAGTGATTTAATTGTACATCCAGTAGCACGTCAATATTATTCCGTTTACAAATGTATAGCCACTAATATTCATGGTACTGCAGAGCAAGATATGCAACTAAAAGAAGCTCGTGTTCCAGATTTAGTAGCTGCTGCTATACCCAAACAACTTACCGCTACAAGTATCACTTTTGATATACGTGGTCCGCCCACTGAATTAGGTTTACCTATTACAGCGTTTACAGCCCAATTCAAAGAAGCCTTAAATCCTGATTGGTCTACAGCGCAAAATCGCAGTTGGTCTCCCGATTCTCCATATATTGTAGAGGGACTTAAACCCCAAACACAATATCATTTCCGGTTTGCTGCCCGCAATCAAGTTGGTTTGGGAATATGGGGTGTAAATCAACAACAATCAACACCTAAACGTTCAGCGCCCGAGGAACCCAAACCTTTACATGCTCCTGTACAAAACGATATTGAAGAGCCTGTAGTTGTATCACCTTACTCAGATCATTTTGAGTTAAGATGGAGTGTGCCACCAAATAATGGTGAACCAATTGATTTTTATCAAGTTAAATATTGCCCGGTAAGTGAGCACGATCTTTCTCTATTTTATTATTGTGCATTAAATTTTAAATGCGTTGGTTTCTTAAGAAATCCCCGATTCACGAAAGGTTGACACCCTATGTTTATAAAGCGAACGGAAAAATTCGTTTGCGGGAATAATTCTGTTTGCTTTACAAAAACTGGGAGTGAATTATGATTCTGTTTGACTTCGGAAACCACGATAGAATATTTTTTTTAATGCAAATAAATACACAATTGACTTGAAAACTCGATTTACACAACATTAAGTCTGATTCAGGAGTTTTACGGACTTTGTTAGTCTTAGAATCCACGACTATATTTTCTTTAAAATCGTCAAATCTCTCAAGATCACTCAAGATCTAACCATAAGTTTGCAGGATTTTGTTTCTTTTAGAATTCTCAGTTCATTTAAGGCAGAATCGTGAGGTGTGAGTCTGTGTTTCCTTAAGAAATACTCTATTGAAACCGGATCTAATTATGAGTTTATGTGAGTTTGGTTTCTTAAGAAATCTTTGATTGACTTCAAATCAAAGAATTTGTTTCACTTTATTTTCCTTAGAAATGCTCGATTGACTCTACGAATAGTCATGGGTTTTTATGATTTGTTTCCTAGAAACTCCTCGATTTTCATCAAATCAAATCATGAGACTTTATTTCTGTAAGAACATCTCGATTAACTTTAATGGGTTTTTGTACTTCGTTGCTTAGAAAATCCTCAATGTTGTACAAATCATAAAATTTTATTTCTTCTAAACAAAATAATGGGTTACTTGCTTAAGAAATGCTTGATTGCCTCTAAGTAGAATCATGGATTTTTTACTTTGTTTTTTAAAAACTCCTCAATTTTCACCAGTCGAACCATGAGACTTTATTTCTTTATCTTTACTTTGTTTCTTAAAAACTCCTTGTTTTTCTCCATCTCGTCTGATGAGACTTTATTTCTTTAAGAAATGCTGGATTGACTCAAGATAGAATCTTCGATTTTGTATACTATGTTTCTTTGAAACTTCTCGATTTAATCTAACTCGAATGATGAGACTTCATTTTTTAAGGAAATGCTCGATTGACTCAAGATAGAATCATCCATTTTTTATACTTTGCTTCTTTGGAACTCCTCGATTTTCTCCAACTCGAATGATGAGACTTATCTTCTTTAGAAATACTTGATAGTCTTAACAGAAAGGTCTTCTGATGCGGAGGAAGCCAAATACATTTGTTGGCGTTTCTTTTCTGATGGTTTCAAAAACCAAATGCATATTTGGGATTAAAGGTGTGGCATTTTGATGTTCTATCAAATGTGACAAAAACCTTATGAACAAATTTTTCGAATAAACTTCAAACCCATTTTAACCCCCTAAACAATAGACTGGGCATCTATGATTCTTAGGTAATGTTTCTTCTTCCTTTCCCCTCTATAACATTCGCATGTTCTATTAAGGGTTTGGTGGTCCGACCTAGGAGAATTTCGTTGTTTGTATTGAATAATGGGTTTATTAGACTTTATTTATCACGTTTGACTCAGAAGTTTTAACTGGCTTTGTGAGCTTTTAAAATAATACTTAGTTTGGCTGTTGTTAAAATTTAAAGTGAACACTATATTTTAAGAAATCCATTATTAACCCAGATTTAGTACTAAATTTGATAGACTTTAGCTTTATATTAATA
Source organism: Delia radicum (assembly GCA_021234595.1). Lineage (NCBI taxonomy): Eukaryota > Metazoa > Arthropoda > Insecta > Diptera > Anthomyiidae > Delia > Delia radicum. The sequence goes on along the minus strand of CM037852.1, from coordinate 21,625,456 downwards.
CAACTCTCATATATGGGCAGGGGCTCCATTGTCTATTCTGAAGCTTCTGGACCGTGTTCAGGGGAGGGCGGTGAAGCTTATCAATGACAGTAGTGTATCCAACTCTATTGATTCATTGGAGCATCGTCGGAATGTGGGTTGTGTGACACTTTTCTATCGATATTACCATGGGAGATGCTCATCTGAGATAAGTGAACTTATTCCACGAGCCCGAGTTTTTATTCGTAATACTCGCTTATCTCGTAGAGCACATCCGTTTGTAGTTGATTGTCCTGTGTTTCGCACAACGCATTACAGAGAAAATTCGTTTTTTAGTCGAACGATTCGTATGTGGAACAAACTTCCCGCAGAAGTCTTCCCTGTTACTTACAATTTAGAAAAATTTAAATCAAATATCCACAAACACTACTCCCTCTTTCCTCCTTCCCATACCTTATTTTCCTGATCAATACAATGCACTGCATGAGTAGGGGGCATCCCCTGAGTATTGGTTAAATTAAAAAAAAAAAAAAAAAAAAAAAAAAATTAGGTTAGGTTGAAAAATGAGGTATCGGAAATGAATTCACAACCGACTATCCAAAAATAGGACATACACTTAAGACCGAAAGTCGGCTTGTTGTGCACTCTCTTGTCGAGGAGATTTCCGTCCCTATCTATTCCGGAATCTCCATCGTGTTGACATAATTTCTCAGTCTTCTCCATTCTATGCTATTTTAATTTAAACCATAGGACATACTTCCTAAGGCTCGTCATTCTCCCTGCAGGCCCTACAGGTTGTTGTTTGGTAAGAATACTTACCATCTTACCAAGTTACCTTTAGACGATCCATAACGATCTAAAAAGTATATCAACTTTGTTACCTTTAGAAATTCACGATTTCTCAATAAGTTTATGTATTTTTTATTTTTCATAAAGCCACTATTATCCCAAATTTTTTTGTTTTGTTTTCTTAATAATTTGACAGACTTATATATAAATTCAAATTTATCTGGACAAATTTATTGACTTTTATACTATTAGAAGTAAATCATTTTCTTTAAATGTTTGAGCCTTTGAAACCTTTCGAGATCTCAATTGATCTCAAGTATTTTACAGTCTTTGGTACCACGATTTTCTCAATGATTTTTTAGATTCGTTACACTAATAATAATCTATGCATAAAAATACGAAATTATTGTCACATGTTAATCCTAGGCTTTCTAAAGAATTCAAAAGTTTTTGGACCCGTCAGAAACTTTGTTTTTTTTTTTCAAAAATGTATTAGTCGTCGATGTTACTAAAAATCCTTTATTGTCTTAAGAGTTTTTCAGACTACGGTTTCTATAAAAACCCCCATTCGTACAAAGAATTGTTTCGACTTGAGTGCCTTTAAAAAATTTTTAGACTTTTTTGATTTAAAAACCTATAGATACCAATTATTAAGTCAAGAATAACTCTGACTGTGGACATATTTAGAATCTGCGATGGATTCAATAGCTTTTACCACTTTAGTGAAATTATAATTTTCTCAATAATATATAGATTTTAGTAGGGGAGCGTGGGGAAATGTGAGAAATCAAAATATTACAAAAAATCCTTTAATAAGTTAAAAAATCGCAAAGAGTTAGATCACGAACGAGTTCATATAATAGAAGCTAAATAAATAATCTACATACGTTTTTGTTGGGCCAGTTTCCCACTTTATCCTCTTTGTATGCCTTTTAGAACTTTGAAAACCCTCAACTAATTTAAGACTTATATCTGTAACTTAAATCAATGATCTATCACAAATTTGAATATTATTATTTTTTCTACTTTCAGGGCGTTTAAAATGGCCGGTACTTGGCATGAATTGGAAAATCAATGTCAATCTGTGGATGTCGTTGAAAGTACCTCCTATGAAATGGCACAATTAAGTGGCAACACCTATTATCGCATTGAATTGCGTGCACACAATTTAATTGGCTTCTCATCGCCGGCATCCATCATTATGAAAACAACACGAGGTGAGTCCGATTCTGCTAATAATAATTTGGGAACATTATTGTATACGGCCGGTCTTAATTCCGCGGCCCGCCCCATCAACACATAAAAACTTCATAACATTATTCACAAGTAAAACCAGTATCACGACTACAACAGCCGCTACTACCACAACTACAGTCATGGCTATTGCTACTACAACATGCATAACATTATTAAGCATTTTAGCCACAATGTTAGCTTAAATTTTGAAAGCAATATCATATATTTGTTCTTAAATATCCGATTTTTTTATATATATTTCTCTTAGTAAATTTATTTTTGATTACAATTAGTATATGGATTGGTAATAATTTTTCAAAAATAGTTTACACAATTTTTTTTGTAATTTTTTTCATCAAAAAAAAAAAAGAAACGTAAATTTTAGTTTTGTTCAGTGTATTTTGTTTTTTTTTTTATTATTATTAGCTGATTCAAACTTTTTCTCTCTCTTTTTGTATGGTAACTTAGTTTTGTTTTTGAAACCAACATTTTTTAACTTGTGCATGCCTAATTTTCCTAATAGATTTTTTTGTCTTGTCTCTTTTTATACTGTACTTTTAAAAAAAAAGTATGCTTAATATTTTAACCATTTTTAGTAATTTTTTCTAATAATTTTAAAACATTTTTATCACATATTTTATGCTTTAAGTATAAAAATTTTTTTACAAAATATAATAAGATTTTATCAAAAGTTTATCAAAGACACAAACCAAAAAATCTTACACATGAAAGTTTTGTTCTCCACTGTATAATTACCCTTCAAATATTTTAATATAAGTCTTTCTTTCAAATATTATTCTTTTTAATTGAAGGGCTTATTGTAAAAACATGATATGCCACATTTTATTTTTAGTTTGTTTTCACATTTTAAATGTTAAAGAAATGAAACTAATATGACTTTTGCAGGACTTTTATACTCTAGGTGCTTGCAATTAGAATTTAAGCAAGACTTCTATCAAATATTAATCAATGGCTGCCTAGAAAATAGCAAAAATCCATAAAACAGTAAATGTGGCTTATCAAGTTTTTACAATAAGCTCTTCAATTAATTTTATAGAAATTGGTCTTACAATTTTTTTTAAATATTCAAATCTTAAACCTTAATATGAAATTTGAGGCAGGGTTACCATTGCTTTAAAATTTATTGTTTTGTGGGAAACTTACGTTTATGGAGCGAACATTTTCGTTATGTAGTGTTTGGGGTTTCTCCGTCAAATACTGCAGTAGTGGCTTAAGACTGTTCAAAGCTAAATTCAAATTCAGCACAGACATTAACTTTATATATCACACATGTGCAAATGTGACCCTAGAACGAAACATAAAAATTAAAAAAAGCTTTGAACAGTATTAACAATACAAAATTTATATTTTTACTTAAGTAATATTTACAATGAGTCCGAAAATTCGTTATATTGCGTACTTTTTTTGTGTCCAACCTTGTTTTATATACATCTTAAGGGTCGCACTTAGCTCTTAACAAATTTAATTAGTTTCCTTATAAATGTTTAACATTAGATCAAATTTAAAGTGAAACATAAGTATAATCAAAAACTTCTTGGAATGTACAGAAATTTACAGATTTATACCATAATATAGTAAAGACACGAACCATAGAATATTTTTTAGTATGAAATCCAGTTATTAAGTTGTTTAAACTTGAAGTATAAATTTTTCAAAGTTTAAAAGATATCCAACTGTCGTTTGTTCAAATTTAAACGATTTTTTTACGAAACTTAAATTATATATTTATAATTATATAATTAATTTCTGTAGATCTTTATCCTGAGTAAATCTTCTTCTTCTTCATTTCCGCTTAACTCCCTGTAGACCATAGGGCCTCATAGAGGTTTCTAAAATACTGTCTAAACATGAATTGCTCCCTCCCAGACACGTGGAGCTTGCCGCCAAAGCGGGAGGATTTGACAAACGTCTGTGACCTCCTGGGAGATTATTAATTTCTGTTTGCGTTATATTCATGTTTTTGTTGACTAGTTTGCCAGGATTGCTTTGATGCAGGTAAGGACAAAGAAGATCTTAGTGGAGTCGACACTCCATTTTGACTAAGAGCAGGCGTAGGCTTCCTGGAAGCTTATAGGCGCTACCGTTGACTTTTAATGGTTCTTCCGCTACCATCCCTATTGCACTATCCAGCCATAATAGTGCCGTAATCTGCTTGACCCTATTCCCCGAATATGTCGGGTAGGCCCAAGAACAGATAAAACGTTGCTCACATTTGCTAATATTATAGCGGGGGCTATAATATCATTGCCCGGTGTCCACCTGCCCCGGAGGGTCGGAGGTCGTGAATCTTCTTAGTTAGTTGCAAGAGCAAGGATTGGTTCTGGACTTTACCAAGTTAAAGACGATCAGTTCCGTTACCTTGTCTGCCTAACTCTGGACACCAATCTGAGTAAATACTCAATAAATATTTTTACAGAGAAAATTTAAAAGAATATTTGATACAAAAACTTTGTTTAAAACAAAATAAATTTAATTGAAGCTAATTTTTTTTTTTTTTTTGAAACAGCAAAGATTTTATAGGAATGATTGCTAAAATGTTTTTAATATTCGTTATGGGAAAGATTTTAATCACACTCAACGTGGGACTCCATAATTTCCTATGAATCTAGCAAGGAAACTACACAGTGGTGAAACCACAGATTTTAATGAAACTTGTTTATGTTGTTGAGGACAAAAAAATATTCGACATGTATTTTTTTTAGGTGCGCAATTTCACGTTTAGGTTCTAAAAATCGATGTCAAAAATTACAATATTTTTGTATGAAAACGTCTTTAAAATTTAAGAAATTTAGATTTTGATACCCATGTTGAATATGCTGTGAGACCAGGGTTGCCACTTATTTTAAGTATTTAAAATATGAGTTATAAAATGTAATCGGAAAAAGTTGTGTTAAAGCCGATCGATTATAGATATTGAAAAAACCCCCTTAATAAAATTAAATAAGCATTATTGTATATTAATTTGAACTCAAACCAACAACTTCGCATACAAATGTGGTGGTCGACGGAAATGTTTTATATACTAGTGGATGCGTCTTTAAAATACGTTTCATTTGATACCAAATTTGCCTATAGTTTAGTAACTTATATATGAAATATATTGAAAAGTCTATAAATTTGGTAATGTTTTACCCCACTTTTTAATCTCTAAACTTGAGATTGTGCAACTAAAAAAAAAATACGTGTCCGTTATTTTTTTGTAATTTATAACTTGGGCTCGGAAGTTAATGAAAATACATATTTGTAGCTGTAAGCTGGAGGACAAATTTAAGCAAATATATTTGTGAATAAGGAAATTTTCAACAAAATGACATTGATTTGTTAATGCATATATTTGCATATTTTTCCATGGATGGTAACCGATTCGATGCGGGTAATGGTAACTTTATTTTCTTATATTTAGGTAACGGTATTATAGGCGTATCGATATTTCAGTTATTTCGGGAATTCTTTTTTTTAACGATAACGGTATTTTAATTATTTCGGTAACGGGTTTTCAGCGATAACTTTATATTAGTTATTTCGATAGCGGTATTTTAAGGATAACGGGTTTTCAGTTATTTCGGTAACTGTATTTTAAGGGTAACGTTATTTTAGTTATATTGGTATATGCAAGCTTGCATACTGATTTTTTAGCCCAATCATGTCCGAATTTCAAACTTCTAAAGCATATGTATTTATAGTTATTATTTTTACTTCCAATCTTGTCAGATTATTTCGGTAGCGTTATTTTAAGGATAATGCTACTTTAATTATTTCGGTAACGGTATTTTAGCGATAACAGTGTTTAGTTATTTCGGAAACTGTCGTTGAATGATATTAGTATTTCAGTTAACGGTATTTTACAGATATTTAGAGATAACGACAGGTAGATGAAAGGGTTTTGGATCGATCGATCGATGTTGTTTTCTATAACTACATGTTTTTACAAATTTGCTATAAATGCATATTTTAAAATTTTTTTTTTGCATATTTTGCTATAAATGCATATTTTGCATTAAAATACATATTTTATGAAATATTCTTTAATACTATTAAAACCTACGCTTTTAGAAAGTCAATATATTTTTTATTTTTGGTAAATTTTGTTTCTTTATAAACTTTTTTTTGATTATATTTTTTTTTTTATCACGAAGACAACAATAACAGAAAAACACAATTATTATAGCTAATTTTAAAATTGGTATCCACTTTTTAAGACAAAAATTGCCTAAATTGTTTTAGTAATGCTGGAAAAAGTCAATAATAAATGCATTTTTATATTTTAAGCGCATATTTTGCGATTTTTAATGCATATTTTATGTAAAGCACGATTATAAATACATTAACTTCTGAGCCCTAGTTACAACATAGCTAAGCTTAATTCAAATATGCGAATTCACCACTGTGTAGTTTCCTCGTAAAATATTTTCAAAAACTTATTTAATATTAATTTCGCAAATATATTTATGGCGCCCAATGTGGAACCTCAAATGAAACAGGAATAGTTCACAAGAAAAAGAGTAAATAACTTTTTAAAAACCTGAAATTTTTTTAAATAAGTAATTGCTGAAAAGCAATCGAACAATGTGAGCCAGCATGCCTGAATTTTGGCTAAAACTAGAAAGTCTAAACAGCACCCTAAAGCAGATTTAGGCAGTTGCTGGTATTAAATCGGGAATCAGAATTTTAAAATTCAAAATGGTAGATCCAACGGTTGTCTGATTTGCTTTAAATATTCGTTAGGGTAGCTGATTACAAATTTGAAGCTATTTTTTTTTTTTAATTCAAAGTGGAGGATCCAATACGGTGGACTTAAATTTTAAAATTTTCATATGTTGAATTTTCAGCAATTGCTTTCGTGCTATCTGATTCTGAATTTGAAAACAAAAATTCAAAATGGCAAATCTAATATGGCGACAACCAATTTCTTATGAAATTACTATTGTTGCCAGATTGGTTTTAATCTGGAACCAAAATTTTAAAATCAAAATTGCTGATCCAATATAACGAAGGCAAATTTTTTCATAAAAAATCTGTATTTTGTCTCATACCTCAAAATTACGGATCCAATATTGCGAGAAACAATTATTTCATAAAAATTTTCATATTCTCAGATTTAATTTAAATGCTTATTAGCAGAGTTTAGACGAAGCTTGATATGGCGATTGCCATATTGGACGTACTAATTTGAATTTAATTGATTATTTCTAATTCGTGATGAGCACTCCCAAACTCTTTATTATTGATTAGTTTAAGTGCAATATATTAACAAAAATAATTATACTCGCCATATTCGATCCGCCATTTTTAATTTTAAAATTTTGATTACATTTTTGGTGATTACCACAACCCTTATTAAACATAATTTCTATTCCCATTACTTTTGTTTGTTCTTAAACTCTAAAATGCTGGAACATAGTAAGATCTGAATGTACTTTTTCAGTTATAGGTCCAAAGTTTATAAACGATCAGTTCTGGTCGGTAAAACTTAAGTAAAAGACATATCGGGGAACAAACTGTCGTTCACAGCTTTGTAATGTCTTCTGAAGCTTTTTGAAGCTTTTTTTGGAAAAGAAAATGTTTAAAGAAAATACTCAATTCTGAGCCCTAAATAAATAAAGTAAGTTTTCTCATAAATATTCAGCACTTTTGCATTTCAGTTTTGTAAACTAGTTCCAAATTATTGGTTTGTGATAACCAAAAAAAAAATTCTTTAAATTTTTTATATTTATTAACATTTGGTTTAAATTAATAATTTTTTTTACCGGAGAGGTTCTGAAAATTTCTTAGAAGCTAAAATTGCTTAAAAGGGTCTAAAATTTAATTCGAAAAATAGTTTAATGGAGCCCAACGTGCAACCTCAATAGGAGAAGCTCCAATAAAAGATTTAACAATCATTTTTAAACTTGAATCTATAAAAATTACATTTTACAAGGAAACATGACCACCAAATCAAACTGCAAAAAAGATTATAGGAGTTTGAAATTTCAAATGCAAAATACACTATAAAAATTGGAATTTAAATAAAGCTCAGATTAAAGATTTAACAATCCTTTTTAATAGATGAGATTTTTGCAAAATCTTAATATTCAAACTTGTATCTATAAAAATTACATTTTCAAGAAAACAACACCACCAAATTATAAGGTAGGTTAGGTATAATAGGAGCCCGCAAGAAAGAGAGCTTACTCGTAAAATGGTGAATTTCTGTAGTCTCTTCTTACATCCTTTTTAAAAACACACTGCAAACAAATATATTAGTTAGAAATTTAAAAAGCAAAATACACTGTAAAAAACTGGAATTTAAATAAAGCTCAGATAAATGATTTAACAATCCTTTTTAAAAGATGAGATTTTTTTAAAATCTTTATATTCAAACTTCGACCTATAAAAATTACAAACATGACCAACTAATTATAAGATAGGTTCGGTATAATAGGAGCCCGCAAGAAAGAGAGCACACTCGTGTATTGTGAATTTCGGTAGTCTCTTCTTACATTCTCATTAAAAAACGCGACCACACGGGTTTCCAATCCTTTTTAAAAACACACTGCAAAAAAATATATAGGAGTTAGAAATTTAAAAAGCAAAATACACTGGAAAAAATTGGAATTTAAATAAAGCTCAGATAAAAGATTACATTTTTTTAAAATCTTTATATTCAAACTTCGATCTATAAAAATCACATTTTCAAGGAAACATGACCAGCTAATTATAGGATAGGTTTGGGATAATAGGAGCCCGCAAAAAAGAGAGCACACTCGTGAATTGTAAATTTCTGTAGTCTCTTCTTACATCCTCATTAAAGAAACGGCCTAAGCATACACGGGTTTCCAACCCTTTTTAAAAACACACTGCAAAAAAAATATAGGAGTTAGAAATTTAAAAAGCAAAATACACTGTAAAAAATTGGAATTTAAATAAAGCTCAGATAAAAGATTTAACAATCCTTTTTAACAGATGAGATTTTTTTAAAATCTTTATATTCAAACTTCGATCTATAAAAATTACATTTCCAAGGAAACATGACTACAAATTTATAAGAAAGGTTATGTTTAATAGCAGCCCGCAAAAAAAAGCACACTCGAGGGCTTTATGACCCATTACACCCTCATTAAAAAAAAACGACCTAAACGGGTTTCGAACACTTTTTAAAACGCCACTGCAAAAAAATAGGAGTTTAAAATTTAAAAATCAAAATACACTGTAAAAAATTGAAATTACAATCAAAATTATTAAAACAACGAATATTAAAAATTTATAATTTAAAAAATCGATTTTTTACCTTAAACACACACCTTCATAAAAAAAATCATTAAAAATATCAATTACATTCATCAACATACATTACACAATCATTGAAACATCATTTTCATAATTCATTTTTTTTATAAAATAATTATTTTATAAATTTTATTATAATTTGCTTCAAAGCTTGTTCAAATCAAAAAAAAAAAAAAAAAAAATATAAATAAATGTGTCTTTTGCGTACCATAATTTTAAGTTTATAAAAAAAGAAATTATTATACATAACCACACTTTTCTTTTAATTAATAATTTTGTGTTGATTCCGTTTTCGCTTTAGTTTCTGTTATGTCAAAATATTCATAATTATGTGTGTGTTTTGTTTTATCATTGAATACAAAAAAAAATGTTATTGTTTTTTTCCATAAAAAAAAATCATAAAACATAAAACTACAACTGCCAAATATTTAAAAAAAAAAATATTAATAAAATTTTAAACGAAAAAAAAAAAATAAATAAAAAAATCTTTAAAAACGCGGAAATTCTATTAAAATATAAAAGTTTGTTTTTTGAAATTAATTTAAAAATCTTTTTTGTTGTTTTGTAATTTTTTTGAAACAATTTTTGACTTTCAAAAATTAAAAAAATTTTTATCAAAAATTGAATAATTTCTAATAAAAATCCTATGTTAGGCATAATTTTCACTAGAGTTGTGTCGTTCATGGACGAACTAGTTCAATTGAACGACTCACTCAATTAAACGATATGACTCGTTCACCAATATTCGATCTTGTCGTTCAATCTTCATTTCGTTCTTTTTATTCACAGAACAATTGCATCTCTATTCAATTAAAACTGCTTGTAAGAGCAATTATTTTTTTTTATGAAATAGTAGTAATATTGTTTCAAATTAGGAAAAGCAATTATTGTCATACAAATAAAATGTTTTTTACACAAAATAAATAAATTTTTGTTAGAAAAATTGCACTTTTTGTCTATGTACAGTAAAATTTGTGAAAAACTCTTAAAACATGAATAGTGCGTAATAATTGTCAAACGAACAACACAGTTCACAACACGCAGATCAGTCACAAGTCAAAGGAAAAAAGAACGATTGCACGATTTGAACGAACTAGTTCACTGACTCGAATTGAACGATACTGACCGAGTCACCATAATGAACGATTGATCCCAACACTAATTTTCACATTAACGATTTTTTAGTATATTCAAATAAAAAAAATTATAAATTCAAAAAAGTTTTATTTAACAATTTCAAAAACTGTACTTTTATATTTATAAAAAATTCCTTTTTTAATTAGATTTTTTAAATAGAAAACCATTGATAACAAAAAAAAAATATTCCATTAATTTAATTAAATCTTTTCTTCTAATTTTTTTTTTTTTTCATTTTAATTAAATTCTTTAAGAAATAAGTTAGTTTTATTTTCTTTTTAATTAAAAACAAATTTCTTATCTAAGTTAACTTACACAAGTTTACTTAATATTGCAATAATTATTTAATAATTAAAAACAATTAAAGAAATATGAGCTATTTAAAAAAAAATATATATATATTTTAAGCTGTCCTAATTTTTCAAAAAGGCATTATTCAATTAACATAAATTATTTAGTATTATTTTCTTTTAACTAAAATCATGTAATTTTTTGAGTTTTTATTTGTTTTTAATTAATTTTTATATTTTTGTGTGTGCATTCTTCAAAACAAAAAAAAAAAACAAAAACTCAACTCAAACTCAAAAAAATAGTTTAATTCAAGTTTCATTCTTATTTAAAAATTATTTATTTTTAGTTTTGCTGTTTGTATATGATTTTAGTTAACCATAATTTTTTTGTTTTTTGAAATAAATAATAAACATTTAAAAAAATATATACTTTTAATCTACAGCATTTTCATTTCTTTCATGTGGATCGTTTTTATGTGTCTTGTTTGTTGTCTGCTCAATGTTTTTTCTCTATGTGTATTTTTTCTGTCTTTAAAATGTTTTTTTATACAAGTACACAACATATTTTCTAACAGTGTATATTTAAGCAATATAATTTAAATTTTTTTCTTCTAAGCTCCTTAAACTATAATTTATATCTTTGAACTTTATTAGATGAAATATTTTATTTATTTTTATTTTATTAATAACGGCTGTGGAAACCCTGCAGGAAGCTTGGGGTCAAGTGTCTCCAAGTCTCCACTTTTGTCTACTATTTTGTTGACATTGTCAACTAAGCGTCTACACTTTTTATTTTATTAACTCACTAGTAAATTTTGGTTCCAATGTATACATATGGTCCCATTAGAACTAATTAGTCACTAGTGAATCTATGGTTATTATGTCTACATGTGGTCCCATAAGAACTAACGAGTCACTAGTGAATCTTTGGTCCAATGTCTGCATATGGTCCCATAAGAACTACCTAGTCACTAGTGAATCTATGTTTCTAATGTCTACATATGGTGCCATAAGAACTACCTAGTCACTAGTGAATCTTTGGTTCCAATGTCTACATATGGTCCCATAAGAACTACCTATTCACTACCTAGTCAATAGTTCTAATGTCACTAGTGATTTTCAATGACACGTACATGTTAAATGTCTATAGCGAATTACATTGCCTGGGGAATATTTGGTTAGTAGTACTGGTGACACAGTCAATAGTAAATCAATACTTTTTCACTATTGACATTTCCTGCAGGGAAGGTTTGCACACTGAAAACTTGAGTTAGCAAAATTATCTATAAATTTTTATATTTAAAGTTGGATGTACACTAGGCCGGGTCGATAAAAAAAGTTGTGCCGGTCACCCCCTAGAATTAAAGATAATTTGAAGAAGATTTGAAAAAAAAAATTTTTTTTTTGCCACGCCCCTAGACCCCGCGCATTTGGTTTTTTATTTCCTGTGGCTCCATTTATGGTCCGATCGTAACGTGTGATATATCATTGTTTTTGGAATGACAACGGCTACATTTTCTACTTTGATCACTTTTGACTCCGACGTCAAATTCTAGAAGTGACTTCTGGAAACTCGATTTGGTACTCGAGGGTGGTAGAAATCGAGTTTCCAGAAGTCACTTCTAGAATTTGACGTCGGAGTCAAAAGTGATCAAAGTAGAAAATGTAGCCGTTGTCATTCCAAAAACAATGATATATCACACGTTACGATCGGACTATAAATGGAAATAAAAAACCAAATGCGCGGGGTCAAGGGGCGTGGCAAAAAAAAAAAAAAAATTTTCAAATCTTCTTCAAATTATCTTTAATTCTAGGGGGTGACTGGCACAACTTTTTTTTTGTATGGGGTGCGACCCACTCTAATGTACACTAGGCATATAACTTTTGGCATTTGGCATATCAACATTTAACAGGCAAGGCTGAATAATAGTCCATGGAAAAATATGAATAATTGCGTTTTTACCAGAGACCGATAATAACAGTTATTCCGAAAACTTTAACTCAAAAACTCTCTATGTTAGAGTCAACGGAGACGTATACTTGTATATACCAAACGATTCGTATTGAAGTGCTCTTTCAGAATCTATTGTGATCTTAAGGAAACGATCTCAACTCCACTGTTAAGAGTTATTTTTCAAAGAAAAAATAAAAGATCTGATGAAACTCTTAAGAAGAGAGTTTTACTTCGCCTTCATTAAATAAAACCCTTTTAAGGAGTTTTATTTTTTCCTTCTGAAATAAAACTTTTTTGAGGAGTTTAATTTTTCCCGTCAGAAAATAAAGCTCATTTGAGGAGTTTTATTTTGAAACTCATTTAAGGAGTTTTATTTTTCCGTCTAAAATAAAACTCATGTTGTTTATTTTCTTCATTACTATTTATTTGACTATAATGTGTGTAGTAATTTATTTATTTAATTTAACGTACATAACTTTTTCTAAATTTTCTGCTGAAAGATTTGAACGCAGGTCGCTCAATACCAATTTAAGAGCAGAGAATGCTCTTTCCACGCTTACCTGTGTTCCAGGTACACACTGTATAGTTTTTGCCAATGTAGACAAGTACGGATAGTGTATTCTTTTAGCCTCCCAGCACTCAAAAAGAGGTTTATCAATCGAAAAGGGGCTTGGAGAAAAATTGTCGATTTTATATAAAGCTTTTTTCATCCTCATTATCACTTATTTTGCTTACTTGTTCCTTATCTACATATATAAGAAATAAGACAACAACCATTTAATAATGGGAATCAAACAATAATAAATTAAAAACCCACATGTTTTCATTTCAATGACGATTTTTTCAATTGCAATGCAAGTGATTAGATTACACTGGCTTACAAATTGTAATGATCTGGCAAATGGCAAGCTCTGAGTGTCAATTTACATAAAATGAGTTTTATTCTCTGGCGGAAAAATAAAACTCCTCAAATGAGTTTTAAAATAAAACTCCTCCAATGAGTTTTAAAATAAAACTCCTCAAATGAGTTTTAAAATAAAACTCCTTAAATGAGTTTTATTTTAGATGGAAAAAATAAAACTCCTCAAAAGAGTTTTATTTAATGAACGCAAAATATAACTCTCTTCTTAAGAGTTTCATCCGATCTTTTATTTTTACGTTGAAAAATAACTTTGGATGTTTTTTTTTTAAGCCACAAAATAACTGTTATAAAGGAACTTTTTTGATATCACTTATAACCGTTACGGTCCGTGGTTTTTACTTTTTCGCGATCGTTAAAAAAGGTTCCGCACCAAACGCAATGAAGTTTGGAATTAGGATTTTTTTGTTAGCACTATTTAAAATAATTTTTCTGATTTTAGTTACTTTTTGTTTAAATGCCGAGAAATAGAATTCATAACCTGAATGAAATTTTGACTTTATAAAACAAAACAAAAAAAAAATAAAAAAAAAAAAAATCTTGGAAAGAAATTGCATTCGGTGCTGAAGGTTTTTGTTTCAAACTGACCTAAGAAAACGTTTTTTATTATCAGTATAATATTCCCCATAGCGTAGTGCCTGTTAAATTTTTAGTCAAAAAAAAAGTTATATGCCTAATGTTAACGTTGACCATCTCTGTTTACTATTTTCCATTACTGGGGATAATATTTGTCAAATTTTTGTATATTACATGTTTACAATGTGTTTACAAATGACATTTCTGAGATAGAACAGAGGTGGTCAACGTATTTTTAGCCATTAAATTTATAAAAGACCCTCAATTTACGCGCTACTTGTTTAATGTTAATTATTAGAATAATATTTTAAAATGTTTGCAAGAAATTGTTTGATATAACGTGAAATATTGTTTAAAAAATAACTAAAAATGTTCATATAAAAAAAAAAAAAAATTGCTCTACCGCGTAAATCGAGGATGGTTTTTATATATAAAAATACCTCAAAAATTGCTCTGTAAAAGTTTAAATTTAGTTTTATGTATAAGCAAACAAAGTCAATTTTACTACAGCCGTACTGCGAAAAACAGGGAACCTAATTATTACTTCTTCTATCATAAAAGTCAAATACAAAACGTAACTTTTTCCTTTTCCCCTTTTTTGTTTTGTGCAAATATAAAAGTTATTTTTTGACTTTTATTTTTTTAAACAAAAATAAAAGTTACTTTTGACTTTTTGAGTAAAAATAAAAGTTTTTTTTTTGATTTTTATTTTTTTAAGCAAAAATTATTTGATTTTTGATTTTTAAGCTAGTTTTTCCTCTTCTTTTTTTAATTTATGGCAATTAAAAATGCCCATGAAGGTAATTTTTATCGGGTTCTTCACATTTTTTTTTTCGATTAATATGAGTTTTTCAATTTAAATTTTTTATATTAATTTATTTTTGTAAAAAGGTAACTGCTTTTTGCTCAAAAAAATAAAAGTAAAAAAAAACTAAGTTTGTTATAATTTTTATTAAAATAAAAATTATATTTTTTTCGACCTTTAATTGTGCAATGAAAATGAAAATTATTCAAGTTCGAGGCCATACTCTATATTTCTTCATTAGGATATTGTCCTAACAAATAATCTATAGAGTTTTTTGTTTTCAAATTTATTATTTGACCCTTTCAGGAATGTGTTGATAGATCTATTTCGGGAATTTTCTAGGTTCCCATCATCAGAACACGTTTTGAAAGCGGTAACAATCCCATGCCAAACATCAAACATACATATGAACTAGTTTACTCACTACATGAGAACTAATATACATATGAGTTTGAAGTTAAAGATTATAACCATTGATCAAAAAATAAATTGAAAACTTGTTTATTTTTGCTCAAAAAAAAAAAATAAAAGTAAAAGAATCAGTTTTATATTTGTGCAAAAAAATAAAAGTCATAAAATAACGATGAAAATGAAAATTATGCAAGTTCGAGGCCATACTCTACATTTCTTTATTAGGATATTGTCCTAACAAATAATCTTCATTTTTAATAAAAATTATATCAAACTTGTATAAAAGATAAAGTATGGTCTTGTTTACTACTTCCCCGTATATTTTGTTTTTAAAAACAAATTTACAAATCAAAAGGCAAAGAAACAAAAAAGTGTATTAAATATTTACCAAAGGTGAGACATACACACAAAAAACAAGTTTTCAATTTATTTTTTGATCAATGGAGATAATCTTTAACTTCGAGCTCATATACATATATATATTAGTTCTCATGTAGTGAGTAAACTAGTTCATATGAATGTTTGATGTTTGGCATGAGATTGTTACCCGCTTTCAAAACGTGTTCTGATGATGGGAACCTAGAAAATTCCCGAAATAGATCTATCAACACATTCCTGAAAGGGTCAAATAATAAATTTGAAAACAAAAAATTCTATAGATTATTTGTTAGGACAATATCCTAATGAAGAAATATAGAGTATGGCCTCGAACTTGAATAATTTTCATTTTCAATTTATGAAATTGTTAAAAAAAATTCATGTCCCCAATGAAGAAATTCCAAAATATGGTGAGAAAATACCATGTTTCCGAATTTTATGATTGTAAAATCAGTTGATTGCCTCTTAGTTCCTAATTTATTCACCTAAAAAACACCAACCAAGAAGACCTTTAATTGTTCTCTAAAAGTGAAATATAATAAAATGAAGCAATTTTTAAGAAATCGCTGTAAAAAGTGTATATTAAAACTTGTATATCTAAAATATATAATGTTAAATTTTCTTCGATCTTCTTTTATTTTATTCTTTTTAGTTTAAACGAGCTCAAGATCATTTATTTATTAATTATTTATTTCCAATATTTCGTCTCCACATTGGGCGATTTCTTCAGGGAACAAATATTACAATTTTGTTAAACGAGCTTAAGATCATTTATTTATTAATTATTTATTTCCAATATTTCGTCTCCACATTGGGTGACTTCTTCAGGGAACAAATATTACAATTTTGTTAAACGAGCTTAAGATCATTTATTTATTAATTATTTATTTCCAATATTTCGTCTCCACATTGGGTGACTTCTTCAGGGAACAAATGTTACAATTTTTTAATATTTGTTCCCTGAAGAAGTCACCCAATTTGGAGACGAAATATTGGAAATAAATAATTAATAAATAAATGATCTTAAGCTCGTTTAAACTAAAAAGAATAAAATATATAATTTTATAATATTCTTCGTTAAATTCTTAAATGTTGTTTTTATATTTTAAATGTTTATTTTTATCTATTTTTCGAACTCTTATAATTTTTACGGTTGTTATAATCTGAGGAAGGGGGAGATATATAACTTACCCTTAAATTCCGTTTTTTTTTTCTTAATTTCTTAACAGATTTTACTATTTTTCCCTTTTTCTTCTCCTTAAAATATTCATTATCACAAATGTAGAACTTAAGAAAAAGAACCTAAAAATTAAATAAAATTAAATAAACCCGAAAATAACAGAATTTAAAAATAAATATTTTCAAAAATTTCTAATAAATTTGAAAAATAATATCCGCCAGATATTATTTTTTTTTTTTGTCTAATTTGGGAAGTAGTATAGATATGGGGTCTGCAAGCACTTTTGCAGTTGTCTAACCCATCCAAACGCCATGGGTGCTTATAACCCCCATACCGCCTGTAGAAGATGTGTCTACAACTAAGCATTTCTGGAAAACCTAGATAAACACCCCTGTTCTGAGCTCCGAAACCTTTTAATTAGAGTGAATTTTTTAAACAACCTGGAATTATGGGAAATTTATCGTTTCAAAAAAATCTTGAAATTTAAATGTATGAATAGTTGCAAAAAAAAGATTCGTTTTAGTTTCACCAAAAATAATCAAAAGTGGAATCGAAATGTTTCACTTTAGAATTTTTTTATGTGAATTCTTTGGAACTCAGAACAAAGCTGCAAGTTTAAGTTTCTTAGATAGTAAAATTTGCTATCAATTATTATGTTAATCCTTTAAACCGTTAAAAAATTTCCTTTAAATCATGCTTCCTTAAATCCCAATAAATTATAAATGTTTAAATGTGTTTTTTAATAACAAAATTTTAAACTTTTGTGTTTTATTTATATGTATACTAACTTAGCGTAGACAAAAAATCACTCTATTTTAAAACAATTTAATAAAACCTAAATGTTTTGTTTTAAAATACTAACCAATATTTAATAAAAATTTTAATAAAACTATGTTTTTGACTAGCAAAAAATCACACTTTCGTTTAAACATTTGGTTAAATATGTTTCAAAAAAAAAAATAACACCCTCAGAAAAAACCCACCAAATTCAAATTCACTACTAAAATTCTAAATTCACAATAATACTACCACAAAAAAATAAAAATTTTAAAAAATTGGGTGTTAAACCTTAAATTTTTTGTATCTTTCCCATTTTTTTTCTTCTTTTTCTCTTTTTATATACTCTCTTTTTTAAAACTTAATTTTGGCACGCTTTTAACCGAAAATAAAACTAAAAAACCGTACCAAACAAAAAAAAAAATGGTGTTAAATTGTTAATATATTTTATTAAACAATAACGGGTAAAAAACTAGATAATCCTTATCCCCATGGCTCCGGGTCTACGTTTAATCAGCATAATTTGTACCTACAAACAACGGCAGTCATCTTACTGAGCTTACTTCCCTTACTAAGGAGTACGTTGGCAACTTTGGTACAACAACAAGTGGCAACATTGTAAAAGCCAATAACAACCTTTTGAAGATGTATTAAAAAAGTCCCTTTTTAAGGTTATGTGTATAAAAAATAAAAATCTAAATTTTTTTAAACCCAATCTGGAGATTTATTTTAGTAAATCTCTTTTAATCATAAAAAAAATAGCTCCATAATTCCATATTATTATAAAAATGGCCAAAAACATACATTTATAGCTAAATATATGTTAAAACATTTAGTTCAATTTTTTTTTAAAGAAATTTTTTATAAAATGTTTAAAAGTATAAATTCCTTTAAAACAAAAAATATGTATTATTTTATTCATTGTTATTTGTTTAAAAAAAAAGATATTCTTTTTTAAAAAAACAAGCATTTATTTACCTGTTAAAATAAATAAAAAGTTTATGAATAAAAAAAACGTATTACCAAATTATTTTTCATCATAACCTCATTAACTTTTGATTTTAATCATATATATTTTGCAACATAACCTCATTTTATTTTTGAGTTTTTATTTTTTTTTTTATAGATTCTTAGATTTTACTGTTTGAAAATTCAGTTTTTGATACATTTTTTTTTTTATAAAATAAGACACTGCCAAAAAGTTTTGTAAATTGTTTTTTATATAAACTTTATATAAAAAATTTGTAAAAATTTACAAAATAATCTGCTGAAGATTTAAATTTTATAGTAAATTTATATATGTGTAAATAATATTTATTGTTATAGTTTATTTTTAACTTGAAATATATTAACTCTAACATACTGAAACATATCCCTTTTTATATAAATGTTTTTTTTTTTTTTTTTTTTTTTTGAGCTTTTAAACAAATTTCTTCCAAATGTATGTAATTATATATTTTGTTAACTGTTTTTAAATTAAATATTTTTAAGGTTTCATATTTAATTTTTTGACCTGGCTTAAAGTCAAAAAAATTTAAAAAAAAAAAAAATATCTGACTACAGATATTTATAACACATTTATTATTTTGTCATGAAATGTTTTTTAATAATTTCTGGTCCACAATTAAATTTATAATGGCAAATTCGTAAAAAAAAAAAAAAAAGTATTTTACAAATATATAATTTTTAATTATTTTAGTTTATTTAACCTTATTTCTTATTTTTAAAATTTCTTATTATTTGAGTTAAGGTTTGTTTTTTTTTTATATAAAAGTTCTTTTTTATTTTCAATATTTCGCTACTCCTTTGTGTAGCATCTTCAGGAAAATAAATAAATTAATAAACTTTCAAAAAATTTTAAATTTTAAACTTTAAAATTTTTTGAAAGTTTATTAATTTATTTAAAAGTTCTTTTTATTTTCAATATTTCGCTACTCCTTTGTGTAGCATCTTCAGGATAATAAATAAATTAATAAACTTTCAAAAAATTTTAAATTTTAAAATTTTTTGAAAGTTTATTAATTTATTTATTTTCCTGAAGATGCTACACAAAGGAGTAGCGAAATATTGAAAATAAAAAAGAACTTTTATATAAAAAAAAACAAACCTTAACTCAAATAATAAGAAAATTTAAATATATAATTGTTATATATAATGGATTGTCACAACAGTGGCCGCCATTTGAAATATACGAACTTCTACTGAAATTCGCAAGAAATTGAGAATATTGGAACCTAGCCTACACTCAAAAAAATAAGTTAGTAGAAAAGTTAGTAAAACGTCTTGTAAATCAGGTATACTATTTTTTAGCAAAATTTTTTGCTAAAATCGTGTTTCCAGCTAAAATTTTTGTTATACTTATTCAGCACTTAACTGTTTTATACTAATGCTTTACTAATATACTAATGTTTTACTAATTAATTTTGGTAAAAAAAATTGTGCTGATAAGCACATTAATAGTGTGTACGACAACCAGATTGAAAGATATACGCAGAATGAAGTAGATGTCGCGGCATGTCAAGATGTAGTAGAGAAGAGGAAAATGAAATGTAGACAGAGTAATTTGAAAGACAAACCAACACAGACAGAGTAAATTGAAAGACAAAGACACACATCTTAGGTAGATTTTTTTATGGTTCCTTTTTCTTATTGCAAAAAGGGTTGCTTTTTTCGTTTCGTTTGTTTTTGTTTATTTTTTCATTTCGTTTCTATAATTATCTTCGGCAGTTGCGATAGCATCATTTAAACGATAGCATCATTTAGACAACCATTGATGTAAGTAATTGAAAGACAATTTTTGTTATGTTATATATATTTATTTCTATATATTTTCAGATATTAAATAAATTCATGTCGTCAATGTGGAAAATGAAAATTTTTATATTCGTTATTATAGTTAATTATTTTTAAAAGAATCACAAAAATATGTTTTATGATTTTCAGCAAATAAATTAACTAAATTACAATTTTTCTACAATTTTCTTGCGTTTTTTTCAGTCTACTAAAATTCAGCAAAAAATTTATTAATTTTTAGCAAGGCTTTTGTATTTCTAATCTACTAAGTGTTAGCAAAACTTTTGCTGAATCTACAAATTTTGTTGCTAAAAATCAGCTCGCTGATTTTCAGCAAAAGATTTTGCTGACATTAGCAACTTTTTTGCAAGCATCCTCCTGACTAAAATTTTGCTGACTCAGCAAAATTTTTTGCTAACTTTACAAACTTTTTTTTTTGAGTGTATGCTTATCTGTCCAGATTTTTTGAATTACCAAAAAACGTTTACTTTAAGCTTGATTAACGCGCTAATCACTCATGTCGACCCATAACTACTATTTCCCAGTATTGATTGGTTCAAAAAAGAAAATTTACAATACACTCAAAAAAAAAAGTTTGTAAAGTCAGCAAAAAATTTTGCTGAGTCAGCAAAATTTTAGTCAGGAGGATGCTTGCAAAAAAGTTGCTAATGTCAGCAAAATCTTTTGCTGAAAATCAGCGAGCTGATTTTTAGCAACAAAATTTGTAGATTCAGCAAAAGTTTTGCTAACACTTAGTAGATTAGAAATAAAAAAGCCTTGCTAAAAATTAATAAATTTTTTGCTGAATTTTAGTAGACTGAAAAAAAACGCAAAAAATTTGAAGAAAAATTGTAATTTAGTTAATTTATTTGCTGAAAATCATAAAACATATTTTTGTAATTCTTTTAAAAATAATTTACAATAATTACGAAATATAAAAATTTTCATTTTCCCACATTGACGACATGAATTAATTTAATATCTGAAAATATATAGAAATAAATATATATAACATAACAAAAATTTTCTTTCAATTACTTACATCAATGGTTGTCTAAATGATGCTATCGTTTAAAGGACGCAACTGCCGAAGATAATTATAGAAACGAAACGAAAAAATAAACAAAAACAAACGAAACGAAAAAAACAACCCTTTTTTTGCAATAAGAAAAATGAACCATAAAAATCTAACTAAGATGTGTGTTTTTGTCTTTCGCTTTACTCTGTCTACATTTCTGTATATGTTTGTTTGCAATTTGACCACACTATTGTCAATCTATAAACATTTAGTTTAAATAAATAAATATTTTATTTTGTCTTTTATTTAATTAATAGACAATTATTTTCACAAGCCGGTGACAACGCAAAATTTAAGTTGTTTTAATCCTCAATTTTGTTTTATGCATGAAAAACAGATACAAAATCTTCCATGGTTGATTTTTTTAAATGTCTTATTAGAGTTGTACTTTTTAGTATCATTTTCCTCTTCTCTACTACATCTTGACATGCCGCGACATCTGCTTCATTCTGCGTATATCTTTCAATCTGGTTGTCGTCCACACTATTAATGTGCTTATCAGCACAATTTTTTTTTAGCAAAATTAATAAGTAAAACATTAGTATATTAGTAAAGCATTAGTATAAAACAGTTAAGTGCTGAATAAGTATAACAAAAATTTTAGCTGAAAACACGATTTTAGCAAAAAATTTTGCTAAAAAATAGTATACCTGATTTACAAGACGTTTTACTAACTTATTTTTTTGAGTGTACTTGTAACAATTTGTATCACCAATACTGGAAAATAAATATGTATGGACAAAGGTGGATAGCGTGTTAAATTTTCGTTTGAGTCAGAATTTTGTTTTACCGATTAGTACTAAAAGTAATTATATTTATTATTTATACCTTAAAAATAAAATATTATACTATTACTTATATTATTGTGTTTTAGAAGTATACGTTAAAGACAATAATTGAATTTTAAACGAAAAAGAAATCGGCAAAAACTATACATATAAATACCCAAAATTTATATTAAAAAAAAAAACAATATAAAATTAATTAACCCAAAACCCGTCACAGAAGACTTAAGAATCCTAAACTCTAAAGAATTTTTAAATAAAAAAAAAGTCTATTAAACTAAAAGGTTCTTAGAAAACACATTTTAAAATTTGCCTGAAAAAAAATTTAAAAACTTAAATTTTAGACAAATTATATTGGCTCAACATCAAAGGACTTCCCCTGGACCTCTGGTACTAGTTTAAATATTTAGTTCAATTTTTTATATATAATTATAGTTCGTCAACTATTAAGAAACAAAGCATCACACTTGAGAAACATCTTTAAGATATTCGAATGCAATTTTATAAGAAAATTTTGTGATTTTTTATATAAAATGTTATAAGTTTTATATGAAAATTGTAATTTTTATATAAAAAAAATTTTAAAATGAAAAAGTTTAAATAGACAAGTGTATTAAAAACCCGCCCTCTTAATAAATATAGCATTAATATTTATAGAATTTATTAAGTGTACATAAAGAAAACTTATAAAATAAAAATAATATTAAGCTAAATTTAAAATAAATAACAAAAAAAAAAAATAAATAAATAAATAAAAATTTGTGTTAAAAGAAATTTCCATAATAAGAGGTTTTGTTTTTGCAGTTGCTAGTGTAAACGGGAAGTGCTGTGAATGAAGACCAAAATCAAAGTTCGTTATAAAAATATAGAGTATTTCAAAAAAACTAAAAGCGAAAAAAATTTCTCATTCACTTTGACGAATTGTTTCATTTCATACAAAATCTATGAGAAAATATTTTCGCTTTAAGTTTTAATTTTAATTATGATCATGCTCATAATGGATTTTTTTTTTTAACTTAAATGCGCTTAAAATCTGGCGATACTCGCGTTCAATTAAAAATGTTTATGAGTATGCTCACAATAAAATATAAAACTAAGCGCGAAAAAATGTTGCCATACATTTGTATGAAACGCTAAATTTTGACATTTTCCGAATTTTTACAAAATGTATGAGAAAATAGTTTCGCTTTTAATTTTAACTTTCCGTGATTCGTCATTGTTTTCAATTTATTTTTGATGTATGAAAATGATTGTGTGTGGTTAGTTTGTCCGAAATGTAACGTTGCGTGCCGGACGAACCTGTTAAAAACAGAATTTTTCATTCTACATTAAGTGACAGCAAAAAACAGCTGATTGCTCTCACATAAAAACAACTAAACTACCAATACAAAAACATTTTTTTTTTAGTTTTATAAGCTAAATTGTACAAAATAACATAAAAAAAGGTTTTGTGACACATTATGATAATAATATTACAACTACATTTGCAAATACTCAAACAATTACTATAGTCGTTTACAGCCAAAACAGCCATCCGGAACGGCACGTTACAGAAACGTCACGGAACGGCAAGACTAATGGAACCTTTAGCCAGTAGCTTTAATTGTGTTTGTAAGATATAATGTGAATAGCACTTGCTTTGATCCCAAACTGCAGTTCCGCCTATAGCCCACAGATTTAAACGAATTTGAAAAAAAAAAAATATTTAAAAAATAACTGTCTAAAGTACAGATCGATTTCTCATGGCCGAATTTTGAAAGTAATTTATTTTATGTTTTTAACAAATCGCTAATATCAGCGAAACTTCCATGTTTTTGGTATTTCTGCAATAAAAAAATTTTAAATTGTGGGATATAAACGAAATGTAACTCAATTTTTAACTCATTTTATTCTCGATTAATAATGGTTATCAAATCTGCGGTCACTTTTTTATTTTGTTTTTTATATCAAAAAAATAAAATATCGCTGAGTTTAACGATTTATTAGGGACATAAAATAAATGACTTTTAAAAATCGGCCATGATGAATCGATGTGGAATTAAGTCAGTTACATTTCAAATTTTAATTTTTTAAAATTCCTTTAAACCTGTGGACTGTTGACAAATTTGCTCAAAAAAATTACAAATTTCGCCACTGTGCCAGGGTCGGATAACTCTACTAGAAAATAACTAGACTTATAAAGCGTGTTTTTTTTAGAGTGTCACAACTTTGAGTTGGCATCACTGCTTTATTTGACCACCCATTTAACAGCTGATAGTTGCTTTTTGTTTAGTTTGCTTTGAAATTTCATTATGAATCGACTAACACCAGAGCAACGCGTGCAAATTGTTGAAATTTTTAATCAAAATAATTGTTCTATTCGTCAAACTCATCATGAACTTCTTCCCTTTTATGGCATACATAAACGTCCTTCAGAGCGGTTAATTCGAAGAACCTCATTTATTATTATTTATCCCAATTGGATTATTTTCTTTGGGTTTATGTTAAGTCACTTTTTTGCGTCGATAAACCACAAACAATTGAACACCTGTAAAGCAACATTCGAAGAGTTATCGGCGAAATACGGCCGCAAATGCTGCGAAAAGTTGTTGAAATTAGGTGTTCCAGATTGCGCCTTCTACGCGCCAGCCGTGGCGGCCACATGGCAGAAATCATATTTAAACATTAATTTCATAAAATTTTCTTTGCAATAAAGCCCATTTCTTTTTTTTTTTTTTTAAAGAGAAGCAACACTCAGGAAATTCTTCCTATTAATTAATGTGTTGCTTTCTTTGGAAAGGGGATAGTGGAGAGATGAAAGGTGGTGAAAGATGAAGGGCTTCATACATGACAACCCTGTAATTTCGCGAGTAGATAAGTCTTAGAACAGTTGTTGCTCGCCACCTGATGTAGAGTTGGCGAATTTAATGAAGCTTTTTGTTTCATAGCCCTGATTCATTATTTTACTTCGGTGGGGTTAAGTGCTACGGGAACATCGAAGGTGGGCGCAGCGATACATATAAGTGATAGAAAACTCATACATATTATTTTTCTAAATTGATGTTGTCGTCACCGGGAATCGAACATTACACCACAACGCCCAATATAAAATATATTAAAAATATATTTTATATTTCCTTGTTTTATTATGATTTAAACTTGTGTCACTCTATAAAAAACACCCCATACTTTATTTCCACTTACTTGTTTTGAGCAAAACATGTGTTTTGTTTAAAAAAAAAATGTATGCGAAAACATGTACAAAACATATTTATTTCAAAACACGTTCGTTGGAGACGTAGTATTAAACTTTAAAAATAAATTTAACATTTATAACTGCAATGACTTTATTAAATAATTGAGCTCTACGTCACGTTTGTATTTATAAAATATCCTTTATTATTTTATATATCTCCAATATTTCGTCATTCTTTGAATGACATCTTCAGGGAGTATGAACAACAACAAACAATATTAAAAACAAAACTTTTTTGCCGCTCGAGTTGTAAATGTTGTGTTGACCAGAGTGGAGGGCACACAACATTTACAACTGGAGTTGTAAATGTTGTGTTGACCAGAGTGGAGGGCAGCCTCAAAAAAGTTGTGTTTTTAATATTGTTTGTTATTGTTCATACTCCCTGAAGATGTCATTCAAAAATGACGAAATATTGCAGATATATAAAATAATAAAGGATATTTTATAAATACAAACGTGACCTAGAGCTCAATTATTTAATAAAGTCATTCATTTCAAAGGTCGAAAAACTTTTCATAATTTATAACTACAATTAAGCAATAAACTTTGAATATTTTGTGATTTTAGTAAAGAAATCGTATCAAAAAAAACAAAAATCCCTTAAAAACCATAAACACATCTTAAATTTCTTTTAAGTATTATACATTCTAGTGTAATAATTTTTATAAAAATATCTTTTAAAAACTTTTCTAAGTATGAATTGCCATCTTAATCCACAGTTTACAGCGGTTTTATGCCACAAAATAAAGTTAAAAGCTGTTTTAAAGGTAATATAAACAAAAAAAAACTATAAGTTTTAAATTAATAAAATTTAACTAACATTTTTAGCAGAAAAAAAAAAAACTAACACTTATTTTATTTTTAGAAACTTTATAGAAAATCTTTAACATTCTAAAACACTTATAAATATTATTATTTTGTTATAGAGCCCCTTTAGAAAAATCTCTAAAAAAAAATCTTTTCTAATTTCCCGCTTTTATTATAAACTCGAATTACTATCCCTTTTAAAGCCTGTGTTAAATATTGTAAATATTTTATTTTTAATTTTACAAAAAACTTTATTGCTTAATATTTAAAATATATTATTTTGAATATAGTTTTTGTTTTTTTTTTTTAAACAAAATGCATTGGTTGTTGTTGACATAATTTTGTAATTGTCCTTTATATATTTTTTTGGAATCCTTTATTGATTTTTTTCTACTTATATGCATGAGCTTTGTTTTTGAGTGAACAAAAGAAAAATAATTCCAAATTGGTAAAAATTATGTTATGCTTTTTATGAATTTAAATTTTAGTTTAAAACTATTTTTTTATTATAATTTATTAATATTAGTTTTTATTATAGTTTCATTTTAATTTCCTGGTTTTTGTTTTTTGTTTTTTTTTTTAATCATTTATTTTGTAAATTATTTTTGAGAATTGTTTCAATACAGAAAAAAAATCCATACACACACAAAAATGTAAAAATATGAAAAAAAAAAATTATTAACAAATAATTTTATATCACTTTTATTCTAATCATTGTTATTGGAGTTTGCTTTTAGTAATTAAGATTAGTTTTTAAGCTATAGAAAATTTCATGAAATTTTTAAAATTAATATTGGAATTTAATTTTTACAGAGTTTTTCAGAATTTTTAATAAAATTTGGGTAAAGTGGGAAAAAATCTACACAACGTTTTATGAAATTTAAAGACAAAAAGTAAAATATATACAGTCGATCCTCGGTTAACGAACGCCTCGCTTAACGAACATTTCGCACAACGAACACATTTAAAAAAAAAAATGTTTCGCTTAACGAACAAAGTTTCGTATAACGACGCAAAATGTGAAATACAGAATTGCGCGAAAAAATTCTGTCAGTGTTCAGCTTTGGCATCACTTGTGTTCATGCAATTAAGAAGACGTGTTGAGACATACAAACATATAGTACATGTTCATTATTTGATTTTGTTAAAAAAGGGGAACTACCGAATTCTCTGTTTGTGTTTAGCTTTAGCATCACTTGTGTTCATACAATTAACAAGACGTGTTGTTATTTTTTGTGAAAGTGTAACGTAACATTAAAAATCATCACCGCAATCAGACAGTGGCTAAACGCGCAACAGATTTATTCAATGATAATGCTGTGTCGCATTTTCAACAAATTTTGAAGCGTCGCCCAAAACAAACGACTCTAGACAGTTTTTTGTTAAAGAAGAACTATTTATGCGTACAAAATTATTTTTTTTTTGTAATTTTTTCGTTTTTTCCATTGCAGATTGTCTCATTTCGTCCTAGGTTAGGTTAGGGTTAGGTCGAAAAGAGGATTCGGAGAAGGGAAATACTTCCCTAAACCGACTCAAGTCCCTGAGGACTTACACTTAAGCCAGAATGTCGGCTTGTTGTGCGCTCTAAACAATCGGTTCTATGTCCTATGTCACCTTACTATCCCAGGAACTCCATCGCACTGACGAAACTCCTCAACTTCTTCCATCCTATGCCCCTAAGATCCCCCAATGTGGATATTGGGTCACTGGATAGTATTTCGACCCGGATCCCGGCAAATTCCGGGCATTCACAGAGATAGTGTTCCAAGGTCTCCTCGTCCTCCCCACAGGCCCTGCACACTTCCGAGTCCGCCCTACCAATACGGTGGAGATAGGCCCTAAGTGTCGAGTGTCCCGAGAGGATTTCCATCAAAAGACTCAGTTCCTTCCTACTGAGATTCAGAATTTCCCTCGTCTTGTCCTTGTCCTTGTCCGGGTTGCCCCAGAGAATATTTGTAGTCCTGCCAACACCCGCATTTTCCCAGATGGTCCTATGCATGGTGTCAGCCCAGTCCACCACCAGCTCCGCCTTGAGAGCACGAAAAGGTTTAGCGTTCTCCAAAGTGATTAATTCCAGGGACGACCCTGTCCTAGCCAAATCATTAGCCACTTCGTTCCCCGCTATACCACAGTGTCCCGGCACCCATATAATCTCAATGCGTCCCCGTGAAGAGAAATCGTTAATTTCCCCTTTACACCTGAGTATCGTCATTGATCCCACAGAGTCCGTAGATAAAGCCCGGATAGCCGCTTGGCTATCCGTGAAAATCACAATATCACCGGTCAAGCCCATGATATTCACCTGCTTAATGCACTCCGTAATCGCGGTGATCTCCGCCTGTAGTACGGTGTTATGGTCAGGAAGACGGAAGCATTTGCGTACATTGAAAGTCAGCGTTACAGAAGCCCAGACCCGTTTTCCCATCCAGTTTTGATCCATCCGTGTAAAAGTGGATCCCCCGGTTGGTTCCTCAAGAAGGTCCCATTTAACCATGGTTGCCTGTCGGGGATTAACGTGTCACAGAGCGTCGTGACAGACCTCTCTGAAATCCTGTCGCAGTCCCATTCAGGGACGCAATACCCTGGCAATTGGTCCAAAATAGTACGGTGCCCGGTAATATGGCCATTATTGTCCCATTCCCCGGTAGCCCTCAGCCGCATTATAGTCAATGCGGCCTCGTACTTCACCTGTACCTCAATTGGGCGAATTGCCAGAA
This sequence comes from Delia radicum, assembly GCA_021234595.1. Classification (NCBI taxonomy): domain Eukaryota; kingdom Metazoa; phylum Arthropoda; class Insecta; order Diptera; family Anthomyiidae; genus Delia; species Delia radicum. Next base: position 21,596,323 of record CM037852.1, on the reverse strand, counting down.
TAGTCTCGACAGCCCTAGTAGATGTGGTTCTCATTGCGCCACTAATGCCCAAACAGCATAGGCGCTGTATCTTCTGCAATAGTCCCACATACGAGCCAAATCTCATCGATGTCCACCATACTACAGATGCGTACGTCAGTATAGGTCTGACAACGCTAATGTATAGCCAGTGTGTCATCCTGGGATTCAGACCCCATTTAGATCCTATTGCCCTTCTACAGACGGCCCACGATATGTGGGCCCTCTTCACCCTTTCCTCAATATTGTCCCTCCAGGATAGTTTCCTATCAAGAACAACTCTCAGATACTTGACCCTATCGGAGATGTGAACCGTTTTTCCCAGGAAGATAGTATTGACATTTAGGCCCCTGGGCCTTGCCCAGTTGTACGCCAGTTCGAGTGCATAAGATGCCCTCCTACATAGATATCTCGGATTCTCCCCCCTTAAAAGTATCGCCACATCGTCTGCGTAGCAGACAGGTTGGAAACCTCACTCCTCAAGATACTATTAATCATTTCGTCCTATATTCAGTTCCTTAAAAATGTTGATAAATATATGTTATATTACTTTCAATATATATTGATGTTGAAATATGTTAGTGTGTACTTTTTCCGACTTGGAACGCATTATTTTATTTTGCACTGATATATATGGAAATAATGGTTTTGCTTAACGAACGTTTCGCATAACGACCACGCTTCTGGAACGAATTGTGTTCGTTAACCGAGGACCCACTGTAATTAACAAATAGAGAAAAAAAACAAATTTTGATAAATTTATTTTAATCCAACTAAAAATTGCGGTTCTATCAAATAAGGCCCCAATGAAATAATCAGTTCAAGGTTTTAAATCAACCAACAATATATTAGAAACAATCTGAAACTTTACGCCCGTATTCATAAAAAATCTTAATTCAGATTTCAAATACATTTTAACTAAAACACATTTTAAGCCTTAAAACTGCATTCGTAAACGAATATTAGCTTAAAATACTTTTAAATGTTAAGTTTTCTTCGATCTTATTTTATTTTATTCTTCTTAGTTTAAACGAGCTTAAGATCATTTATTTATTAATTATTTATTTCCAATATTTCGTCTCCACATTGAATGACTTTTTCAGGGAACAAATATTACAATATTAAAATATTTGTTCCCTGAAGAAGTCACCCAATGTGGAGACGAAATATTGGAAATAAATAATTAATAAATAAATGATCTTAAGCTCGTTTAAACTAAGAAGATTAAAATACTTATTTTAAACCTTGTGTAAAAGTTAATATTAGTTTATGATTACAGTTGTAAGGCTAAAATTTGTGTTTTAACTAAAATGTATTTGAAATCATGTTTAATATTTTTATGAATACGGGGATTAAAGTGTGCGCCTAAATAAACGTTAACAACACACATTTTTCTTTATAACTTTTTTTAGTGATTGATTTAAATATTTTTTATTTATCAAACTATGCTTGAAAAATATGTCAGATAGTAATATTTTTTGATTTATCGAAATCAGTTGCATAGTTGAGTTCACAATAAATAATCAAAAGCTAGTGCGTGGAAAAGTTATTTAAACTTAAAGTATTTTAAACTTATAATCCAAGTTGGACTTTCAAAAAAATCACAAAAAAGATACTAGTGTTCAGTCAGTTTATTGCAAATGTGGTAGTACAGTTTCACAAGAACCTAACAATTGGCAGAAAACCTGAAACTGGTAAAACAAAGAAACCCAGGAACTCTGCCAAGACCAAAAAGGTGGAGAAGATTTTGCGAGCTGATCCTAAGAGTTCTGGGGCGAAGTAACACGACGAGTGCATTGTTCGAAACATTTTGTGCGCCAAGTTAAACAAATTGTGGGGCTTAGTACAAAAAAGATCCGGATAGTAATGCTCAGAAGAATAGTGAAGCCAAAAAACAAGCAAAACTACTAAAAATGATTTTTTTTTCAAACATTTTAATGTTGTATTATGGACAACCAGAAAAGTTATGTATTTGCGGATTTTTCACAGCTTACCGAACTTAAAATTTATGCAGCGCATAGTCTTAGAGACGTTCCAGAATTATACCAAACCAAAAAACAATCGAAATTTAAAAAAAAAAAAAAAACTGGTCTCAAAAAATCTATTTCTAACTTTCGATATAAGTGGACAGAAAAATCACAACTGAAATTGCTTATGGGAGGCATAACAGAAAAATTAAAAAAAAAATATATTAAACGCTTAACTTTTATATAAGACGGGTACATCATATAAATCTGTATAAAATTTTAATCAATAAAATTTTGTATTTTAAACTATCGCTTAACCAGTGTTGCCAGAGGTAGGGGAAAATCCCTACGTGTAGGTTTTTTCGCTTAAAAATAGCAGCGTAGGGGAAAAGGTACAGATATTTTTAATTATTGGAAATGTATTTCCACTTAGAATACTATGTAGGTAACGACACTGCAAATGTACTTAAAAACAAATGAAATTTCAGTTAAAGAGAGGACGATTTACATTTCAGTATATTCAACTAACATTGTCAGTTGTTTTTTACTGTTCAAAATATGAACCACAATTGTAGTAAAAATTAATCAAATATGCAGTAAAAAATAAACAAACATTTATTTGTTTTATTTTTTAAATAAAAAAAAAACTACTGTATAAAATGAATGTAAAATCATAATACAGTAATTTGATGTGGTTTGTTTTTTTTTTAAAATGAAGTACATAACGCTCATTTGCTACAATAACGTCATAACTCAAAAATTTTGATTTTGTAGAAAACGAGTTTAAAGTTTTCAATTTACTCCCACCTTGAAGAAAAAATAACAACATTATTTTTCTCAAGAGGTGACTATTCAATATATTAATACGATTTTTTTACACAATATAAAGCATGGTATAACGAATGATTCTGCGTCATTATCTCAAAAATCATGTTTTTTGAGTTATGATGTTCTTGCAGCAAATGAGCGATATGTAGTCAAAAATTGAATTCCTTCTACAAGTGACTGTTTTTTTTTCACTTAAAAATAAAGATTACTGTAGTACAACTCAAACAACTAGAATATTAACAGCAGAAGTACGTTTTCCAAATTATGCAAATCTGCTAAAAATCTTGTGCCTTTTTCCGTAAAATAAGAGACAATATTTCCCAGAAAAAATTTTTTGACTTCTAATTTTGCATATTATCGATTAATTTAAACCTTAACCCACTAAGATCGTCTACAGAAGGTCATCACTAGAATCCTATTACAAATTTAAAATTTTTCAGTGGTTTAAGGTTTCACATTGGCTTGTCATTAGAAGTATTCTAAATAAGATTTTGTGGATGTTTTTCTACCTAAATAACTTTTTTGGTAGTTATTTAGGTATATAATGTTCCTTGGAAGTTGTTTTGCTGCATTGTATGAACAGCACACCCTTTATATGAGAAGACAATGTTAAAATAAACGATTTTTACTGGGTTTTAATAACGTTGAAAATAAAAATTACTTTTTGACGGAAAAAAAAAAACTATTTGAAAAAACTATTCTAAAATATATTTTTGAAAATTCAACATATTTTTTATTTTCAAATAGTTTTCAAACAATTTATCGATACTTTTCGAATATTCATTTTTTAATGTTCGAAAAGAATTGGAATTGGTCGTCGAAAGTATTAGAATTGCAAAAAAAAAACCTTATTTACACAATTTTCAAATAAATATTTTGCTTATAATATGCCAAATTCATTTAAAAAAATTTAGGAATTTTTGTAGGGGAACATAATTCTCGGATATAGGGAGAAAAGGGATTTTAAGAGTAGGTATTTTTTCTTTTAAATCCACTGGCAACACTAAGTCCCGGTTCACACACGGCAATTTTACTTGCGCAAGTTTTCTTCAATTCTCCTTTGTACTTGCTTTTGTGTTCGCACAGGAAAGTTTGTTTCAGCAATTTTCGTTTTCTTTAGTTCGTGTTGAAAATTGAGGATGACAAAACAAAACGGAATTGGAGTACGGGCAAGTCTGTACCCCCTTCCATTCTATTTTCCTCCCTCTTCTATAAACTCAAGACTTGCGCAAGTAAAATTGCCGTGTGTTAACCGGGACTAAGCTTAACTCAGTCTCTGTTAATGTGATTTTTTCTGTGGTAACATTAATTTGGGCTCACACTTTGTTCTGATAGTTACGCTAAGATTTCCAAAAAATTATATTTTTATTATATATTAATATGGAATATGTTTTAAATATAAATCAAAAAAAAAAAAAAATATTTTTCTTAAAATTTTCATGAAATTTTCTTTTTCAACTTAAGTTTTACAATAAACTTTTAACATTATTTTATAAATTTATAAAAAAGCAAATCAAAAACCTAGAAACCTAGTTAAGAAACAAATAATATAAACCCCTTTGGTTTACTTTATAGAAAAAAACAAAAACTAAATTAAAACATTAACTAATCATAAACATATAACATATTTCATTTCCTCTCGTTTCCCACATAGGCATTGATATCATACAAATAGCAGAAAAACAAGTGTTATCCTCGGCCTCAATTGTTGGCATTGCTGTGGGTGGCGTATTACTATTACTGTTTATCATTGATTTACTATGTTGTGTAATCGTTAATATGGGTGTTATGGCCAGTATGTGTAGGCGCGCCAAAAGATCACCCTCCGAAATTGATGAGGAAGCTAAACTGGGAAGGTAAGCTAAATAGCAATAACTACTTTGTTCTAAAAAATTTTTTTTTTTTTTTATGTTATGGAGAAAAACTTTTGATCCGTAATTTCGTTTAAGAGTAGTTTATAAGATCATATAATATTGCACTAAAAATGTATTTTAAATAAATTTTCTTTACTTTTTCTATTCTATTCTAAAAGTGTTAAATTAACCAAAGCCAAATTCAATAATCAGGATTTAAATTATCATTGGGTATTTCAAAGACCCAAATCTTTAATATATAATCGAAATTCATTAACATTGATTTAAGTTTTAGTTTTTTTTTTTTTTTTTTTTTGTATAATTTTAAATTAATTTTTAAAAACTAGTGCAATATTAAATGATTTTGTTTTTCTTTGGATTAAATCCCTAACCCTTTTACTAAATCCCCTAAGTCATGGTTCACACACGGCAATTATAATTGCGCAATTCTTCTTCAATTCTCCTTTGAAATTGCATTTGTGTTCACACAGGAAAAGTTTGTTTTAGCAATTTTCGTATATCAACCCGCAGTGTTGAAAATTGCGGATGACAAAACAAAACAAAACAAAACGGAATTGGAGTACGGGCAAGTCTGTACCCCCTTCCATTCTCTTTTCCTCCCTCTTCTATAAACTCAAGAATTGCGCAAGTATAATTGCCGTGTGTGAACCTAGTCAAATATTGTTTTTTTTGTTTTTAAATATTAAGTATTTGTACTTTAGTTATTTTTTTTTTCAATATATTCCCTATTTTGAGTTGTTTTTTTAAAAGTCATCATCATTCATTTCATTTTCCCTGTCAAAATCCAATACTCAAAATTCATTTATCGTAAAATATAAAATCATTTATACCTACAAAAAAAAAAACAATACCACAAATCTAACCAAGCAGTCTTTATGGTTGGCGTTTCCCGCTACCTTATTGCAGTGGCCAGCTGGTTAAGGAGCCACCACCATCACCGTTACCTTTACCACCTCCCGTTAAATTAGGTGGATCACCAATGACATCACCATCGTACGTAAATCATATGCTACTCTACTACTACTCTTTCTCATTCTAAAACAATTTACATAAAAATATTTATATAGTAGAATACTAATCCTTAACATAAAACTATCATTTAATTTAAACTAATCATATCATATAATTATTCCTTTATTTAATTTAGAGAATTTTTAGAAATTATTAAGTTATAGCTTTTAAAACTCAGTTAGAGCATGTTAATTTTGGTAATATATACTAAAAAAAAAATCAGTAAAGTCAGCAATATTTTTGCTGGAAGGATCCTAGCAGAAAAATTGATAATATCAAAAAAAAAATAGTAAAATTAGCACAAATTTTGCTGATTTTAGCAAAACTATCCTCCCAGCAAAAATTATGCTGTCTTTACTGACATTTTTTTTTAGTGTAATAAATTTACAGTTTTAAATAAATCCTCAAAATAATCTTCCGATTCTATAAAAAGGAAAATTTAAATTAGAATTTTCCACCGTTTTATATAAAAAAAAATAAATCTCAAATTAAAAGTGTTAAAATATTTGAAAATAATCCAGGGACCGTAATCATTATGAGTTTTATAATAAAAATTACACAATAATGATTATGTTATGAGTTTTAATGATTTTCTTCAATGGTAATGATTATTTTTGAGTAATAATAAAAAAATCAGCAATAATCATTATTTTTGAGCAAAAAAAAATAAAACTCAAAAATAATCTTTATTTATGATTTTTATTTTTTTCGCTCAAAATAAAACTCACTTAAAAAAATAAAACAAAATAAAACTCACTTGATTTTTGATTCAAAAAAACGAGCAATAATCATTATTTACGGTCCCTGAAATAATCTTCATAATATTTATAGTGTCCGACCGAACAGTTCGGCCAGAAAATGCATTTGTTCTGTATTCGGTATTTTAAAGCATTATGGACAAATTTGTCGGATGGATGTTTATTGGGCTGATTAGATACTATTTTGAGTGTCAAATTTGAAGAAAAGTCTGTAGTTAAGCAATGAAGAAGAAAAGTCTGTAGTTAAGCAATGAATTCACTGTTCGGCCTCAGAAAGTTCGGCCAAATTGAAAATAGTTCGGCGGCCGAACTTTTAACTTTATAGCTAAACTTCGGCTTTTCTCTGTAGTTAAGCAATGAATTCACTGTTCGGCCTCAGAAAGTTCAGCCAAATTGAAAATAGTTCGGCGGCCGAACTTTTAACTTTATAGCTAAACTTCGGCTTTTCTCTTAAATTTTATACACAAAATCGAATTAAATCGGCGTAACAAACATGTTTCCAATACCAAAATTTGTCATCATTGCCTCTAGATATCAAAAAAAACCAACAAAATATAGTTTTTTGGCCGAACTGTTCGGTCGGACAATAAATATTTCCTTTGCTAGAAATTTGTAAAGAGTAATTTTTTTAAAGCTTTCGGATTTGATTTGAAAAAAAATACATAAAATTTAGAGAAATGTATAAAATCTTTATTTGAGTCAATAGAACGATCAATATAATTCAATGTTTAAAGATGATTTCATGTAAATGTTGACCGCGTCTACGCCTGAAATGGTTCATACGCTGGGTCCAATTTTGGCATACTCTATCCAACATATCGGCCGGTATCGCACGAATAAATTCTTCAATATTGGCTTATAGTGCGTCAACCGTTGCGGGCTTGTCCCTACAAATTTAAAAATATAGACATGAGCCTTAACATAGCCCCTCAAAAAAAAGTCTAAAGGCGTTAAATCGCACGATCTAGGCGGCCAATCTACCGTACCCAAACGTGAAATAAACTGTTGGAAACTCTTGGAAACTTTTTCTAGCAAATATGTAAAAAATCACTGAAAATGATAAAAAAAGCACTTCCAAATCCTGATTTTTAAAGAGATTATTTATTTATTAATTACCACCTCAAATTCAGGTAATTATTGACAGAAAATGTACTTAAAATAAACTTCTAATGTTATAAAAAGAAAATTTTATCACTGAAAATTACAAAAAAAAAAAATTCCAAACCCTGACTTTTAAGAGATAATTAATTGATGGAGTTTATAAATGATATCGTCTCACATTGAACTTATTATTAACAGAACATTTGTATGGAAAATGTTGTGATAATACAAGAGTTAATGCACTAATGTTGAAGACAACTAAAACCGCGTTCATGTAAAAGAGTATTGAAATTTAAATAGAAACAACTAAAAGAAATATCATGCTTTCAAATAGTCATCACAAATTAAAAATTATTTTCTTAACCAAATCCACATAGAGACGGAGGAGATTAGAAAAATAAACAAAAAATCTAAAAATAGAATATTTGTGTTTGTTAGTATTGGTCACTTCTGAGTATAATATACAATAATAGAAAAGCTAATAGTTAAGAAAAAACTGCAAATATTAAATATTTTTTTACAGTTTTTTTGGTTTTTATACACAACGAGATTATTTTTATTTATTTATTTAAAACGAGCTTTCAACCTCCGTATATTTACAAAAATTAAGCAAATCAAACATATTAGCTAGGTTGATACTAGTATTTTGATCTGGCTAAAGATCTCATCAGAATCCGAAGTTTTAGAAAAGCTAGAGCGTCCAGAATTGGCAGAGCTTTAACAAAAAACCTATTAATAAACAATTTTGCTTCATTCTTGCCCTATGGGGAATGAGACCGGTTCTGAGTGTGCCACATAATCGGTCTCTTCGTGCCAGAGACCGGTCCTCTGCTAAACCCTACCCTATGTAAACAACTGGCAACTTTAACATTGGCTTGTCAGAGGAGGGGGTCATTTGTCCTGCTTTAAACCACATAGTGGCATGCCAAACGACTAACCAAAGATGGCCATACCACAAGACTGTCGCAAAAGGACCATGTCGTATAAAATAAACGAAAACTAAACAGCTTGCAATAAGTAAAATTCTGGCCAACTGGCTTTTTCGTGTTAATAAGCATTCTGGTTAAGTGGTATGTCCTCCCATTACCAGTCACATTATCGGTAATTTTAGGACAATTGACACTGCTTAACTCACTTCAGTATTAAATTATACCAGTCCTGTGATAAGTCCTTGTTTAACCAGTCACTTTTAGGTCAATTGACACCTCATTCCCCATAGGCTGTCTTCTTAGTAATCCAACATGAGGCTAGCGTCTTTTCCTTTTTGTCAAAATTCAGCTTTTTGAGGAGATAATTTTTTAATTATATTTTAAACTGTAAATTTATATAGTTAGTACGCTTAGTTGATATAATTTAAGTAGTTTTTAAATAATTTTTTCGTTAACATTTTCAAATTTATTTTAAAAATCAAACTTTCTTCTTTTTTCTCCCATTTCTAGAGATGAAAAAGAACCTTTACAAACTCCTACTGGCAGCATAAAACAAAATTCTACTATAGAATTTGATGGCAAATTTGTGCATTCACGAAGTGGTGAAATCATTGGTAAAAACTCTGCAGTGTAAATCTGCAGAAACATTATTTCAAAATGATTCGAATTATAATGCAAAAGAAATCTTGAGATTTTCTTAAAATATATTTTGGGAATAAATTATGCTTCATTATATACTCTATATATATATACATATATATATATACATATAAATTACTTTAACTTCGATGTAATGTTAAGTTTTTTTAAGCATACCAAGAAAAAGAAATCATTTTTAATTTTATTTAATACGTTTATCATTAAACAAATTTCCTCATTAGTTAAAGTAAAATATAACAAAAGAAACAAATTAATGTTTTTAGTATTAAAAAACTGAACAGAACAAATTTCATTACACTGTGAGACAAATGGTAGGGGTCAGTGATCGGGAAGGGTCTTAACTACCGGAGAAAGTTATATCGGTAAAAGAAGTTATACATGTCCCTGCGTTTCGCTGGGTCACGTCTAGGAATCGAGATATATCGATTTGAAGTTAGTAACTATCATATAGGAGAAATTGTCACCTTTGGTGGTCTTTTTTTTGACATAACTCGAGAACCACTAGTCCGATTTTGCTGAAACAAATTTAACCTTTACATAACCTTTAAACAAAATGAGACATAGATCATGAAAATCGATGGACGCGTTTCGGTTTTATTCACAATTAAGTAAAGGTATGAATTTTGAGCATATCTCGAGCAAATTTTTGAAATTCATACCTTCACTTAATTGTGAATAAAACCGAAACGCTTCCATCTAAGTTTCATGATCTATGTCTCATTTTGTTTAAAGGTTATGTGACTTTACGTGAAAGTAATAGGACTTGACACTGTTTTTACCGTTTTGGATTTTTTATGAATTAAAAATAAAAAAATTCAATTTTTTAGGCAAAAAATATTTTTTTTCTTCATACATTTATTTATAACTGCGAAACTGTTGCTTATGTAGCGAAACGTTGTATGAACAGATTAAAGGAATTGTAATTCCTAATTTTTTTAAATTTGTTTTAGCAAAATCGGACTAGTGGTTCTCGAGTTATGTCAAAAAAAAGACCACCAAAGGTGACAATTTCCCCTATATGATAGTTACTAACTTCAAATCGATATATCTCGATTCCTAGACGTGACCCAGCGAAACGCCGGGACACGTATAACTTCTTTTTTACCGATATAACATTTCCCGTTGGTTTCATCCCATCCCGATTTTTACTGTCGAATAGTGTTATTATCATTCATTTATTGCCTTAATTTATTTAATGAGTTTTTGTTTTTTGTTTTTTTTTTTAAATAAGTAGTCATAATTTGTTTTAAATAGAGTTACAAATTTAAAAATTACAATAATGTTATGATTATTATTATTTTTTTTTTTATTCCATGCCATGCCATTTTTATAAGTTAAAAATTCGTGTTTATTAACTTTAGATATTTTTTTAAATATGACAATTTTTGATATTTACAAAAGTCTATCTAAAAAAGTTCAAATCTACATGACATTCATTCAAACACTCATAAAATCTATAATATATTTGGAATTTATTCTTAATTACTGGTTAAATTATAGATTTTTTTGTATTAATTTTGGAAAGATGACAATTTCAGACAAGTTTTAATTAAATTTAAGAGCAACGTATACCAAACTTAATATTAACTTAATTTGTTAAAAAAAAGTATTTAATTTAAATTAAGTAAAAATAATTCAATATGATATCAAACAGGCGCGGAAAATGGGACATTTTTGTTTTTTTTTTTTTTTTGTTATTTATTTCAAATTTAAGAACCAAACCTTTAACCCTCTAACCGGCCTAAGCTTTTTTGGACTGAAATTTATTCCACTTGTTCGGCACGAGAAATAAGTAATATTTTGTTTTAGCGAAATTTTTTTTGTTGCCTATTTTAGGCGATTTGGGTCAAAATAGGTTTAGAGGCTATCTCAAAAACTAACCTATAAAATTTAAAAAGTTAAGGCATAAATTATTCTTCTTGCAAAGATATAACAACAGTCCAAAAATTAGCCGTTTTGAGCTTTTAGATAAAAAGATATGGCGATTTTCGTTTTTCGAAGAACGCGAAATCGAGCGAAAACGAACCTTAACTTTAATATATATTGACGAAACTTTGAAGCTTTGATAGTGTTACCAAATATAATATTTCTGACAAATTTCATAAAAATCAGTCCACTCGTTTTCCGGATAAGATGATGTCCTTTATATGTATCCTTTTAAAGTAATGTATGTCCTTGGAACAAACTTAGAGTATTTTCCAAAAGTTTAAGCTTTAATCTTCCTTTGTGTGGAATATGAATGGTTTCATGTTAACAGAAATGTGTTTTAAGGACTTAAGGACAAATTGTGGTTGTTTCAAAATATTTTTTTTTTTTTAAATTACTGAAAATTTTAACTATAACGCTTTCTCGCTTCCAAACCATGACATGTACACAAAACATTACTTCGCAAAATATGTGGCTAACTTCGTTCTCTATCGATATAGCTTACATTTTTATAATAAAACACTTTTTTGGCGAACTTATGGCCAATTTAAAAACACCCCGCCTAGAGGCGGGCTTGCCGGTTAGAGGGTTAAGGCCAAATATGGTTCAAATACTACTGCATTATCAAAAATTACAAATCAAGAGAGAAAAAAAAACGAGTATTTATAAAAAAAAACAATTTCTTGAAACTAAAAAGTTATATAATTAACCTAAATACTAAAAACTAAAGGCCCTAACTAGCTTATAAGAGAAATTTATATAAAAAAATTATAGTCGGTGATGGAAACCCTCGTAAATGGAAAAGGGGGGGGGGGGGGTAAATTTATCAATTAAAGAGCATCAAAATGCGGTTTAAGTTTACGATTAAATTTGGTATCTGTGAACGCAAATAATTTTAAATCTATGGGAAGGATATTCCACACCCTAGTTATGAAAAGATCTTTCATATATAGATGAGGATATACGGTGACATATTATCTGAGGGTTTCTACTTGATCTAGAAAATCTAAAATCATCTCTAATGTACTCAGGAAAATTTCGCATAACGACTTTTCGAAAAAGTAACAAAATTCTCAATTTAATAAAATTCTCAAAACAAAACCCAACAAAGTCCATTACAAATGGAGACACATGATCCCTTAATCTCAGTTTATAAATATATCTAATAATACGGTAAAAAGTAAGATGCAGCCTTTCCTCCCCCAAAATAAAGTTTTTCCAAACAAAAATGTGAAAAAAAATTAAAAAGTTAATTAAAAATACTCTAACTTCCCTCCTCTAACCCTTTTCCAGGATCCGCGACTGTATCAAATTAGTTTTAATATTAAAATTAATGTTGTTTCTGCTTGATTTCTGTGTGAAATTATTTAAAATGATAATTATTTAAAATGATTATAATTTGAAAATCTTAATTCATTCAGAATTTAAAGAAAATTTTTGTTGATGTTTTTCTCTTCAGTTTCTTTTTAAGAAATTCTCACACTTTCGCTTAAATTTAATATAAAATTTTAGTAGATTTTGTCATTTTATATTAACAAATTTTAAAAACTTATAAAATTTAACAGTAATTAAGGTTAAATTCCTAAGCAACCACTTAAATTAAATACATAAGTAAATTATATTTAATATTTTATAAATATTTTATAAACTTTAACCTCAATTTCGTACTTTTTTGTGCTTAAAAATCTTTTAAATTGATTAAAAAATATTTAAACAAATTAATTGCAAAATTATTCAAAATTTCTTTACCAATTATATTAAAGTTTAACTAAAAAGTATGAAATTTGGGTTAAAACATATTATTATGGCTATAACAAAAAATGTTGTATATTGTATTGAGTTCGGTTAAAGGGTTAAACAAAAAAAATACAACGCTGTTTAAAATTTATCTACAATAAGGCAGTGATCTTAAGCTGTATTCACTACACAAAAAGTATGGATATTCATTTAAATGAGTAAATTGCTTGTCAACATATAGCCCGGTTTTTAAAATAAACGGATTTATTATTGAAATTGAAGGGCTTATTGTAAAAACTTGATATGCCACATTTAATTTTTGGTTAGTTTTTGCCTCTTAAAAAGTGAATAAATTTAGGAAATATGGCTATTACAGAACTGTTATACTCTATATACGTGTAAAAAGTGTTTAAGCAAGGCTTAATTCAAAATTTAATCAATGGATGTCTAGAAAACAGCGAAAACTAGAAAATTGTAAAAGTGGCTTATCAAGTTTTTACAATAAGCTCTTCAATTGTTTTGTGTTTCTTTAAAAATTCCATATTTTGACATTTAATTTGAAATGAAATTTATTTTTATTTCAATCTAACACATATTTGACAATATAATGAGAAGAAAAAAAAAATAAAATGCAAATACCTCAATGAATTAACAAAAATATATTTTTTAAATCTATTTTAGATTTAGCTTTTTTATTTAATTCCAGAAATTACATTTTTTGTAAAATTTAAATTTTTTCTTTCACATTATTAAAGCAATTAAGTGTTAGATTTCGATAAAAAAAATATAATTTTTATTAAATTAATACAAAAACTAGAAACTTTTTAACGACATTAAATAAATCCGATATTTGAAAAACACACACAGAGAAAAATTTCGGTATTTGCCAACTGAAATATTGTTACTAAGACTCAAATAAGGTTATTACGAATTTCAGTCGGTTGGTACACTTAACATTAGTTTTACAACAAAGATCGGTTGATTAAAACTAAATTTTAGTTGTAACACCCAAATATATTCAAAAATCTAGTGTAAATATCGTTGTACTAACTGAGTTTATAAGTTGTTACAATTAAAATACACTTTGAAATTCTTTTGGCACTTTATTTCTTTGTGTGCAGGTCTATTAATTTAATATTGTAATGAATTTGTTGCAAAATAAATGTTAAAACTACACTAAGCGGGAACATTATTCGCTTGAATTTATATAAAAAAATTGAACATAAATACATAATAATTTTGCCAAGACTGCTGAAATACTTAAAAATTTAATATCATATTATTTTACCTTCAATTGATCTTTTTTTTTTACTTAAATTAATTTTTAGCTAAAATATTGGTACTTAAATTTTTTTTTTTTGACAAATTGACAAGACTAAATTTTATTTTAATTTTCTACATTAATTTTCATTAAAAAAAAAAAAAATAATGATTAAATTTAAGTGTAAATTGTGGCTTATGTGAATAAAATTTCAGCTAATAAGAATATATAAAAAAAAAAAATAAAATAAAAATTTAATAAAACAGAAATAAATATATAGAAAAAAATGCTCAATATATATAAAAAAAATAAATCATCCAAAGTAAAAACTACATATTTTCTAAAAAAAAAAGAAAGATATAAAAAATTAACAAATATATTCCTATAAAATATAAATACCCACAAATTTTCAAAAGTTTTGCATTAAATCTTAAAAATATAATAAAAATTTGTATAAAATCAAATTATAATTGAGGCCAAAATAATAAAAACCAAACAAAATACAAATTTCAGCTAAATTTTTAGGTTTAAAATCCATAAATAATTTTATAATTTTTAAATTATTAAATTATTATTTTAACAAAAAACTTGTATAAATTATATTAAATAAAATAAAGCGTAAATAACAATTTAGGTTAATTAAATAATAAGTAAATGTATTTATTAGTACTGTAAGTTTAATATATTATAAAACATTTTCCACCACAAAATATACAAACAAAATAAACAAAAATTCAGTAAAACATTATTTTAAAAAAAACATATAAAACATAAATATGTATTTTAATTTTATTTAATTGCAGTTCATTTTAATGTTTCCACATTTTTTATGTATAATTTGCCTAAAAATAGCAAGCGCCTTTTAAGAGCTTTTTTACATACATAAAAACCCCATATACATATATTTAAAATCCCATTAAAAAACTATATGAAAAAAATTAAAATACCACAAATAAAACATTAAAATGTTATTAAAACAAAGAAGAAAAAAAGCGTAAAACAAACATTGTACAAATATTATTTGTCGTCGATATAAATTAAATTTACAATTCATATACAAATTCATATATAAACTATAAGTGTATAAATAATTTAATAAAAAATATTATTTAAATTCATGTCGAATTTACTATAATATGCAAGAACAAAAAAAAAATACTTAAAATAAAACATATAACAATAATAAAATGCATTTAATTTTTCAAATTATGTTTATAATATATTTATGGAAAATAAAAGAGTTTACAAAAAAAATAAATTAAATTTGTAGCTTTTTTATTCCACATTATTATTTTTTTCTTTTTGTGAAAAAAAAACATTAAATAAAAAAAATATAAATGACTTCAAAAAAAAAAAATTAAATAAACAATGGTTTTATTACAAGATTGTAAGTACGAATTTGCAAGTACATATTTTAAAATATCTTTCACTATATTTTAGAAACTTTCATTTTTAATGCATATTACATATAAATTTTAAAAAATTATTTTCAAAACTTTGATATTTATAATTTGTAAAATACAAGCTTGCTATACTTTACTTAAGGTTTGGTTACAGCAGGTGCGGATATAGAAAACATTTGTAACGGTCCGTCATTGATGGATTTTCAACTGATTTGACTCCGTTTTATAAACGCCATAACGGTCCGTAAATGTTCTGTTAATGTTTGAATCATAATTCCGTAATTAATGTAAAATCCGTAGAATTATTTTTGTATTGTTGTCCAACTTTGATTTTTTTAAGATTTTCTATATGAAAAATTAATTACTTCATATTTTGTGATTCTTTCTGTGTAGCAATGTTCAACACAGATCCAACTATTTATTTTTACATCAGTGTGAATAGCTTTAATATATATATATATATAACAGTTTATAGCTTCCAATGTTATCAAAAATGTACAGCAGTGGTTCTTAAACTTTATTTCAACAGAATGTTAACTCTGGTTTAATGTCCAAACAATCTCTCACACTCTGGTGTAGTCTCGGCTGCTTGATGATCTACAAAGTATCAAACAAAAATTTGTACATTACGAGAACATCAAAACAAATTAATTCGCATTTTAAAGTGTTATGTACAGAAATATAAGTGTAAATTAAACGATCAATTATGTGGGAAGTAAGAATACAACTTCTGCAAGTGTTAATATAATTGTATTTATGGTGGCCTTACTAATGGTGGCACATCGTACTGGCAGGACTTGTGATGGACCTGCTAACAAGCCATGTATGCTGAGCTTTACCACCTAGGCCACAGCAAAAGGCCAAATTGACCAGGTGAGTTGGCAACAAGTAACACACACTGGGGAATTAAAATATTGATAATGAATATAGAACTTAAAACTATTGACCCGATTGGTATGAATCAGACATGGGCGCCGTCAATTACATTTCACAATCATTGAGTTGGCTACAAGTAACAAACACTGGGGAATTTGAAAAAAATATTGGTAATGAATCTAGAACTTTAAACTATTGATCCGATTGGTATCAATCAGACATGGACGGCGTCAATTACATTTCACAATCATTGACTTGTGAAATTTTTTAGTATCATTAATAATTTCAGAACTACTCTCACACTGGTGGGCTTTAAACGCTTCCTTATGAAATTTGTAAAATTTTCAATACCATACATGGGGATTAGTAACAACATCTCTGTATTTAATTACAGGGCAATTACTACACCCAATTACATATAATTTTAGACGTAAACAAGTAATTGCTCTGTAATTAAATAAACAAATTTTGGTATTGTGCCACATGTCTGGTATGGGCAAATTTGAAAACTTTTCAAGAAAACGTTTAAGCCAACAAGTGTTAGCGTAGGTCTAAAATTATATGACAAATTTCATTAGTGAATGATTGTGAAATGTAATTGACGCCTCCCATGTCTGGTATGAATCAACTTGGAAATAGTTAAAGAAGTGTTAATCATTTGAAATATTGTCATTGGGTAGCCCTTTTTTTAGTACGGTACACCCCGTACTACAGGCTGTCGAAGTTGAAAAATTCATCTATAAAAAATCTGTGCTAAACTGCACTTTATGGTGCATTCCTAAAAAAAGTATGTAAGCCCCTGTAGAATTAAAAATATTTTTTTCTATTATCGGTTAAGGGGGCCGGAGCCCTCCAGGCCCTAAAAACCGATACAGCTAATAACATTTAACTGTGGAATGAAAGGAAATTTCCTCAGGATTTCAAAAATGAAATTTCTTTCATAATTCACTATAGGTGACTCCCTCTAGGTCTTACCCTAGGATCCTATAATAACTATTATTTATTTATTACAATTAACTTATAAGTTAATTTGTAGTATAAAGAGCAATAGCTTCTAAGGCTTTCAGCTCGTCCTTAATTAAATAAATACAGTTCTAAATAAAATTGTAGATGTTGGATTTCTTAAGAAAATCAATTATAGTATTAATGTTATCAAAGGTGGGATCGGAGATGAGGTTCAAGGAATTTTTATCCTTAAAAATTTGTTGGCTTATGCTTTGGTGTTGTGGGTAGTGGGATAGAAAATGTTCGGGATAGTTAGGATATGTAATGTTACAATTGCATATTTTTATGTTAGGGATCTTAAGAAGGGGTCCGTCTATGTGTGTATCTGTTATGACCTAGACGAATTCTTAGGAATTTGGTTATATCCCTTCTGGTCAGTTTGTTAATGTTACCATTAATAAATTGTTTTATATTGATCCTATCCTGGTTGATGACCTTATACCAGTTTGATGTCATATTATAAGTTTTGTCTTTTTCTGTGTAAATAGTTCTTGATATATTTTGAAGGTATTTTGTGTTATAATTACACGTAGTTACTAGGAAGGATAGTAGTGCATTTTGTGCTGCTCTGTCGACATCTTCGTTTCCAGATATGTTGCAAGGGACCCCAATTAAGGTTAGATGAGTTTGTCTATGGATTAAAGAGTTTCTAATGTAAGAAGCATAAGGATTGTTGTTATATATGTTTAATATCATTTTCAATGCGGATATTGCATATTTTTGAATCTTGTTTTCAACAAATTTAAATGCTTGGTAAATTGCTATGAGTTCGGCAGAGAGGATTGAACTATATGGTGGTAAAATTTAAGTTCTAATGGTGTCCTTATCAGTTGTAACGTTATAGCATACTAAATTTTCTGATTTTGATCCGTCTCTTAAAATGAATCTATGGAAAGGTAGATTTTCTCGAATTTCTTCGAACAAAGTTTGGAATTGTATGTGGTTGTGTTGATCCTTTTTAAAAGTATGAAGTGTAAGATTTATATTGTTCTGTTTTAGTAGCCATGGTGGGTATTCTTTGGAACTGGATTTTAGGATCTTTGTGTTCAGTTCCAGACTGTTACAGTCTTTTTTTTAAATTTAAGATAAAATGGATAGGAGTTTTGGAATTACTTTTGCTTTAGTTATCTTGTGCATGTTAAAGCTTGGTGCTTTATTGGGATTGTTACAAAATGCACGAGATAGTTTGGTCAACGTTATATTTAGTTGGGTTTCTAATGCAGGTATGTTAGATTCATATAGCATGTTGTTGCAGGGGTTGGATCTAAAAGCATACAGAAAGCTTCTTACAGCCGAATTCACTATTATGTTAACTTTGTTAAACTTAGCTTTAGAAGAAAACCCAAAGAAAGGCAGGTAATACCTTATTTTTGATATTATCAGTGCAATAACTAGTTCATCAGTGTAATAACTAGTCCATCAACTATACATTGCTTTAGAATACAGAAAACGTATTAAAAAAGAGGGCAATTTTCAACAAAAAAATTAAAATTCGCACTTTTTTAATATTCCGCATTTTTATCCGCCAATTCGAAAAGAGGCATGGGAAGGAGTAGGAATGTTTAAAAAAAACTTCCACAATTCTTTTTCCTTAAAAATCTAAAACAAACCATTTTTTTTTTAAAATTTTGATCAATTTCTATATTATAAAATTATAGAAAACTAAATTTTTTTAGCAAGAAATCTAATTTTCAATTAGAAAAAAAAACACGGAATCGGAGATTGTTTATTATAAAAAAAACTTAGAATCGAAAACCTTTTTTGTATCAAGAAGCCTTTAATTATGGCCATTCAGTTTTATTCCCACATTTTAAATGAAAAATTTTTACTTTCCATAATTTTTACTAAACCCAATTAAATTAGATTTTTTTATTGCTAAAAAGTTTTTCCATATTAAAAATTTTGCAAGACTAAAAGCTGGACTAAAAAATGTTGAAACGAAAGAACTTCAAAAGCTTTGTAATCAATAAAAAACTCTGGAAATTCTGTGAACATTTTTCCAATTTAATTAAAAAAAATATAACTACAAATTGTTAACTTTTTATGTGCAAGAATTCAGCTCAAATGAAAATATCTATACTCAATAAAGTGACACATATTTTTCTCATGAGCACTTTTGAACTAAATCGACCTAAATTCTAACTTAAAAATAATTAAATAGTTTTAATTACAAAAAATGTTGTGACTCTTCATGTGTAGCAATCAAAGATTACATTGAACTCAAGCTCTGATTCTTCTTTTAACAACAAACACATTCATCATACACATTAAAATAATTTTTGTATAGGTTTACGAGGTATGTCCAACACATTCTCACTGCACTGACAGCTAATGTCAAAGAGTTTGAGATCTATGTGGTCTATGGTAGAAATTTTCAAGTCAGATCAAGCTATTTATTTTTACATGAGAGCTGCATTGCCACTTTTTGAATAATTATTAAAAAATGGGAGTTTAGACATTTGTTGGATAATTTTTGAATAATGACATTATGTGTTACTTCTGTGTAATTTCACTTTTTACAGAAATTTTCATATTTTTGCAAATTTCTGGCTAATATTTGTTATTTGCACATTACACACGGTAAATGTGTAACTTTCACGAATACATGAGACATGAGTCCCAAAGCTAAAAAAAAATTAGTCAATATTTGTTGTGAAACATTTGCCCCAAATTATCCAAAGTTTCTGCTAAATTACTTAAATTTGATCAAGGATAGCTTTACGACACTTAAGAATGACAAAATCGTTGCTTTATGTTTTATTTCAGTTTCAAGTACCACATTTTGCCAATATTTTGCGATAATATTTCCAAATTCCGAATAATATATTTTTCCCTGCGTGCCAAAACCATTTAAAAAAGCTGCGAAAGAGTTATATTTCGGTATTATATTATGATTTTATTTTTATTACGTCTCTACCTAGTGCAAAATTTGTTCGCTGTAGTGAACATTAGAGAAAAAGTTATCATAAGTTTGCCTTTGATCAGACAAAAATTTGGTTTAAAACAAGAGATTCGATCTAAAGGTCCTCAAATTGTGTATTTATGATATTTTTTTCGATTAAACATTTTGAAATTTTATTAAAAAAATAGAATTGTTTGTGTAATTTCATATGGTTTTGGATAATTTTTAACTACTGTTGTGTAATATTTAGTTTTACTGGTGGCAGCACTACATCAGTGTGAACAGCTATAATTTAATTATAACGGTTTATAGTTTCCAATGTTACTAAAACTGTTAAAAATGTTAACTCTGATTAAATATTGAAGCAATATGGCAACTCTTACTACTGTACAGTGATGCTCCCTTTTTTAAAGCAAAACTTGCACTTTTATCAAAATGTCTACTTTTTCAACTAATTTATGGGGGTAGTCCATAAATAGTCCTATTTTAGGAATAAAATAATAAATTTGACTTCCTTAGTGGTCAGAAAATGTAGAAGATAAAAAACTTATTATTTTTAGTACAAATTTATAGCAAACATCAATTGAGAACAATTTTAAATTATTTTGTATGATAAATTGTCAAAATCTGTATACGCAGATATTATCGAAGTGCTTGGTAATTATATAATTACATAAGTTTCCAGTTAGTTTTAAAATTTCTTGTATAATATATGCAATTCTTTAGTAATTTTTTACGAGGCTTGTATATGTTTTACAAAAATTTGTAAATATTTTACTAAAACTTTGTAAAACTAACTTGAAACTTATGTTAGTGTGTAATTACTAAGCACTTCGATAATATTCACTCTGTTTTTTTTCTGCGTGTACAGAAAAGTAATTTTTATGGCCTAAAATTTTTAAAATTAGCTGAAATTGTATCAAAATTAAACGATTTATGAGAAAAAAAATAAAAAAGAGCTAGGGAAGAAGCGAAAAGAACCAACCTATTGCCTTTTTTAGGAAACGCGCTGAAAGAAAATAGTGAAAGTTATTGGTAGTACAAAAGCGCTGAAAGAAAATAGTGAATGTTCTTGGTAGTACAAAAGCGCTGAATCTAGAGCTAAAAGCGCCAAATTGGCATAGCTGCTACCACAATTTGACATTTCATTATTCTTGGGCAATCTAGTTAGTTTGATGTGCTCTCCATCTAGTTAAATTGATCTTAATGAACTAGGTCGCTCTTCTAGTTCAATCGATCATTGACAAGTTCGTCCAATCGTTCGTAAAGGTACCCATACACTACGCAATATTGTGCAACTTTTGCTATTGTGCAAAATAGTACCAGTGTGTATGTCTTATCGGAAGGTTGCACAATATATTGAAAAAAATCAAAAAGGTTTTGATTCTTATTGCGCAACCAAGAAAGGTGAGAAATATTTTATAGTGTGTTGGTCACTTTGTTCAATTTTTATATCCCTCCACAACAGAACATAAGGGTGGTGTCATATTTTGTGCACAAGTATTTTCAATAATATTGGGTGTTACCCATACACACATAAGATCGTTTGTTTGAAAATTTTTAAGCAAATTATTCATATTAGACACTTCTTTTTAACATTAAAAAAATTGAGCTGGCAACATTAAAAAAAAATTAACTCAAAGCCAACAAAGAAATTAAATACTACTCAAATGACAAAAAAGAACGACAATAGCGAAAGACCTAAAATAGCTGAAGATTATTACGAACTAGCTCACTAGGTCAAGGGAAAGACTAGTTCGATTGAACTAGTTCGTTCACGAAATACACAACTCTACATTTCATCATATATCTTTTTGTCATAAGTTTTGTTTACTTTTTTTTATCACCAAAGCGACATGGTTTTTCTATTTTAAGTTCTATAACATTCACTACAAGAACAAAAAATAATTAATTAGTACGTTAAAGTTTTATGTAAATAAATATAAGTGTAAATTCCACAATCATGTCGGAAGTAAGAATACGACCCCGGCAAGTGTTAATATTGATAATTGTATTTATGGTGGTCTTGCTAATGGTCCATCGTAATGGAAAAAGGACTTGTGATGGTCCTGCTTACTTACAAGCCATGTATGCTAAGCAACAAGATGGTGACATACCGACTATATACTGTATAACACCAACTTATGCTAGGCCACAACAAAAGGCCGAATTAAGCAGGTGAGTTGGCAACATGCAACACTAATGCCATGAAATAAGATCTAAAAGCCCTTGAGGCCATTCTTTTGTAATCAAGATATACAAAGAAGAAAAGTATGACTAATTTTATTTAATTTTTTTTATCTTTATTGTGATTTTGTTTCTGGCTTTCTATAGACTTTCTCACATTTTTATGTTGGTACCAAATTTACATTGGATTTTGGTAGAAGATTCTGATACTACCACAAATTTAGTTAGAAATCTGTTAGAACGTTCAGGCTTAACACAACGTTCTACTCAACTGAATACAAAAACTCCTACTGCCTTTAAATTAAAACATAATGATCCAAATTGGATTAAACCTCGAGGAGTGGAACAAAGAAATTTGGCTTTATCATGGATAAGAACAAATGCTAACCCTGATAAACATAGCATAGTCTTCTTTATGGATGATGATAATTCCTATAGTGTAGAACTATTTGCGGAGATGTCAAAACTGCAACCCGGCAAAGTGGGAGTTTGGCCAGTAGGATTAGTAGGTGGCCTAATGGTAGAGAAACCTTTATTAAATCCAGAAACAAATGAGGTGTTAGGTTTCAATGCTGCCTGGAGACCAGAACGTCCCTTTCCCATTGATATGGCTGGATTTGCCATATCCACAGATTTATTTTTTAAATATCCTCAGGCCACTTTTAGTTATGAGGTACAACGTGGCTATCAGGAAACAGAAATTTTAAGACAAATGACGACGAGAGCTGAATTACAACCTTTGGCTAACAACTGTCGCGATGTTTTGGTTTGGCATACACGCACTGAAAAGACCAAATTAATCAATGAGGAGGCCCTTAATAAACAGGGCAAACGTTCCGATGAGGGTATGGAGGTGTAGTTATTAAACTATATCGATGGTATAATTCTATGGTAAAATATAGCATTATAGATTTGGAATCAGTTTCTTTTTCAATTTAGCGAATTTATGTTAATTTCTTTTTAGTTCTAAATTTTAAGCAAAACGTTTAAGTCCCTTTAGTTGCTAATATTTTTCAAATCTGAATTTAAAGTTTTTGCAAATTTAACATATTTTCCAATTAAATTGACAGTTTTCAATAGAATTAAAAAATTTATTTGAAATTAAGAAAACTGTACAACAAATTTTAGATTTTCAAATTTATTTTCCATCTTGAGTTGAAATAATTTTTAATAAATTTAATATTTTCTATTTAAATTTAAAAAGATCCAAATAAAATTTAAGGTATTTAACTTTATATGGCGGCAAAAAAGGTATGACAGTCAGTTTTTAATATCAACATTTGGAAAATTTTGATTGTAAAGAATGCTTACGAAAAGTTTTTTACATTTTGTATTAACATAACTTTATGAAATGAAAAGTTACAAACAAGATTTTTACACCAAATTAAACACACTAAAAAATAACACGATGTTACAACAAAATAATGCATAATTTTAATATGAAGTATAATATAATTATATGTATATCATTTGATAGATTCCCATATATAAACACATACAAATTGGTCCGAAAATGGCTCATCTACACTTATCTTATTATATCAAGTTAGATATAATTTTATAAAATTTTATCCGAGATTTTTCCATATCCGAGACATTAAATTATATCTAATTAGATATAAATATATCTGATATTATAAAATTTTAGCCGATAGTAGGTATACTTTCTGTAATTTAAAGTTATGCTTAAATGTATTTAAAGACCCAAATTATTTTAAATGAAACAACGAAATTTTTAAAATTTATCCAGAATAAATGTTTCAAAAATGTAAATAATTTTTTATTTGAAATTATAAAAAATTTTATTATGGTTATATGATAACTTTATTTGATATTGAACTTTACCAAAAGATGTATGGGATTATATATAATGCTATATAAAAGTATAAGGAACATATTTTAAGTATAATGTCAGATTAAACACATATTAAACTATAATAAGAATTAGCATGGGACCATATATAATCATATCAATCACTACATATATTTGGATTGTTATTATTTACCTTATGTAGTTACATATGAATATAATAATATCAAGTAACATATAAAAAATTCTGTCAATACGAATTATAATTATATAAGCCGTAATGAGACTTCATTCAAAGTTAGATATGACATAATCATATTATGTATGACTGACTAGATAGTGTGTATGACTAGATGTGACCTAGTGTAGGTTGTAAATTTAGCTGAGTGTATTACAAACCCGGATTAAGAAGTTTAAATATACTCTCAAATTTTCGAGATAACGATAAAAGCGCATTTAAACATTTGTAAATTTGACATTTTTTAACCGATTTTGAACGGCATTTATAAGAATTATAAGGTCTTTTCAAATGTATATACTTTCTTTATATTTATATATATATATATATATATATTTAGAAATTTTCTGTCAACTTCTAAGTATCGAGTCTTATTTAAAAATAAAAATATTTTCCTGAGTAAAATGAGCCATCACTTGTTAAAATCGGTTGAAAATTAACAAAGTTTGGTACTTTTCCATATATACAGAGTGGATTTTGTTTTTTTCTAATGCAAAACTAAAGCATTAGTGCGAACGAGGGAAAGAACAAAATTCTGTATATATAGAAAAAGTACCATAATGTTGTAAATTTTTAACAGAATTTAACAAATTAAGTCACATTTTACTCAGGAATACACTAATTTTATGAATATTGTTGCTTTAAAAGATGTTTCGAATAAAAAACCTCGTAGAATTTGAATAAGTTAAAAAAAAAAAAACTGAAAATTGTAATTACAGTGGTGGACTCACAGAAACGTGAACATCCAGTAACATGAACGTCCCAGAAACATGAAGACTTTTTTTTACATTGACTATTCCAAAACGTGAACAAAGTTCAATAGCTCTAAAACGTGAACACATTTTTTTTTATAAGAAATGTTTCTTTTTCTTCAATATTTTAGTAATTTGGGGAATCCTTGAATAATAATTTCACCACGTTCTTATAGTAAACACCTTTTCTAACGTGAACAGAAAAACTCTTTTCCTGTATCTCCGAATTTAAGAATTTTTATATTAAAATGGTTTTAAAACGTATATAATAAAATTTAAATAGAATTAGCAGTTATTTTTATAGTAAATGTATTAGAAATTAAGAACTGTTAAATATCAAAAACGTATTAAAATCAATAATTTGGGTTGGCAAAAATTGTCTTAGATAATTTCACGATTGCTGATTGATGTTTATGTTTAATCCCTGCTTCGTTTTGTATCCTTAATTATTAAAAGTGATCTAAGCTTTCATTAAAATATACGTTTTGAGTATTTCTAATCGATTTAATCATTTTTATTGGAGATTTCACTGCCATGTTGGAAGATTTTTATTTTGAAAAGTTTATCCTTTTCGTCGCAGGTTCGCGTTCTAAAATGAACTTTATAGCCAACATTGGGAGGTTTTCGAGATTTGATTAAACTATTCTAACAGATTTATAACACAACATTTAGGTCTTTTGGTTCTACCGTTCCATTTTCATACAGATACAAGCAACGACTGATTTTTATTAAAACTGTGTTCAAATGTATGCTAAAAAGCAAAAAAGCGTTTCATTTCGCTTCGACTTGGAATTTTTTTTTTTAAGCTTCAAATTTTTAGATTTTTGTGTTTAATTTGATGAATAAATCTTGATTTCAACTTTTCATTTCGCAAAGTTGTGATCAAAAGAAATGTAATTTTTTTTTTCGTAAGCATTCTTTAGTTAAGATAATTAACTTAGGCCGAGTCTTTGAGATGTCAGTTAAATTTGGTTTAGTTAAACGATAACGAATTTTGTTTGCAATTTTCATGTTAATTAACAAAAAAATTTCATTTTCTTTAGAATTTTGGTTTTTATTATAATAAAACAAAATAAACCACATTTCAGAAGCAGCATTCCATTTAAAAACTTCGTTAAACTAAGTTTAAAGATAATTTACATTCTAAAAACTCGCTGTTAAGGTACCTATTAACTACGCAATATTCTTGTACAGCTTTTGCTATTGTGCAAAATATTACCAGTGTTATGTCATATTGGAAGGTTGTACAATATATTGGAAAAAATCAAAAACGCATGCGAAAACATTCTCATTGCGCAACCAAGAAATGTGTAAAATATTTTATAGTGTGTTGGCCAAATTGTGCAATTTGTTAATGCCAGAAAAAATAGTGGTGCCATATTTTGTGCAAAAGTATTGTACATCTTATTGCACTGTGTACGCAAAAATGACAATAATACTGACAATAATATTTGCAATAATATTACAAAGTGTTGCCTTTAATATGGCGGAAATTCTTAAATAAAGTTCTTGAATTAATGGAATTCGGATTTAAGTACAAAAATTAAATGTGGTTCTAAACAAAATAAAGTGCTTCTGACATTTTTTTTTTTATTTTTTTGTCAATAAACAGGAAATATCGGTTTAACTAAACCGAGTTTAACTGACATCCCAAAAACTCGGCCTTGTACTTTAAATTAAAATTCTCTTTGAATTAAATTTAATTATTCAGTCTTTAAATTAAAATTATTCTTTCAAACAACGAAAAAGAAAATTGTCAGTTTTTTTTTTATAAAATCTTCAATGAAAAATCTGTAAATTACAATTGGAAATGATGTCGTTTGATTTAAATTACTCATGTTTTTACTAATATTATGTTTAACTTGTGATTTTGTGTCCCTCTTTTATTTATGTTCGAAATTTATAATTCTCATATTTTAGTTTTTATTAAATTTTAAGATTTAAACTATTGTCACAATTTTTCTATGGTCTTCCATAATAATAAAAATACGTTTTTTTACCAATTAAACTGCATTTAAGAAAAATAGCTTAGCAAAAAGTTCTCTTAGCACTTTTTTAATAAAAGTATTTGGTTTTTATTAAAAGGCAACAATATAGCTGTACCTAATACATATTTACGCATGAGCTAAATTATTTTAAATAAATTGAATTTAGTCCAATTTTTTAAATGACTCGTAGCTTAAGTTCCTATCCTTATATCCGGGTAAAATGTTTTCAAAAGCCTTGGTTTTTTTCAGATTCGGGATCACTTTTCTGTAACAATCCCCATTAGTAAACAAGCAAATAAATGACAAATTTAATTTTTAAAAATTTTAAGAATATTAATGGAAACTTTTTGTAGTTTTGGGGGTTTATAAAATGGTATACCCATGGAGTATTTTTGAATATAAATTAAACCATTGTTGATTTGCATATATTTGATGTTTAAAGGTTTACAGCAATGAAGAGGCTATAAATCTATTTGAATTATAAAAACAAACTTATAAGGGTATTGATAACGAATTTTAAATCTTTTTTCGCAAGATTTTATAATTATACATCTAAAATAATTATTAATACGTGGGCGGATCAATAAGTCCGTGACTTTTCGAATTTCCCTTTAGTTATATAAAATGCAACACTGCTCCCATCAAGTACCACCTGTTAATAGAGTACTGTCAAAATTTGAGCAATTTCCGTCATTTACTTTGCGTTTAACAGCTGTTCAAAACATACAACCTCGTGGATTTTTTTAAAATGGTAAAAAAAGTGGTTTACTGACTTTCGTTGTGGTCGCACAAGTACAAATGTCGCTGAACGTTCTGGACGGCCAATTGAGGTCGATACACATGAAAATGTCGAAAAAATCCACGATATTGTGTTGGCCGATCGAAGAGTAAAAGTGCGTGAGATTGTTGATGCCATAGACATTTCATATGGTAGTGAGGTTTCGATTTTAAATGATCAGTTGTGTTTAAGAAAGCTGTCTGCAATATGGGGGCCGCGTTTGCTCTCAATTGACCATAAACGTAATCGTGTGACAACTTCAAAGAATTGTTTGGAGTTGTTTAACCGCAATTCGAATGAGTTTTTGCTGCGTTTTGTAACTGTGGATGAAACATGGATCTATTACAACACTCCGGAGACCAAGCAGCAGTCTAAACAATGGGTTTAGCCGGCTGAACCGGCTCCGAAGAAGGCCAAGGTAAGTTTGTCGGCCAATAAGGTGATGGCAACAGTTTTTTGGGATGGATGCGGGATAATCCACATCGATTACCTTCAAAAAGGAAAAACAATTAACGGAGAATATTATGCCAACTTATTTTACCGATTTAAAAAAAAAAATAATCCACATCGATTACCTTCAAAAAGGAAAAACAATTAACGGCGAATATTATGCCAACTTATTTTACCGATTAAAAAAAAAAACGACCCCATATGACCAAGAAAAAGTTCTTTTTCGTCAAGGTAATGTACGGGTGCACACGTGTGCAGTTTCAATGGCAAAATTCCATGAACTGTGCTACGAATTGGTACCTCATCCGCCATATTCTCCGGATTTAGCCCCCAGTGACTATTTCCTATTTTCAAACCTAAAGAAATGGCTCGGTGGAAAGATTTAGCTTCAACTATGAAATTATTGATCAAACAAATGCCTATTTTATGGACCTCGAAAAATCCAATTTTTTGGAAGGGATACAAAAATCGGAGAAACGTTGGACTAAAAGGAGCTAAAAGGAGATTATGTTAAAAAATATTCGCAAAAAAAAAACTGTGTTTTAAATAAAAAAGTCACGGACTTATTGATCCGCCCTCGTAGAGTTTTAATTTTTGTGAAACTTATTTAAAAATTAACTGTTTTGTAGTTCCAATAGAACAGAAATTGCTCATTCGCACGAGCATACACTATGCAAAGCAATTATAAAGCCACATATATTTTCAGCAAGGGGACGTTAGGAGCTGGTTCTGGGGAGTATATATCCTTTCTATCTTTCTTTATATCTATCTTTCAATCTATCTTGCTGTCTATTTCTATTCTTTCTTACTATTTTTTCACTGAAGGGATTCACAATAGACCGTATTGGTCTCCGAGTGGAGATGTGCCCTTGGGCACATAACCCTTCCTAACCTAACCTATATTTTCAGGGATATCTCCTGAACGCAAATAGATTTTTTTTTAACAAAATACTAGTTCACGCATTACATTCAAGGTCCTATAATTTTGCATAGCTGGGAATTTTTAACTTATAATTATTGTTCATGCGAAATAAATATAATGAACAATGTAATGAACAAAAATCGTCAATTTGGTTTTTAAGGGACAACCTATTATATATATCTACAAAGTTTGGTTGAAAAATGTCTAGCGGATCTATGACGCCTCTTTAAAGGTATAAGAAAAAGTCCCAATTTTGATAGGGTTGTAAAATGTTTAGGCCTGAATTAACAAAAACATATTTTTTTAAATATTAAATTTTATTAAAATATTCATAAATTATTATAAAGTTTTAAAATAAATATTGATTTACATTTTATTTAAAAATTCTTGTTTAAAAATTACATCCATTTCCTGAAAGCAATCTCAAATAACTTGTTATTTAATTTGTTTATTGCCACCAAAATAAATACATATTTACAACTAATGTTTAAAAAAAACAGTACAAAATTTGTCGGCTTAAAAATTTTTAAATTTAAAACGTACAACATGAATCACAAACTTTGTTCTAAAACTTTAGTACAACATTCAAATACACTACACTCACGTTTATATTACAAAAAATATTAAAACCTTTACTTGTTTTAAAACGAAAATAAAAGTGCAACCAGTTAAACTTGAATTCAATGCTTTTAGACAGTTAATGTTAATAAAATCAAAATATAAAGGCTATAACTGAAAAAAAAAAATAAAAAGCCAATTATACATTAAGTGCAGCCCCCAGTTACTATTTAGTACTGAAAGTACTTTCAAACACTAAACAAGAAATTAAACCTTAAAACGGAATTTAAAATTAAATAAAGCGTTGATTTTTAATTAATAACGCAGTTTGCAAAAAATAAATTAAACACAAAAAATTAAATAATAACAATCACTTTTGTTTAAACGAAGAAGGTCAAATAATTTTAAATTAAACATTATGGAACGTTGGCGTGGTAAAGTTGCTGTAGTAACTGGTGCCAGCTCTGGTATAGGTTGGACTATTTCTAAGCATCTTCTACAAGCTGATATGGTTGTAATTGGTTTATCACGCCGTTTGAAACATATGGAAGAATTAAAATCAGAACTACCGGCCAATCAACAGGAACGTTTCTTTCCCAGAGAATGTGATTTAACTTCATTGCCTTCATTGCGTACGGCTTTCCATTGGCTTGAACAACGTTTTGCTCAAAGAATGCATGTTTTAATTAATAATGCTGGCATGTGTGAATTTTCCAAACTTTTAGATGCCGGAAATGATGAAGCTCTTAAACGCGTCATTGATGTTAATCTTATGGGATCAATTTATTGTACCAAAGAAGCCTACCGACTAATGAAAAAAGCTATGTCTTTCGGTGAAGAATGTCATGTTATTAATGTTAACAGTCTTTTGGGGCATACTGTTCCAGAGCATATACCCAATTGTGGTTTCAATCTATACCCAGTGGCTAAACATGCATTGAGGGCCACCAATGAAGTGTTGCGAAGAGAAATGTTTGAAGACAAGTTATTACGTTTATCGGTAAGTTTAACTAAATAATTAAAATAATTTATTCCATTTTTTTTTTTTTATAAAAAAAAAATCTAGAAATAAATTAATTACAACTATTACATAATATGTTTTGAATTTAAATACGTTTTAAATTGTTTTATAAAGTTATTCACATAATTGAACTTACACTATGATATTTTTAAATTGTTTTCATTGTTGCACTCAGAAAATTATGTAGATCGAATAAATTGCAAATTATAATTAAAATAACTGCATTTGCAGTTGAAAAGTTGTACACGGCACACAACCTTTACAATAAAATCAACCATTAAATCAGTTGTTGAAAATCAACTGCCAAATGTAGTAAAAACAATTACAAATGCAGTTAAAACAACATTACCAGCATTAAAAAAAAATGTAATCTTAATTTGATTTTATTTTTCAATAAACTACACAACTCGGAAACATTAGCTTTGTTGACGTGCTATACCACGGTTAGACAATTTCACCATAGAGCGTTTCTATTGTCAAATTTGTGTATGAATTGTTGTTATTTCGATTAAATTGGGTTCCGCGGGAATCTGTGGTAACGATGTCCTATTATTTACACTAAACATCACTTCAATTTTTAACGCTTCACAACATTTTTCCTAATCATTTCTGTCACATGTCTGCCTGCGTGATGTAATATTTCTTCTCCGATTTCTTTTCATCAGATTAAAGTAAGATACAAATATTAAAGAGCTGAATGAAAATAAATGCAATATTTAATAATATTAAAGAAAATTAATTTATTTTTTTTACAATACTACACTCAAAAAGTTGTACATTAGAATCTACTGAAAGTTTGACAGTAGAATCTGCTGAAAAAGACAGTAAGAGCAACTGTAAATTCAGTTAAAAAGGCAACAATGGTAATTACCGTTATAAAAACTAAAATTGTTGTTGTTTTTAATTATTGAAAAACAACTAACAAAAGCAGTAAATATAACTAACAGTGTCGTAAAAATAACGGACCATTTTTACTACAAAGTTTTGAAAGAACTGTAAAAATTAGTAAAAACTACAGTTATTTTTTTGTTATTTTAAAAATATTTTTTAATAAAAAAAAACATTTTTTTCTTTCAATTAATAAAATAAAAATTTGTATTTCCTACATACTACTTAAAATGCAAAGTCAAAAATCCGAACGATATTCCAGTTATAACGTTTTTATGCATTGGAGATACAATGAAATTTTATTAACATTATTTGTAAACTATGAACAAATCAGTAATAACAAACATAAACTAAACGAGAATTTTCAAAAACTCTACGTAATCTTCTTTTTTAAAAAACTAACAAAAATTTATTGTTTACCGCAAAATTACTGTTTTGGTAGTTGTTTATTAAAATAAGTGGTTTAAACAACTGTTGCAAAAATACAGTAATTTTATTCAGTTGTTTTTTTAAATAACTGTCGTAATAGTTGTTTTGTAGTATTTTATAGAAAAACAACTGTAATTGCTGATTACTACACAAGCAACTGTCATGTAGTAACTGTTAAAATTTTTTAAGTTTAGAAAACCGACATGTAGCTTTTATTGTTGTATGTGCAAAATATTTGAGCGAAAGATGCACACACACACTCACTGTTAAAAAAGTCAAAACTACTGCATAAAGTTATTGTTACCATAATGCAGTAATTTGGTAAGTTGTTTAAACTACCAACCGTCAAAAACATTAAAAATTATTTTTCTAAATAAAACAACTACAACCGCATTACTACAGAAATAACTTATCATGTGGTAACTGCAGAACTTTTCTGAGTGCATTAAAGAAATTTTTTAAAACTGTTTACTTATAATTAATATTTCTTGACTGTTATGCTTCTTTTTAGACGATAAGTCCTGGTTTAACTGAAACCAATTTCAACAATGTTCCAAAACCTGATCATGTAGAAAAACTACCAGAATTTACGGAAATTTTACAACCAGAAGATGTTGCAAGAGGTATAACATTTATATTGGGCTCACCGTTACATGTTACTATAGCTGAGCTTTTAATGGTACCAACTGGAGAAAAATATTAGATCTCATTAAAAGGAAATACATTTTAAAATTAATCAAATTTATACAAAAATAGTTATTTAAAATACTTATCAAATTGTTTTTACAAATAAATTATACTACATTTATGCTACAACCAAAAAACTGGTAGTTTTTAAAAACGATTTGTATTTAATTGTAAAATTCCCTACAAATTTTTAATCAAAAACGAAAAGCTTTCAAAAACTGCTGGTTTTTGGTTGTAGTAAATATAAATGAGGTATAAAATAAAATCTATAAACTTTAATTTAAACCAGATTTTAATGGAAACCTAGTTCAAGATAACTTCCCAGGCAGAAAAATACAGTCGGCGCAGTGTTGGCAAAGCGTCGGCGACAGTCGGTTAAGCTTTATCAGAACGTGAGATTTAGAATCTTGATAGTATTGTCCTGTTAACGGATTGATAACAGTGGCCAACTGTGGCTTGAGCGAACTTGCCACAGTTGGCATAACATTGGTACTTTAAAAATTAGGTGCTTTTGAAATAGCTTAAATAAATTTTAAGAAATATTTATAATAAAAAACACATTTACAGTTCGGTCTTAGTCTTCCTATTTAAATGTGTGAAATATGTATAATAAAACAAAATGCTTCTAATGATTAGTTTTTAGGATGTAGATTAAATATGTCTGTTAGTTAAGCGTTAGTTAAACCTAAAATTTTGTTTTTTAGATATGGTTTATATAGGTTTTAATTAAGGTTTAACCCAGCCTGGTTGGCCAGTAAAACTAAAGTATAAGCGTTAGATAATAACACAGGCCAACACTCAATTTGCTTCTTTGCTTTTTTTAAGCATTTAAGAAGTAAAACTTTTCCATAGGAATTGCCGTATTTTGTAAAAGTAACAATGTGTGGGATGGACATATCTCAGGAAGTAGGAGGAGCTTATCCAAGATTATGGTATTAATCTCTTCTTTGGAAGATTCTATAGCAGATTAATGCATGAATCATATTTGTGGGTGGGGTTTAAGGGGTTAATTTTTATAGTGCTATTTTCGCCTTTTAACTTTTTAAATGCTGATAGAGACAAACTGATTACAGATTTGAATTCAGCGCACCCAAATTAACTAGAATCAGTTGATAAATTCAAAGAAGCAAAAATCTTTTTTAATTTTGTCGGGCTGTGTAATTTGTTTATGTGATGCCACATTGTAATATATTTACAAAGAAAATGTATAATTTTAGGTCAATTCCAATAGGAAATTAAAAATTTTGTCAAAATTAATGTGGCATGATTGTGTAATTTGACATTTCTTAAACTAGAGCTGAAAAACAGTAGGCCCAGTTAAATTCAGTTTAATTTTGTTTTGAGACTAACTTAACAGACCAATAAACTAAGTTTAATTGACATCCCAAAAAACTAGGCCTAATTGGTTGTAATATTGGTAAAAACAATATTGGCAATGTATTTTACAGGTGGTACTGGCAAAACACATGCTTTGCAAACCAAATAGTGTTTTCCGAGTACAATATTAGTTGTACCTTTAGTAATTTTTAACATGGTGAGTTTTACAAAAATATCAGTAGTTTGCCAGTACTATTTTTTTTTTTTTTTTTGTACGGTTGGCAAATTTCTACTTGTGTAGTAAAACTCATTAGTGTTGAAATGATGCTTGCTTGATTTATGCCAACTATTATTTTTATCTCATTTCCAATGCATCACAAATGTGAATAAAATGTAGAACATTCTTTCAAGTAAAATGTAATTCATCAGGGATGGAAAATTAGACTTTTGTTTTAGTATCAAAATCATTTTTAATATTTTATTATTTGTGTTATTTGGTCAGTATTCTTTTGCTTCTTTTATTTTCAAAATATCAAAGCTATACAATGGTCAGCTTTGATTGACCACTGGCTAGACATGTTTTACCATGACCATTATTATACTCCATAAGGCGGTATTTAATTGACAAAACATCACTATAGAAAATGCCAAGAAAAAATTTTCAAATTAGGAACCTTTTGAAAAATTTTTCTTAAATAAAATTTAATCAAAACTTGTTTATATAAAAAATTATAATTAAAAAGTTTACTTCAAAATAAGGCATAATTAGCAGTTTTGTTTTTTTTTTTTTTTTTTTCAATGATTAAATAGCGTCTAAAAAGCTCAATAGTATTAACTTGTCCATCTCTCTAAATCATTTAATATGATACTGCTAGTGTCAATGGAATAATTGGTTAAGGTCAAGATATATTTATAAGGTAGTTTTAGTAGCCCAGCTGTTTATCTTCCTCTTAACTGGTTTTGACATTTCTTACATGGTTTTGACAGTACAAAGGCTGTATCTTGAGTATTTTGAAATGTCAAAACCCTGTTGTTTTTGTATTGTTTGTAGTTGTTTGTCGTAGTTGTTGTTCTTGTAAGACTACCTATATCAATATATCTTGTCTAAGATTAGGTCCATTCGTTTACACCAAAATTTGCACAAATTTGTACAAATTTGTACTGGATTTTACTGAAATGCGTTCGCGTACACATAAATTTGCAAAAGAGAGCATCTACTAAGAGAGTAAAGTGACAGTTGTCAGCAAAAAACCTGCAAATTTTTACTGGACAAATTTTTGCCAGTAAAATCCAGTAGAAAACAAAAACATATGATTGAATTAAGTAAACAAACAAAAATAAGCATACATTTAGTAATAAAAACATTTAAAAGATTAAAAGCTGAATTAAAAGGGCGGCAAAAATTAAAAATAATTATTTTCAACCTGAAACAAATTAAAGTAGTCAGTTACAATTATTATAGTAACAATTTATCAGTTTTCTAATATCTGTTGTAATTGTTTTTATTTACATTAATATATTAGAGATGTAAAGCTAATGAATATATGAATACTTCTTACTGCATATTATTCAGGGTACCGAATATCAAAAATAAAGTATTCATGTATTTTCGTATGTTATTTAACTAGAAACAAAATTAAAAGTCATGTACAAACTAAACAGGTACAAAAGCTTCCACAAAAGTTTATTTAATTAATACAATTGCTACGAATTTATAATTATTAAAATGCAATGCATCAAGTACCAAAAAAAAATATATACTGGGTAGTCTAAATAACACTTATTTTACAACACTAAGCTCATATGTTTGAATTAACCTGCAAGTTTTTGCAATTTTTCCGTTCGTTTACTTTTTTGTGCAAGAGCCAGTTCTGAGAGTAAAATTTTCATTTTGCCCAAAATTTACTCATCTACTGGATTTTACTGGAAAAGTAAACGAATGGACCTATTATTTATCGAGAACACACGTATATTTGTTTGACATATCAAGATTTTTTATGGTATAATCATACTGTTTATTACTCAGTTTTCCTATGCAAATATATTTGCACTGTTCTCTAATATAGAAAAAATACAAAAAATAGCAAGTATCATAAAACCTTTATCATCCCAATCTCTATTAAGATTTCAGCCTACTTACAAATATTTATTTGCATTATAAAAAGTAGTTTATACAAATAACAAGCGGTAGAAACAAATTTAATTTTAATAACCTGTCACACTTTGAATATAATACAGTGAAAAATATAAGCAAACATTCAAAAATGGAACGTTGGTGTGATAAAGTTGCTGTAGTAACTGGAGCCAGTTCTGGCATTGGATGGGCCATATCTCTGGATCTTTTAAAAGCTGATATGTTCGTAGTTAATTTAGATTTAAAACTTAAAGGAACTGAAGAACTAAAATCTGAACTACCTTCAAAACAATTTGATCGATTTTTACAAAAAGAATGTGATTTAACTTCATTATCTTCTTTAAAATCTGCTTTTGTTTGGATATCTGAACATTTTTCAAAAAGAATACATGTTTTAATAAACAATGCTGGAATGTGTGAATTTTCAAAACTTTTAGATGAAGGCAATGAAGAGTCTATTAAGCGCGTCATTGATATAAATCTTATGGCTGCTATTTATTGCACCAAAGAAGCTTATAAACTTATGAAAAATTCTATGGCTAAAGGTGAAGAATGTCATGTGATTAATATTAACAGTCTTCTGGGCCATACGGTATCTCCACATATACCTGACTGTGGCTTTAATTTATATCCTGTAGCAAAACATGCCATGAGGGCCACAAATGAAGTGTTGCGTAGAGAAATGGCGAATGACAAATTATTACGTTTATCGGTAAGTATTGTGTGGCACTAATGTGGAAATATTTTTATATTGAAAACAGTAACTTTTTAAAGAACCGTAACCGCTATTTGAAAACCTAACCCACAATTTAGAACAAAACTATACCGGACTATACCATTTTCAATTACAACTGCGAACATTTTAAATGATATTGAGATAATCATTTTATTTGAAAATGAGAATTTTTAAATGAATTTAAGATTTTCAATTTGAAAAAAAGGAAAATTTCTATTTGAAATTGAGAAAATTCTAAACGAAATTCGGATTCTCTATTTAAAATTGGTATAAAAATTAGATTATTTAATTGAAATTGAGAAAATTGTAAATAAAATTGAGATTTTCCATTTAAAGTTGAGAAAATTTTATTTGAAATTGAGAATTACACACTAGTAATAAAGAAAATTTAAATTCAGACTTTTCATATAAAATTGATACTTGATATTTGAAATTGAAAAAATTTCAAAACAAAATTTTAAAAATTCCATATGAGAATATGAAAGTTCCAAATGAAATTAAGAAACAAATTAAATTAATAGTGCATTTGCTTTATAAATAAAATATTAGAACGTTATATCGGGGAAAGAATTTGGCCGATTTCTGAAAAACTTTTTTTTAGATATAATTTTTATTTCCAGAGATATTTTTATAAAACTTGGTGAATAAAACAGAAAAACCAATTAAGATTTAAAATTTGTTTCAAACGAAGAAATTTAAATGTTTTAATAAAATATTTTTATTGAAGTTTTTTTACATTCAAATTATTAAATTATTATTTGCTAAATGTTTTTCCAAAATTCCTTTTTTTTTATTTTTTGTTTTTAATTTCATCATATGTTGCATCCTTAAGTTTTTAAATTTCATAAAGTTTTTTTCAAAGAAAAGTAAAAAAGCCCAAGTTTATTTTGAGTTTTCTCAATTGCATTTGAAATTGTCAGAATTTTAATTAGAACTTTCTCAATTTCAAATGAAAAATCTCAATTTAATTTTGAATTTCCCAATTTCAAATGCAGTCTCAATTTAAGATGTAAAATCTTAATTGCAATTATAATTTTCTCAATATCAATTGGATAATCTCAATTTCATTTAGAACTTTCTCAATTTAAAATACAATTTGAAATTTTCTAAATTTTATTTAAAAAAATTAATTTTTAGTTGAATTTTTGCCAATTAAAAATAGAAATTCTCAATTATATATGCAATTTTCCCAATATGAAATAGAAAATCTCGTTATTACTAGTGTCCAACAGAACAAATTTTTAATGTTTGTCCGAAGCCGACTTTTTAATTTAAATGAAGCGTGAATTTCGGCTGTTTTTGACAAGGAGATTTGTTTAAAGTAAACAAAAACTATTTAAACATGAGTAAGTCTCAAAAAAGCTAATTTAGAATTTTTTTTTTCAAAAATATGAAATGATGAGTTCAATTATTTAAATGACTTCTTTTGAAAAAAAATAAAATGCTTAAACTTTGTTCATGTTTACTAAAATATATAACGAATTTAATACAAATTTTTGTGTTTGTACTCTGAAAATGCACTTAATTTATTCAAATACTCGGTGCCGAATACTTGGTCGGACACTAATTATTACTTGGATTTTTTCAATTTCAAATAAAAAATCGCAATTTCAAATAAAAAATTCCTAATCTTGGTTTAAAACTCCAAGAATGTTCTATTAATATTAGTGTCAGTAAATCATAGTTCTATCTTCAGCAATATGTAAAATTTTAAGAGATTTAAAAAAATATTAATTCGCGTGTCAAATAATATTTTTTTGATTTGAGAATTAAAATTGTAAATTTTCAAGTATTTATTTTATTACTTAATAAATAAATATTTTAAATGAAAACCAATTTCTTTCAACAAATTTAGAAATTAGATTTACCTCCCAGCAAAACCACACATTACCAAATCATGGGTAAAGTAATGTATCGCCATAGGGCCTCATGCTTTACTTTACACGTTACTTCATTGATGAATTTTACAGGCGATGAGCCTCAAGGTAACTCATTACCTTGTAGTGGGTAAAGTAACTGGTTACTTATATGGTTACATGGTGGGAAAAAGTAATGTGTCTATAAATAGATTTTTTTTAAAAAAATGCATAAAATTTTTTTTTTACAGATATTTTTTTTTTAATTAAATAAATAACTTTTTTTATTAAATAAATAACTTGGTCATGCTGGGATTCGAACCTGGGGTCTCTGGTATTTAACAATTAGTTAGGCGAGAACTCTACCAACTGAGCTATCGATACATACAATATTTTATTGCTTAACATGTAGATGAGTTGTTGTGCTTCGTGTTTTCGTTCGTGATATCAAAAATATACACCTTACCATTATGCTTACAAAAAATCACAAAGTAATGTGTCTATAAATAGATTTTCAAAATATATATTAATAATTACTTTACGTTTATAATTCATGCATTATGTAATTGATGATCGGTAAGTCATTATTTTATGTTTTGAAGTAATGTAAAATGTAATGAGGTCTCATTACAAGGTAATCCATGAGTGTCCAATTATCGGTAACTCATTACTTCTTGTTGGAAAATAATGATGCGGGTAAGGAGTACACATTACAAGGTAATGCATTACTTTATCGCACCCATTACCAAAGTTTTGCTGGGGCTCCAAATTAAAGACAAATTCTAATTTGTAAATAAATTAAAAAAAAAAAATTTTTTTGGTTCCGATTTTTAAATTTTTTTTTCTTATTTAATTAATTGTATATTTAGTAATTAATGTGTTACACGTCTGATCTGTTTGTTTAATTTTTTATTTTCAGTCAATAAGTCCTGGTATAACAGAAACAAAATTTGGCACATATACCCCTAAACCAGATCATTTAGATGAATTACCCAGTATTCCCAATTTATTAAAACCAGAAGATATAGCCAGTGGAGTAACATTTATGTTGAGTTCACCGTTACATGTAACTGTGGCGGAAATGTTAATGGTACCAACTTCCGAAAAATATTAAAAATTGTTCATCATAATCGAAAAATATTTTTGCTATATTTAAACAATTTTGCGTCACTCAAATAACTTGACTAAACTTTTAATTTTCTTAATTTATTTTTTTTTTACTTCTTGATTTATTTATTTTTTTTTTTTAATTTTTCATATTGCCAGACAGCAAAATTTGGATACTTTTTTGATGGTTCTAAAGGGTGAATTAGCCAAACGTAAACGTATCTCGGTGTACGAAATTTAATAAGTCAAATAAGAATAGAAGACATTTTGTGTATCTTGTTGTTTCATTCATATGCATTAAACATATAGAAAACGTAAACGGACAACAAAATTCTATTTTGATTAGATTTTCTTTGTGTTTTTACGTATTCTATATGTTTAATGAATATGAATGAAACAACAAGATACACAAAATATCTTCAATTCTTATTTTACTTATTAAATTTCGTACACC
Organism: Delia radicum; assembly: GCA_021234595.1. Taxonomy (NCBI): domain Eukaryota; kingdom Metazoa; phylum Arthropoda; class Insecta; order Diptera; family Anthomyiidae; genus Delia; species Delia radicum. The sequence continues at coordinate 21,555,755 of CM037852.1, read as the reverse complement.
GCGATACGTTTACGTTTACGCTTGGCTAATTCACCCTTAACAATCAATTTGTCTTTGACGTTCCGTGCCGTAACGAATCAGCTGTTTTGTTTTTGGATAGTGCGTTTTTGAAAAAAAAACCTCACCTAAACCATGAATGATACAGCTGATTCGTCACGGAACGGAACGGCAAGACTTAGGGAGCCTTTATTCTATACGTCGAAAATTAATTAAAAAAAACACATATTTTTGATATCTGAAACTTTTATTTTCAAAAATTATTAATTTTTTCGACGAAAATATGAGCCGGGCCGTCTAAAAAGATTCATAAAAGACAAAAAAAAATTAAGAATATTATTAATCCAAAAAAAATGATTCAGAATCGACTCAGAAATGTAATTGAATTTAAAGATTTTATGAACAATTCAAAAAGACTCCAAAAAATATTAATTTTTGAACTTTTACATTTTTTTTTTAATATTTTTTCTGAGTAATTTTTAATCAAAAAAGAAGGCTCTTTTGGATTAACCACTTTCATACAAACATTTTAAATTATAATAATATATTCTGACTCATTTTGGAGCTTATTTACTTTAAATACAAAACAATTTACTTTAAATACAAAATTGATAATTTTTAAATTAATTTTACAGAAATTGAAAATTTGTGTTATTGATAAATACAGTTGTCGCTCGGTTATATGAATATCCAGTTATGTAAACTTCCAGAATAGTGAACAAAAAATTTAAACACAGGAGGTTCTAAAGAGTGGACACATCCTATCTCTATTATGTGAACAGCTTTCAACGTTGATTTTTTTAAATGTTTGTGTTATTAGAAGTATGTTTTTCCCGAAATAAGTGAAGGACCTGCAACCGTTGATTTTTTTTTAATGTTTTGAGTGTTGAGTTGTTGAGTTTTGAGTGATTGTCTTTTGTCTTTTGAGATCATTAGTGTTTGTTACATAGTGCATCGAAGATGAAGCGCAAGGTGTTAACGTAGAAGATGTTCTTATTTACTTATTTTATGTTCTCTCGATTATGTGAACTTCTTCATTTAGTGAACATTCTCTGTTTGAATTAGTTCATATAACAGAGCGACTACTGTAATTTAAAATAATTTAAAAAAATAATTCGTTTTAAATACCCTTATAAAAGTTCGTTTTTATAATTCAAATATATTTATAGACTATTCAATTCATTAAGCTTTTAAATATCGTATTGATGCAAATCAATAATGGTTTAATTTATATACAAAATTACTTCATGGGTTTACCATATTATAAACCCCCCAAAACTACCAAAAGTTTTCATTAAAATTCTTCCTAAAATTTTTTAAGCTATATAAAAAAAGCATATTTTTTTTGTTCGGCTAAAAGTGGGGATTGTTACAGAAAAGTAAAAAAAATTGTTCGCGGTTGTAAAGCTAGCCCCATAAGCTATGAAAATGTATTAGGTACTGCAATTTTATTGTACGCAACTGTTTATGTGTTTAAACTCATTAGAGACGCATCATCGATCCGCTGATCATTTTTAAGCAAACTTTGCAGTTATATTATTGCTTAATTAAGATGCTTAATTAAGAATTATTATGTTGTGCCCTCTTATACAAATATCAATACCATAGTTAAAACTGACGGAATATCGTCCCAGACGATATTATAAAAATTTTAATTTTGTATAATTTTATGAAAAAAGAAAATATAGTGGTTTTTGTCCATTTTTTAAATTACATTGCAGAGCTGTAAATGAATCATTCTTTTTTGATTTCAATTCATTCGAATTTGAATTGAATTTTGAATTAATTCTTTTCACATAAAAAAAAGAATTGAATGAAATTTGAATTAATTGAAATGAATTTGGCAAAATTAATGGGAATTCATTTTCAATTCAAATGAATTTGGCAAAATGAATTGCAATTCATTTTCAATTCAAATGAGTTTGGCGAAATGAATTGCAAATCATTTCCAATTCATTTGACTTGAATTGATCTTGAATTAATTCAAATGAATTGCAATTAATTTTAAATTCATTTGATTTGAATTGAATTGATTTTGAATTAAATCAAATGAATTAGAAAAAAATTGCAATTCATATTAATGAAGTGAAAAATGAATTGCAATTAATCAAAGTAAACATGGTATTTGGAGTTTGTTTCTTTAAGTATTACTTATTTTGGTTTTGGCATACGCTAAACGACAAAACACGTTTCATATTCGAGAAACAGTTAATAGTTTATGAAATTTTGTGACCCACGACCACCCAACAACAAACACCTTAGTAATATTTATGTAATGGAGGTGTCTTTTAGAAATAAACAAATAACTCCAAATAACAATTGAAAGGTCGATCAATATACAACATTAAATGTACAACATTAAATATAAACCAAATAAATATAAAAAAAATATAATATATGTAGTTCAAACACAATTAATTATGCCTCATAAACATTGTAAACATATGACCTTAAATACGAGGGCGGATCAACAAGTCCGTGACTTTTTGAATGAAATACAGTTTTTTTTTTGCAAAAAAAAATTATTTTTCAACACAGACTTATTGATCCGCCCTAGTACATCAACTAATTATACTATTTTAATTATAAAATAAATGCTAATTAGATTAAACTAGAATGGATCGTTCACTTTCAAAAATTTTAAATCGGCTTAGAAGTAATTGACTTAAAAATAATTTTGTCCATAAAGTCCTGAAAAACATTTTTTTGTCGATAACTTCAGATTTTGAGGGTGTATTCAAAATTCTGAAAATTGAAAAGTGATTTACTCAACAAGTCTTACAACCTACACTAGGTTATTTTACAAGTTTTTTTCACTGTAGCACCGTGTTATTAATCATATTTATAAAATTTTCTATTCAAATGAGTTGATAATGAATTGCAATTCATTTGAATTAATTCAAAATCAGTTCAAGTCAAATGAATTGCAATTCATTTCGCCAAATTCATTTGAATTGAAAATGAATTGCAATTTATTTTGCCGAATTCATTTGATTTAAAATGAATTGCAATTCATTCTAGCCAAATGCATATGAATCGATTCACATTTCGTTCAATTCGTTTTTTGGCGAAAAGAATTAATTCAAAATTTTACTAATTCAGTCAATGAATGATTCACGAATTAATTCAGTCAATGAATGATTCACGAATTAATTCAAAAATTAATGATTCATTTACAGCTCTGTTCCATTGAAGTTATAATTTATATAGCTTAGTAGTATTTTAATAAAAACCATCTATTATTTATGTTTTGAAAGAAAACGGATTACATTTTGACATATTTTATGTATTTGAAAAATTCATAAATGATTGCTAATGATGTTAATAGTAAAAATTAAGCACTGTCTACAAACTACTAATAAAACTTAAAATGACAATAATTATTTCACCCATCACACCGATAATTTCCTAAGCAGTAAGAATTTTTCGATAATGCAACATTTCATGAAATTAATTTTTTTTCTAAATAAACAAACAATTTCTCAACATTAATGAAATCTCCAATATGAAGAAAAAAAAAATAAGAACTAGTTCCAAATTTTTGGAGTAATACAATAATTTATCTAAGAATTTGCCAAATTTTTTATTTATTAAATAGGTTTAGATTAAAAATTATATAAAATCGATGAACTAATTTCTAGTAGCGAATTACATATTCATGTTTTTTCATTAACATAACAATTATAGATGTAAAAGATTAGGATTTTTTAAATTTTTAAGCAATTTTTGAAAAAGGTGCCAAGGTCAAAAATTGATTTTTTCAAATAATTATTTGGCAACTCTGAATAACAAATCTCTCCAATTTTTTTATTCACAGTTGTTGTCAATATGTTTAATAAGATTTTTTAAGCATTTAATTATCTTTATTCAGTGAAACAAAAAATGTGACCGTTAAAAAGTACTAGGTCGAAAAAGGAACACTGTGTCAATAATGAGTTAATGACCAACACAATCAAACAGAAACAAAAATGATTGTGACTTATAAAAAACTAGTTAATGACCAACACAATCAAACAAAATGATTGTGGCTTATAAAAAGTGTTTAACAAACACCACATACTTTAAACATTTAGTTATAAAATCTTATTTTTTTTTATATTTTTCAACAAGCTTTTTAAAATATTAAGGAAAAACGTTTTTTTTTGTGATTCTAAAGGGATTATAATTTGGTTAGGTACGCAATATTCTTGTGAAACTTTAGCTATTGTGCAAAATTTTACCAATGTGTATGTCATATTGAATGGTTGCACAATATATTGAAACAAATCAAAAAGGTTTTGATTCTTGCGCAACCAAGAAATGTGAAAAATAGTTTATAGTGTGTTGGCCACATTGTGCAAGTTTTATATCCCTCCACAACAGAACAAAAGAGTGAAGCCATATTTTGTACAAAAGTATTGTACATTTTACTGCGCTGTGTAGGGCAAAAAACAATAATATTGCAAAGTGTATGGGTAAATTAACAGCTGTTTTTTGTTGACAATTTTACACTTTAGTTTAACCAGGCTGGGTTAAACCTGAATTAAGAGTAATTTAAACCACATCTGATAAAATTCTAGGTTTAACTATCAAACATTTAATCTAAATCCTAACAACTAGGGCTAAGTGTGTAACATTGCTGTGAAAAGTGTTACGCGTTGCCAATTTCAAGTGCTGCCAAGTTGCAGTTTGTTTGTTTTTACGCTTCATGTCATTTCAACATCTGGCAGCACTGCAGTAATATATTTCTTATGTTTTTATCAGCGTAAATTAGCAAATGGCATTTTTCAAGACGCTATTTTATAAAAAAGTTAAAGAGTTATTCAAAACAAAATCAAATTTGGTACATTGCAATCAAAATAAACTAAATATGAGTGGCTTTCAACCCAGAGATTTAATTAGGGAAATAAAGTGCCGCCCAGGTATATATGACAAAGACGCCTTGGAATCTCCATCGCGAAACAAAAGACGATTATTATGGCTAGAAGTGGCAGAAAATTTAACACCGGCCGAAGATTGGGAACAATATACTGATGTGGAAAAAGACGCTAGAAGTTAGTAAGAAATGGGAATTTTAGCACTGTTCCACGTATGTTAACGCTCAAACCCCATTATATTTATACAAATTGTCAAATTTGTGTTGTTTTGGGGAAACTGCGGAAACGACGTCAAACAGATATTTTTTTAAGGAATTGTTTTAATATCCTTTTGTTCTTTAGTTGATGAAATACAAGCCAAGTGGAAGCATTTGAAAGGTCATTTTTATCGTGAATTGAAACTCATTGATACTGGAGAGATTCATAAAAAACGTAAATATATATACTTTGATGATATGGAATTTATGCGTCCGCATGTAGGTTTTAAATTGACACCCATGAAATATGCTTCACACAAATCTTTGGACCACATGGACGATGGCTCAATGTATGAGGAAATTGCAAATAATGAAGATGTTGAAACTAATGAAGATATTGCCAACAACTCGGATGATATTGATATGGAAGCTTTGTTGAAAACCAATGATCTTATCGAAGAAGTAGATGAGGATGAAGAAGAAGAGGTGGAGAAGACGGAAAATATTTTAACAATGGAAACTCGTAATCAACGTCCAAGGCGAATTGTAAAATCTACTCCAAAAGCTTTACTGAATCAAGCTTCATCTCCTCCTTCAAAAAGCCTAAACTTGAAAAGGAGACTGTTTTCAAAAATGTGAATATTATAAGAAAAACTGCTACTACCTCCTCTTCCAAGGGTGCTGGTGCAACTTCAGGTCTTACTTCTACTCTTAAAATCCGTGATGGTGATATCTCATTTTCGATGTCTTTAGTACCAACTCTGCGTACATTAAATGAAGGCAAAAATTAAGAGCTAAAATTGAAATTTTACGAGTTTTACACAAATATACGGATATTGTTGAAAGAAGTCGTTTGGCTAATAAATCCTCATCACAAAACCAAAATAATTCTAATCAATATTCGGAAAATAATGAAGAAACCGATATGCAAGAGGATCATTTAGAAGATTTCGAGGAAGATGGTGGTGGTGGTGGTGGTGTAAATGTTAAAAATGAAGCAAGCAATGACCCTCTAAATGCCAATTCGAGTGGAAATAATAAAACTTGGTGGACTTGAAGAATTTTAAAATGTAAGAACAACAATTAATTAAATATATAAGATCATGTTTAGTTTAATAAAAAATACTATTCGTTTCAAAAATTTAGTTAAGAGAAAACGTAATTGTTTAAATTTATATTTTTACAGATCGATCAATTTACATTAAACTTTAGAAAAAAATTCAATTTTACTAAACCTGCTAACTTATTCCAAACTAACCAAAGTGTAGGGCTTAACCATAGTTATAAATGCCATGGGTAAATGCTATGGTTACAGTTAAACTCTGGTTATTTTTAGAAAAAGTTACTTGTCCTAAACAATGTGTTGAAAAAAATAAAATTTTTACACCGTTTCGGGTTTATGTCAGTAAATTTTGTATTGCTGAATTAATTTTTTTTTTTTTAATTTGCCGTTATATGTTTAACTCATTATTAACCAAGTTCTTTCAAAAGGCTATATAGCCTTTACAAGACAAAGATAATTAAGTAGTTAAACAATCTTAAAATAATTCAACATCTTGACTACAATCCTGAATAAAAAAATTGGAAAATTGTTATCCAAAGTTTTCAAACAATTATTTGAAAAAAATAATTTTTGATGCGACATTTTTCAAAAATTATTTGCGTAACTTAAATAATTTCCATATCGTTGATTGGTAAAAAGTTGTATAATCTTTTTACGACGTTTAATGGAATTGAGTTTCGAGAACAGTATTTAAAAATTGTGTAGTTTTATACAGTTTTAGGCATAGCAATTAGATGTCAACGCACCAATATGAACATCACAAGCTTATAAGTAGGTCAATTTTAAAATGCTAAATAAATATTATCGTTGTAATTCAGTATGATTTTAAAAGTTTCGTTGGTGTAAAACAAAATATACCTACTGGCATTTTTTACGGCATTTAAAAATTATGCACAAAGTTTGGGTTTTGGCATTTTTTAACAAATTTTTTAAAAATCTTACAAAAATAACTTTTTATAGAAATAATACGTAAAAATTGCATTTTTTCAAAATAATTCGAAAAGTGGAAAAAGTAGCATTTAGTGACAAATGCCATAAAAAACTGTACCTACTTATGATAACTTGGCGTAATTTTTGGAAAATGTACTTTTTTGAGTCTGTTCTTATGAACTTCAAAAATTTTGAAATATTTTATTATTTTTTCTCGAAAAGCCTTGATGGCTACCGCAAGGTTCTGTTGTTGGACCGATCCTATTTTGCGTGTTCTGAATGACTTGGTCGATATTCTAAGTTATAGTCGTTGTAAACCTTTTTTGTTTGCCGATGATATACAGTTGTTATGGTCAGGGGAACGTCAATTTATGGATGCTCTGGAGGCTTCTATAAATTATGATTTATCTGTTTTGAATAATTGGATAATGGGAAATAGCTTAAGTATAAAACCTTCAAAAACTAAAGCTTTAATTTTCAAATCTAGTAGATCTGATATATTTCATCTGAACTTAAAAATATGTAATAACATTATTGAGACTGTCAGTAATTTACGTTGTCTTGGTGTTTTGATTGATGACAGACTGTCTTTCGAGTCCCACATTAACAACCTGATTTCTAGAGTTACCTTTACGTTACGGAGGCTTTATCGTCTAAATATGTGGTTGCCTTTATCTGTCAAGCAGTCTATTGCGCATGCTTTGCTAATGTCTCAGGTGAATTATTGTATTGAAGTATTTTCTGGTTGTTCTGAGACTATTAAAAAAAGAAATAAATACGTTATTCATAGAATTGTTCGTTTTGTCTATGGATTAAGACTTAGAGCCCATGTGTCTTTATATTTGAGGGATTTTCTTAATCTAACATTTGATGATTATCTTAAATTTCGACTATTAATATATTTGTATAAGATAGTTTTTTTTCCGTGAGCCTGAGAGTGTTTTTCGTTTAATTTCTTTTTTGCCTTCTCAAAGAAATCCTCAAATAGAGTATGCACTCATATCTTACGCAGTTTATGAAAATTCATTTGCTATTAGATCTGCCCGGTTGTGGAATAATTTGCCAAGGAATCTGCGATCATTCCAGTTTTCTGTTGAATCATTTAAACGTAGGCTTCGTGAGTATTTTACTCATAATGTCACTTGATAATTGGGTTTTCATTTTAAATTATTTATGTAGAGTGTGTTTATAGAGAATTCGCAGGGATTTTTTAGATTTAAGTATTTCTATTCTAATAGTATTAAATTTTACTTGTAATATAATTTTATTGGCCAATTAGACTACATATATTACAATTGAATAAATGAAATGTTATAGAGTATAATTTAACCATAACCTTAAAAAGCATCCTTATATACAATTTTTAATTGCAGAATTTAAAAGTATTTAATATGATTTACTACAACTAAGTAACCCTAAACCGAATTAAATATCATCAAACCGATAAAAAATGTGTGTTTTATAAAATAATCGCAGTTTTCTTTTTCATTTCAAAAATATTTAAAAAAAAAATTTGGTGTGTATTTTTATATTTTTTATTTTGGTGTAATAGGTATATGTTTTGTAATATGTATATAGGTAAATTAAATCCAAGCAAAAACTGTAATTGTATTATTTTTAATTTGCTTTAAACTTAACACAGCCATAATTGTTACGCCATTAAAGATAAATGATCAACGTTATTGGATATAGCAAGCTTAAACATCGGCTAACATATACACAACATTTCATTGTCGAACATTTTTGAAATTCCTCATATATTTTTAAATAAAGATTTGTTCACAAAATTATACAAAATTTAAATTTTTAAAATATTTTCACCCGTCTAGATTTTCAACTTCGGTTGCTTATATTTCCACCTGAGGGCGCTTTATTTCAATTATCTTTCTTTTTTTTACCGAATCGATCGATATTAAAATCGATTGTTTTTCATCACACACCACATTCTTTGTAAATTAAGCGGTCATGTACATTAAAAGAAATCTTGAATTCTATACTTTCGCTTAACTACATTTTAAAATGTGTGGCTACTGTGGCCTATAAACACTTTTGGATGCAAAACACGTATTTTGCCTAAACATTTAAGCTTTTTATTATATTCCAACAGGTCTTTTTTTCAACTCGTTTTGGCAAAACAAGTGTTTTGGAATCGTGTGAATTACGATTTTCCAATGCCTGTGTGGAACGTAAACATCTTATATGGCATTCATACCTAAAAGCTAAACACGCGTTTATTTAAGCACGGGTTAAAACGAGTGTAAAAGAATAGTTTTTTTGTAATGGAAAAATAGCTTAAATACGTATTTTTGCTTAACTCGTGTTTACTAACTAGGTGTGAACGTCATATAGCAATGCCAAAAGTCCATAAATAATTTTGAGAAATCTCCCATTTTACTACCTCTTTGTTGCGATTTTTATTGTAAAGAAAAGTAGTCTACATTGTTTACATCATATGTTAACACAACAGTGTTACCAAGTCATAGTGTAGCATTTCACGCTTTTTTCTCTACATCGCTTTTTTATCTTCGTCAAATAGTAAATCGCGTTTTTATAAACGCCAATTTACCCATTAAACTTTACAATAATTTTAACTTTTGGCTGAAAAAATCCTCCAAAACAAAAGTGTGATATCAACACATACAAAAATGAGCGGTTTTCATCCAACAGATTTAATCAAACTGGTAAAATCTCGTCCACCACTATACAACAGAGATTTGCAAGAACACCCGCGGAAAGATCATAAACATCGATTATGGCTAGAAGTGGCAGAACATTTGACACCACCCGAAGATTGGATAGAATATTCGGATGTAGAAAAAGATGCCACAAGTAAATATTATAATTGCTGTTATTAAAAATTTAGGAATGTATAAATGTAAATTTGTTTTTTTTTAGTTGATCAAATACAGGCCAAATGGAAACATTTAAAGGATCATTTTCACCGTGAATTGAAATTAATTGATGCCGGAGATGCTCATAGAAAACGCCGGTATGTGTATTTTGAAGAAATGGAGTTTATGCGTCCATTTGTTGGATATAAACATCTGCCGGCCAATAGAAAGGTAACAAAAATGGAATCTGTAAATTTCATGGAACAAAATTCAATTTGCCATGAAACGGATGTTGAAATGTATTCTTTTGTAAAAACCAATGAATATGAAACTGAACGTCCTACCACACATTCACGACCAATACCAAAATCTGCACAACAAAAAATGTCTACACCCATAGGCAAAAGTTGCAAAAAGTGCTATTATAAAAAAAATCAACCGCAAAGGGAGGTTTGACAGATGCTTCAAAAATTAGAGATCCTGATGTAACGTTTTGCCTTTCTTTGGTACCTAATCTACGTAAATTAAGTGATAGCAAGAAATTAATTGCCAAAATGGAGATTTTAAAAGTATTAATCCAATTTGTTGATCATAACCAAAATAGTTATTTTAATCGTTCTAAAAATATGGAAAACGATGAAGATCCTGACATGCAAGATGATCATTTAGATGATATGGATGGTGAGGGTGTTCATATTAAAAATGAAGAATACTTAGAGGGAGATGCCGGTAATACAAAAACTTGGTGGACTTAATGTTATTTAAAAATATAACGAAACTTAATATTCAAAATAGTTTAAGGTAAATAAAATCGATAATCCGGATATTGCTTATCATAATAGATTTCCCGCGTGAACTCAATTTACTCGAAACAACTATTTAGAGACAAATTTAACAATAGAAATGCTTTGTGGTAACATTGGGACCCGCGGTAACGTACGTCACACAGTGATACATTTATACAGAAGACGGCAAAAGAACTAGAACTTTTGAAGGAGTTGACATATTTCAATGCGGTTTCTTTTTTGTTAGAAAGCATAAGCCTTTATCTTTAATTTAAGATATCGATCGTAAAAATAAAGTAGTAAAATAATTATAAATATATGTATTAAGGGTTAAACTTTTCTAATTCATGTTTTTGCTAAATTTTAGATGATAAGTCTTAGAACAGTTGTTGCTCGCCACCTGATGTAGAGTTGGCGAATTTATTGAAGCTTTTTGTTTCATAGAACTGATTCATTATTTTACTTCGGTCGGGTTAAGTGCTATGGGAACACCGAAGAGCTATGGGAACACCGAAGCACCGAAGTGCTAGAAAACTCATACATATTATTTTTCTAAATTGATGTTGTCGTCACCGGGAATTGAACCCGGGACCATCTGTGTAACAGTTCAACGCGCTAACCATTACACCACAAAGTTAGTAAAAAATTAGTAATATTTTTATGCTGAAATTTAGTTTTTAAATGATAAAAAAACAAAAACTTTTATTATTTTTTAAACACATATAACAGAACTTTTTTTAGTTACTTAGATTTTATAAAGCAAAAAGTCGACTTGATTTCAGTTAGTTAAATATTCATATCTAATCAAGGTCTAGCGAAATATTGATGCATTTATCAATTTTTTCTAACAATCAGCTCATTGATTTTCCGCAAAACTAAAAATCTTCTAACTAAAAATGTTCTGACACAAGTATTTTCACTGATTTTTTAGTGTACACTAGAAGGTCCCGACAAATAGCAAACAAACAAATTCATTTATTTGTTTAATAAATTTTTGTATAATTTTTTTTTTTAAATAAAGTTTAAAACTGGTTTAAGTTTAATATTTGGAGCTAGGCAAGCATTAGGGGTGTTATAGCGTTACATGGAGATCCTTAGTAAAAAGATTTGGATACGCGAGAACCCCTAATGCATGAAGGTATAAAAATCCACAAAAAGCCCCACAAACAGAATCCGTAGAGGGGGTAAAACACAAGAATGACTCCCATTAATTTTCTGAACATATATACTCCCAATCTCCAATACAAAAATACATTTTTATAAAATTTTCTCATACAGCTCTAACTGTCCCAACGGTGACCCTAGAGGAGTCAAATGTATGACCGGCACCCAATATTTTTCAACACCAACATTTTCTCAAACATACCTACACCTATATCCACTTCATAAGGGAGTTCCCATAAAAAATTAAATTTTTATAAAATTTGCTGAAACCGCTCTAACTATCCCAATGGTGCCCCCCGATGAGCCAAATGTATGACCTAACCTCAATGTTTTTCCAACCCCAGTATTTTCTCATAATTTTTTAATTTCAACATATTTTTAGATTTTCTTTAAGGTTGTATCTTTAAAGGTACAGTGATCATTTAAGGATTAATCTAAATGTAAAACCGCATAGAAAATTTATAAACTACTGAAATTTGGAAAATAAACACCAAGTATAACTTTTTTTTGGAAAATCATGGGCAACGGCATTACATATAATTTTCTATAAAATTTGAAAAAAAAAACTTAAAAATTTTGAACTTTTATCGAAAAAATTGCTCTAGCTTGCTTTGCGCGCAAACTTGCCCAAAATTATTTGGTATACACTTTAGAGGAGAATATGGCATTTTAGCAATATAAAATCTCGTTTGAAGACCTGAAACAAATTAGTTATACTCCAACAAGGCCGAACATTTTCGTGAAAAACATACCATAATTTAAAATTATAAAAAACTACTACTATCAGTTAATTTAAAGAACAATTAAAAAAAAATTACCCAAAGTTAATATCTCTGAAAACAAACAAAAAAATATGAAACTTTAAACTGAGGAAAAATCATAAAAATTTCAACTTTACAAAACACAGCAAAAGGATATTTAGGATCATACTGTTCACAGTGAAATAGTGACAAATTGCCTTTATTTTTGGCTCCATAAGTTCTGAAGTGTTTTCTTTGAAATGAGCTAATTTGTTTCAAAATCGGTTACAAAAAAAAAATGATTTTTGTCGCTTCTCTGAAAATGTACCAGTGTGCGTCGAACAGAGCTAATGTTTTCTAAAATTTAAAAAAGATTGAGGTAACAAGATTCTTAAGATAATTTATATATAATTCATCTTGTAAAAATGACAAGATTTTAGTTCTACTTTTGAATACTAAGGCGTTCACCCTAAATGTTAAACAGGAGTTTTTTGACCAATGTGTAAAATTATAAATAACATTTGTAATAGAACAGAGAGCTAAAGTACTTGTTTTGGCAAAACATGTGTTTAGCATTTAAGTATAAACGCCTTATAAATCGTATATCGGGATATCAAAACACTGCCGAATTTTGCCAAAACACGTATATATAGGAAATTCACGTGACTGAGATAAGTAAATCTCCTAGTTTTTACTCTTTATTCTATTACCATGTAATGTCATTTTGTGACTTTATATGATTAACTAGGGTCCTTTAGCTTTTATGCTTTTACCCCCTTGCAAAAAAACTCAAAAATCTTTCGGGCCTAATGGTAAAAAAACGAGGAGATTTATATGTTTATTTTGTATTTCACCAAGGTAGAGCGTTGTGTTATATCTATACAAATTATTTTTGTAATTGAAATAACGCACAACTGGGTGATATACAAAATAGTGAAATTAGTTAGCCCGTTCATGTGAATGGCATTTTAAGCTCTTTATTTAAAAAAAAATAAAGTTTCTATTCATTTCACTCATTTTTGCAAAACGCAAAATTAAATAGAGAAACGGTCAAGCCGAGGCAGATATGAATTGAAAATTTTTAACATCGTTTTCTGCAAAATCGTGTTTTTTGAGTTATTACAGTCTTGAGTAAATGAGCGATATATTCGTAGTCATTTAATGAAAATTTACCAATCCAGCCAGCAAACGGACTCAAAAAGTGGTTCATCCAAAAGAGCCTTCTTTTTTAAATAAAAAATGACTCAGAAAAAATTAGTGTTTCAAGCGAAATTTTATACATAAATTGAAAATTAAAATTTTTCTATGAAAGTGGCAGAGCCTTCTATTATAAATCAAAAATGACTCAGAAAAATTAGTGTTTCAAGCGAAACTTTCCCCATAAATTGTAGTATTTTTGATTAATTTATTAATTAGATTGGTGCCTATTCTCAGTAATTTTTGAAGCAAAAAAAAAAAAAAATACTTAATTTTGAAGTCTTTTAAAATGCAATAAGGATTCTTACTATATTAAAATGTACATTTTATTTTAAAATTAAGCCACATCTCTGAAAAGCATACATTTCCTTATAGAAAACTTATGAATATAATATACGACATATGTTTTAATTTATTACATTTTTTTAATAAAAGGCCATAAGGCACATTAGTCATCTTGAAAATCTTTCATCTTGAATTCCGCAATTCCTTGCAATCATTCTGCTTAGACAGCATGGTACACATGGGTGGTTCTTTTAGTATATTTTCTTCTTATTCTGCATCTAATTCTGAATTTAATTATTCTAATTAATTTTATTTTAACTATTATATTTAAGAGGGCATACGCGATTTTTTTGGTATTTTTTAATTTTTTTTTTTCGGAATTTTGGGTATTCTTATTTTTTTTCGTACGCGATATCCGTTCATAAAATTAGGCGTAAATCGTATTTTTTATTTAAAAATTTTAGTAAACTAAAAGAAAAATGATTGACTCCAAAACGAATAATTTTTGGAGTCTTTTGAAATGTTTAAAAAATTCATATTTTTTAACTTTTGAGTCATTACTGATTAAATTTTTGTTTCTTTTTACAACGACTCACTTTTGACTCCCAAAAAGTAGAGTTTTTTGCTAAAAAAAATTTAATTTCAAAAAAATGTGTACGAGGGATTCGAAATTAATATTTTAGAGTTTAATAAGAATCATAATTTCTTAAGGCCCAAAAACTTGCTAGCTGGGTATGTTATTTTGAATACATACTAAAGGATAATTATTCGGATTATCGATGTTATACTACATTATTTAGTATGCTTTTAGATGTAATAAAATAATAAATAATTTAATATTCATTAACATATTAAGCTTTATTAATTAATATAATAAAATATTTTATACAAAAAAAAAAACTGATTTAAAATATTTAACTTCATATCGGAATCATTTTTAAAATTTATAAAACGTTTGTTAAATGATTTTTGTGTGAAAATTTGTTTTAAGCCGAGCACAGGCGGGCCAATATACAGTGAAGCACGGTACACAAATTATAAGTCACGCAATTTTACTTGCGGCAATTCTTGAGTTTATAGAAGAGGGAGGGAAAGAGAATGATAGGGGGTACAGACTTGCCCGTACTCCAATTCCGTTTTGTTTTGTCATCCGCAATTTTAACACTGCAGGTTGATATACGAAAATTGCTGAAACAAACTTTTCCTGTGTGACACAAAGCAAGTTCAAAGGAGAATTGAAGAAAAATTGGCTCAAGTAAAATTGCCGTGTGTGAACCAGGACACAATTTTTTTTACGAACGATTTTACTAACATATTTCATACAAATAATACGATTATAACGAACATCATTTATAGCGAACTTTTTTATATAACGAACTAATTTTACGAACTAATTTTTAACCCTTTTACGAATATTCATACAAATGATGTTGAGATTTTTTAATGAAAAATGCTCTGCAAATTTTAAAAATTTCAGTTTTTTTACTAGAATCTTCACTGCAAAAAAAACAATTTTGTATGAAACGTAATTTACTGGAAGAATTGACTCAAATTACAAAGAAAAACTTAAAAACATGGGGAATTAAAAAAAATACTATAATTCTATTAATTTTTTTGAAAATGTTTACTACGTTTACATTTTTTGATATTTGCACATATACATACCTTTAATGTTATTGGAATATTTTAATTATATTACAATTAATTAATATTTTCCGTGTTATAGCGTTACATGGAGATCCTTAGTAAAAAGATTTGGATACGCGAGAACCCCTAATGCATGAAGGTATAAAAATCCACAAAAAGCCCCACAACAGAATCCGTAGAGGGGTAAAAACAAGAATGACTCCCATTAATTTTTCTGAACATATATACTCCCAATCTCCAATACAAAAATTACATTTTTATAAAATTTTCTCATACAGCTCTAACTGTCCCAACGGTGACCCTAGAGGAGTCAAATGTATGACCGGCACCCAATAATTTTTCAACACCAACATTTTCTCAAAACATACCTACACCTATATCCACTTCATAAGGGAGTTCCATAAAAAAATTAAATTTTTATAAAATTTGCTGAAACCGCTCTAACTATCCCAATGGTGCCCCCCGATGAGCCAAATGTATGACCTAACCTCAATGTTTTTCCAACCCCAGTATTTTCTCATAATTTTTTAATTTCAACATATTTTTAGATTTTTCTTTAAGGTTGTATCTTTTAAAGGTACAGTGATCATTTAAGGATTAATCTAAATGTAAAACCGCATAGAAAATTTATAAACTACTGGAAATTTGGAAAATAAACACCAAGTATAACTTTTTTTTGGAAAATCATGGGCAACGGCATTACATATAATTTTCTATAAAATTTGAAAAAAAAACTTAAAAATTTTGAACTTTTATCGAAAAAATTGCTCTAGCTGCTTTGCGCGCAAACTTGCCCAAAATTATTTGGTATACACTTTTAGAGGAGAATATGGCATTTTTAGCAATATAAAATCTCGTTTGAAGACCTGAAACAAATTAGTTATACTCCAACAAGGCCGAACATTTTCGTGAAAAACATACCATAATTTAAAATTATAAAAAACTACTACTATCAGTTAATTTAAAGAACAATTAAAAAAAATTACCCAAAGTTAATATCTCTGAAAACAAACAAAAAAATATGAAACTTTAAACTGAGGAAAAATCAATAAAAATTTCAACTTTACAAAAACACAGCAAAAGGATATTTAGGATCATACTGTTCACAGTGAAATAGTGACAAATTTGCCTTTATTTTTGGCTCCATAAGTTCTGAAGTGTTTTCTTTGAAATGAGCTAATTTGTTTCAAAATCGGTTACAAAAAAAAATGATTTTTGTCGCCTTCTCTGAAAATGTACCAGTGTGCGTCGAACAGAGCTAATGTTTTCTAAAATTTAAAAAAGATTGAGGTAACAAGATTTCTTAAGATAATTTATATATAATTCATCTTGTAAAAATGACAAGATTTTAGTTCTACTTTTTGAATACTAAGGCGTTCACCCTAAATGTTAAACAGGAGTTTTTTTGACCAAGTGTAAAATTATAAATAACATTTGTAATAGAACAGAGAGCTAAAGTACTTGTTTTGGCAAAACATGTGTTTAGCATTTAAGTATAAACGCCTTATAAATCGTATATCGGGATATCAAAACACTGCCGAATTTTGCCAAAAACACGTATATATAGGAAATTCACGTGACTGAGATAATTAAATCTCCTAGTTTTTACTCTTTTATTCTATTACCATGTAATGTCATTTTGTGACTTTATATGATTAACTAGGGTCCTTTAGCTTTTATGCTTTTACCCCCTTGCAAAAAAACTCAAAAATCTTTCGGGCCTAATGGTAAAAAAACGAGGAGATTTATATGTTTATTTTGTATTTCACCAAGGTTAGAGCGTTGTGTTATATCTATACAAATTATTTTTGTAATTGAAATAACGCACAACTGGGTGATATACAAAATAGTGAAATTAGTTAGCCCGTTCATGTGAATGGCATTTTAAGCTCTTTATTTAAAAAAATAAAGTTTTCTATTCATTTCACTCATTTTTGCAAAACGCAAATTAAATAGAGAAACGGTCAAGCGAGGCAGATATGAATTGAAAATTTTTAACTCGTTTTCTGCAAAATCGTGTTTTTTTTGAGTTATTACAGTCTTGAGTAAATGAGCGATATATTCGTAGTCATTTAAATGAAAATTTACCAATCCCAGCCAGCAAACGGACTCAAAAAGTGGTTCATCCAAAAGAGCCTTCTTTTTTTAAATAAAAAATGACTCAGAAAAATTAGTGTTTCAAGCGAAATTTTATACATAAATTGAAAATTAAAATTTTTCTATGAAAGTGGCAGAGCCTTCTATTATAAATCAAAAATGACTCAGAAAAATTAGTGTTTCAAGCGAAACTTTCCCCATAAATTGTAGTATTTTTTGATTAATTTATTAATTAGATTGGTGCCTATTCTCAGTAATTTTTGAAGCAAAAAAAAAAAAATACTTAAATTTTGAAGTCTTTTAAAATGCAATAAGGATTCTTTACTATATTAAAATGTACATTTTTATTTTAAAATTAAGCCACATCTCTGAAAAGCATACATTTCCTTATAGAAAACTTATGAATATAATATACGACATATGTTTTAATTTATTACATTTTTTTAATAAAAGGCCATAAGGCACATTAGTCATCTTGAAATCTTTCATCTTGAATTCCGCAATTCTTGCAATCAATTCTGCTTAGACAGCATGGTACACATGGGTGGTTCTTTTAGTATATTTTCTTCTTATTCTGCATCTAATTCTGAATTTATTATTCTAATTAATTTTATTTTTAACTATTATATTTAAGAGGGCATACGCGATTTTTTTTGGTATTTTTTAATTTTTTTTTTTCGGAATTTTTGGGTATTCTTATTTTTTTTCGGTACGCGATATCCGTTCATAAAATTAGGCGTAAATCGTATTTTTTATTTAAAAATTTTAGTAAACTAAAAGAAAAATGATTGACTCCAAAACGAATAATTTTTGGAGTCTTTTTGAAATGTTTAAAAACATTCATATTTTTTAACTTTTTGAGTCATTACTGATTAAATTTTTGTTTCTTTTTACACGACTCACTTTTGACTCCCAAAAAGTAGAGTTTTTTGCTAAAAAAAATTTAAATTTCAAAAAATGTGTACGAGGGATTCGAAATTAATATTTTTAGAGTTTAATAAGAATCATAATTTCTTAAGGCCCAAAAACTTGCTAGCTGGGTATGTTATTTTGAATACATACTAAAGGATAATTATTCGGATTATCGATGTTATACTACATTATTTAGTATGGCTTTTAGATGTAATAAAAATAATAAATAATTTAATATTCATTAACATATTAAGCTTTATTAATTAATATAATAAAATATTTTATACAAAAAAAAAACTGATTTAAAATATTTAACTTCATATGCGGAATCATTTTTTAAAATTTATAAAACGTTTGTTAAATGATTTTTGTGTGAAAATTTGTTTTAAGCCGAGCACAGGCGGGCCAATATACAGTGAAGCACGGTACACAAATTATAAGTCACGGCAATTTTACTTGCGCAATTCTTGAGTTTATAGAAGAGGGAGGGAAAGAGAATGATAGGGGGTACAGACTTGCCCGTACTCCAATTCCGTTTTGTTTTGTCATCCGCAATTTTTAACACTGCAGGTTGATATACGAAAATTGCTGAAACAAACTTTTCCTGTGTGAACACAAAAGCAAGTTCAAAGGAGAATTGAAGAAAAATTGCTCAAGTAAAATTGCCGTGTGTGAACCAGGACACAATTTTTTTTACGAACGATTTTACTAACATATTTCATACAAAATAATACGATTATAACGAACATCATTTATAGCGAACTTTTTATATAACGAACTAATTTTACGAACTAATTTTTAACCCTTTTACGAATATTCATACAAATGATGTTGAGATTTTTTAATGAAAAATGCTCTGCAAATTTTAAAAATTTCAGTTTTTTTACTAGAATCTTCACTGCAAAAAAAACAATTTTGTATGAAACGTAATTTACTGGAAGAATTGACTCAAAATTACAAAGAAAAACTTAAAAACATGGGGAATTAAAAAAATACTATAATTCTATTAATTTTTTTGAAAATGTTTACTACGTTTACATTTTATTGATATTTGCACATATACATACCTTTAATGTTATTGGAATATTTTTAATTATATTACAATTAATTAATATTTTCCGTTTGTTAAAACATTCGCGAAATTTAACACATTTTAAAATAAAACAGCGATTATTTTTATTTTTAAATAATTTATAAAAAAAATTTATTTAATTTAATGATTTTCCAACAAGAAAAAAAATAAATTTAAAAATACGGCTGTTTCAATATTGCCCTCACCTTTTCAATAATATGGAATTGAAAAACAAGAATTCAAATCATTTAGAATTTTTCAATTTAATTGATTAACTTTCAATATGGGGTACACACGTTAAATATTTTTGTAAACAATCTAAAATTGATCAATTATAATTAACGTGTGTACTTTTTAGATTAGATCAGAAGGCACTATGCACCGCGACCAATGTAGGTCTTTTGTGCTGCCTAAAGTTACCTACAGGTTCAAGCTACCTATAAAGCCAATTATCCTATTAGGCAAAATGTTCGCGATGTCGGAAGGCAAAATGAAGCGATCACCTAGAAACCTAAGTCTCTTATCACAAAGAATGGGACATTCGCAGAGAACATGCTCCGAGGTTTCAGACACCATCTCACAAAACCTACACATATCCGTGTCCGATTGACCCTTCTTGTGCAGATGGTATCTGCGATTACAGTGTCCACTTAAGTACGACGCCGGGGTCCTCAAACCCCCCTTTCAAGCGACAAGAGTCGCCTCGACCAGGAGAGTTTTCTACAGTAACCAGAGAATTCAGACGCTCTCCATGCCCTGTACCTTTCCCTAACATACCCCGCAGGTATTCCACAGAATGGTTCAGGACCAATAAAGGGCCTTCCGGCCCCGCGGTTGGCAAGACAATCTGCCCTCGTGCCTACTCTATTTTAGAAACAAATTATAGCATTTTAAAAATGCTTATGCGTATGACCATTATTCTTTAGTTTTTAAATCTGATTTACTATTAACAATTTTAAATTTTAAAACCCGACGGTTTTTCTCCTGTCTTAATGAAACTCAAGTATGTGATATGGACGTATCTCACGTTTTAGGGTAAAATATGTGCCAAAATTCGTGTAGGTAAGTGTTTGAATTATTTACCCATACCTCTTGGATCTTTTGATCTATCTTTAAAAACATGTAACTTGTTGAATATACTTCTGTAAATGACATTTGATGTGCAAAAAAATTTTATTTTATTTTCAGTTTAAATTTGCTTTCCATTTTTGCAGATTACATTTTGTCATGTGCGTTTATGCCATGTTAATGTAGTCTTAGAATTGCGTCTCTGAAAATAAAAGAAATAAATAATATTTTCAGTCATTAAATTATACAATTTTAACAACTGTCATTTTTCGCTACATTTTCAAATGGTCTTTTCTTTAATTATTCTATTAAATGAATGCGAAAAAGTTTTCATAACAATTCCATGGAAGTAACAAGCTGAAATTTGGCTTCAGCAAATTTTTTTTATAAAAAACATTACAGAGGTGAAAAATATTTTGTTTGAGGTGAAAATCTTTTTTTGATGTAAACAAATATTTTTTGTGGTGAAATAACATTTTTGAGAGGAAAAATGTTTTTGTAGTGAAACATTTTTGTAAGGTGAAATAAAAATTTAAGGTGAACTTTTAATATTATTCACCTCTTAGCGTCTGATGGAAAAATATTTTATACACCATATACATTATACACCAATTTGTATGGAAAATTTAGACGTAACTTCACATTATCACTCATAACACTTGAACAGCTGTGCCGATATTGCTCACTTTCAATACCAAACTCGGGAGGGTGTACATCAATACATGTAAAAATAAGCAGCCTCTGTTGCGTTTTCATACCGAGATCGCCACTTTAATACACAGACGGACATCGATTAGTCGGCTTAAAATTTAGTAATGATCAAGAATATATGTACCTAGTGGCGTCTTCAGCCAGGCACACATTTTCAATATTATTTATGTCCATTTTATTGATTTTTTAACACACTACCAATACGTTTTAAAAATTTAAATCATTTTAATATAGTGTACACACATTAAATTTCTTTTAAACAATCTAGACTTGAAGAATAATATTACTATACTTTGGACCTATATTTCGATGCGTTACGAACGGAATGACAAACTTATTTGTACCCAAATCACATATGGTAGGGTATAAAAAATATTTTTTATTTGGAGTTTGGCAGATATTTCTCCTAAAGTACGAATTTTGGCTAAACTCTAGTTTACGAGTATAACTCGAAGTTGTTTCAAATAACAATCAATAGAACTTTTAGCGCTGAGCTCAAAAATACCGTTTTTTTGGACCTCAAAAGTTTGGTTTTTAAATAATTTCTTATCTCGACATTTGTTTTCGGATTGCAACAAAATACATATCATTTGAAAGCTAATTGAAGTACCTTTAATTTGAGATATACTTCTAGTTCCATTAACCCATTGAGCGGCAATTTATAAAAGTATGTTTTTTTACCGAACTTTTTAGAAAAACTCTCACTTTCTCGATATTTGACTAAAGTAAAGGTACGAAATAAGTATTGTTTAATTGTAGATACAGCCACGTTCACACTTAAATTCAAAACACGTATTTAAGCTCCTTATTTCATTCCAACAGTTTTTTATTTCTGTTTACTCGTTTTTTGCAATCTAGTGTGAATGCCGTATAAGCCTAATCTTTAATTTAGGATATTATAGTCAACTTTAACCCTTCTAACACCGCAGATATTAACAGTTATACTTTTGTTATATGCATATAATTATAAAAATAAACGTCAGTGAAGTTATCCATATAAACAACTTTCCTCAACGAAGTCGGTCTTTAGACATAGTGGAGGAGAAAACCGAAGGCCGGTTACACAGAAAAACTTTGCTCAGCAAAGCCAGTTACTTATTTATGGATGACTTTTACACGAATTTGGTTTAAAAAATCTATTTTTTTCAAGTAATGAAAATTTGCAACATTGAACAAATTACTTTAGTTTTAATAATAAAAAAAAAACTTTTAAACCTTAATATAGGTATACTGTATTTTGTAAGCTATTGGATACTATGATACCATAAATTAAAGATTGTAGTCTTGTCTACAATTGAGAGTCATACTATGCCAACCTTATATACAAAAATTTTTTAAATAATAGAATTTTTTAAAAAAGTGCCAGTTCGAAAACGGAAAATCGTGAATTGGGCTGCATCAGGGTAATATTTAAAAAAAATGTATACCAAGCTAAAGGCAATTAAAAAAAGTTCCGACAAAGCATGCCAAAGTTAAATAAATATGCATTTAATGAAATATCCACACGTTAGAGGCCTATAACTCGGAAAATATAGGCCGACTACACATTTTTTCCCCCAAACGTACCTATTTTAACAATAATTTCGGTTTTTTTAGCTGTGCCCGTAAACTAGATTTTTTCCAAATTTTACCGTGATGTGAACCATGCATATTTTTTACGACACACGTTAATGAAATGACACATGCACCACCATTGTCGTTTTAATAACGTAAATGTTAAATTTTTGTTGTTTCAGATACGTATGACATTTATAACTTATAAGATGAATAAATATTTGAATTAAGTTGTCATTTCATTGTTGTATGTCGTAAATAAAGCCACATGCTTTTTTGCAGCATGGGTTTTTTTATAAAATGTTTTAAAAAACAAAACGGAATGTCAAAAAATTGAACGTTTCTGATGGAAAACTCGGGTAAAGTTGCTGCAAAAACATGTTTCGTACAGTATTAACAGTGTCAAAGGAAAATTTTATGTCTAGCGTGTTTTAAAATAAAATAATTTGACAACATTTTTATTTTTTAGTTTTTATGCTAATTTACAAAACAATGCTGCCAAGTTTTAGTTTGCTCTTTTACGCTTTTTTTCTCTACTACATATGGCATCACTGTTAAAATAAATTCAGTGTTTGATGGCGTTTTTGTAAATCGGTGGTAATCGTAGAAAAGTTATAAATTTTTGGCTGAAAAATTCCTTGAAAACAAAGTGTGGTATCATTAACACATTTAAAAATGAGCGGCATAAGTCCAACTAGTATAATCCGAGAAGTTAAATGTCGTCCAGCGTTATACAATATAAATATGAAAGAATACAAAAATACGGCCCATAAGCAAACATTATGGCTAGAAGTAGCAGAAAATTTGACACCAGCTGAAGATTGGGAAGAGTATACTTATGAGGAGAAGAAAAATAAAAGTAAGTAACATAAGTAATATTTGAAATTTTTGGAATATACATTAACAACAACATTAACGTTTTAGTTGATCTAATACATACTAAATGGAAAAATTTAAGGGATCATTTTTATCGTGTATTAAAGTTAAAGGAAGAAGAAGGGGATGGACAAAGACCTAAATATAAGCATTATGATGCTATGGAATTTATGCGACCTTTTGTGGGTTATAAACCCCCACTTAAACGAAAAGAAACAAAACCACAATCTGCAAAGTTAGTTGATGAGTCAATTGGAAATGTTACCGACATTGATATGGAAGCTTTGCTAAAAAATGACGATGAAGAAGTCGAAAGCGCAAACAAACGCCCAAAACGAATTATCAAACCAACTCTAAAAGCCACCCAGAAACAGACTTCTGCCCCGTTAAACAAACCAATTGCAAAAGAAGCTGTTATCAAAAATTTCGATGGTTTAAGAAAAACCAATGTCCCTAAGGAAGCTGCAGTACCAAGTCAAATTCCCAGTTTTAAAATCAGAGATGGGGATATATCATTCTGTCTCTCTATAGTGCCTAATCTACGAAAATTGGGCGATAGCAAGAAATTAAGAGCCAAAATTGATATATTAAAAGTTTTACAAAAATATAACGATGATTACGAAAAAAGTCGTTTTCTCAAACGTTCCGTTGCCTCGCAAAAACAAAATAATAATAAAAACAGTACGCAAGATGCTGAAGATATGGAAGATACCGATATGCCAGAAGATCATTTAGACGATCTTGACGATAGTGCTGGTGGTGGTGTAGTAAATGTTAAGAATGAACACTATATTGATCCCTTAAATGATAATGGCAACACCAAAACATGGTGGACTTAATATTTGGAATATTTTTGTTAGTGAAACAATATGCAACCAATATATATAATAATAATTAAATAATGTTAAGAATATAAAAAAATTGGCGGCACTTTAATAAGTGACAGTAAAAAGAAATACATTTTTCTTTTTGACATGTATTTAAAATTATAAAAAAATTTTAAATAAAATTTTAAGAAATACTTAAATGTTGAAAAGACTTAACACTTTACTGCATGAAATTGCAAACCTCATCTTAAAATTAGCATATTTTGATTGTAAAAAATAAGTTTATTACAGTTATATATTATTTTATATTGTTTATTACAAATATATCTCATTATATATTGTGTCATACACAATATATAAAAAGATATATTAATTTATATATTTTAGTGTATCTTTTCACTTATATCACCATAATTAATCAAATCTGCAACAAGAATATTTAAATTGTAAGATCAAATTTATTTCAATTATTCGAAAACAATTACATTTCATTTTTTAATTGAAAAATGTTTATAGTATTATATTTATATATTTATTATTGATAAGGCAGATTTTAAAAATTTTTGACACTGGTAAAATATTTGAAATTTTTTTTTTTGTGTGCCATGAATAACTTTTTGTGTATATCGCACACTTAGTTAAAAAGTGACTCAACTAAAAATTTTTCATTTTTCAGAAATCGAAAAAAAATATTTGCAACTTTATACCAATTGAAACATACAACAAGACATAACTGTTTTTTAGCAACAGTTAACAACAACAAAATATACTGATATTTTTTTTATAGATAAACAAGTGTATTGTGCATAGTTTAAACATATAAATCCGAAAAATTAAAATTTTGATTTGAGTTACTTTTGAAGTAGGTGTGCGATATGTTAGTCGATGTCAAGCATGCTAAATCTATTCACGTTAATCTTTAACGGCGCAAAAATAATGGCGGTTTTACATTTAAAGTTAGATCAATTTTAAGATCTCATTGTGTTTATGACATGTCAAAATATCTACCACAAAAAACACAGAAAAATACATACATAAAAAAAAATTGTCATATAAAGGGTACGCCAAAACACTTTTTTTTTTTGAACTCTTGAACCAATTGGACTTTGTATGGCGTCATACCAAGATCTTTATGCAAAATTCATCTCAATGATGTCTCCGAAATGTTTAATTGTTGAGAACGACGGTGAATTGATGTTGATGGCGCTTCACGCACACTTTCTACCACAGCAGCAATATTCTCGGGTGTACGCACTGTTTTTGGCTTTTCACGCTTTGGTTTATCGATGAGGATGCCAGTTTCTTTCACTTTTTTCACAAGATAACGAACATACGGACCATATTCGTTCAACGGAAAGATAAAACTAATTATCTGTCAAATCAGACATGAGCTAAGTGTTACCATTCACGAAATAAGCACTAGTTGAAAAAAAAACGTTAGATGGCGGACCCTTTATTAGAATTTTAAAATAAAACCGCGATTATTATTTTAGAGAACATGATTTTTTTGTCGGTTATATGATATTTTATTGGGTTTAGTGTTACTTATTTTCAGAAAAAATTCATATTAAATACTTTTAAATTCGAAATATTAAAAGTTTTATGCTTTTTGGGGTTTTGAAAATTTTGTTTGCTTCATAAAATTTAAAGTCCTTTAAATTTGTTGATGCCTTTTCGAAATTAGCATTAAGCCAATTATAATCTTTTATTTGATGTACGTTTTGGCGGAATTAATACAGAGCTTTAGTTGTCACAAAGCGAAATGTGTTAGGCAAAGCGAAATGTGTTAGGCAAAAAAACTACCGCTAGAAATGAAAAAATAAAATTTATTTGCACTTTATCAACTTAGTCCGTCGTAAAGATTTACCTAACTATGTTCTCCAGCCATTTTTTATAAAAAAAATGCGAAAAAAAATTATTAAATTTCGCAAAATTTTTAAAAAAGTTTATAAAATTTTTGCGTTTAACTTTTTTAAAATTACTTTTTCAGTCGAAAGGTGCTATTTACAAAGAGACTCAGTTCACTTAATACGCCAGCCAATTTCAAGTATAATTGTGAATGTCAGTCGCTAAAACATACATACATTTTCAAAAAATTTACGCCAATTTTTTATAAGTTTGTGATATTTATATTCTGTATTGATAGCTGACATCATTTGGTATGCCTCTAAACTGTATAAAATATCACCATTTTTTAAATACGGTTTTCAAAATTCAATTCCATTAATCCCTGAGAAACAACCTGCGAAAGTTTAAAAATCGGAAAATTTTGGTTTCACTTGTAAACCCCCATAATTCAACTTTTCACCAAGCACCCATATGGTAATTATTTTTTCAGTCAATGTATCTCCCAAATGTAGTCACTTCATTTTGTATTGGTTTGGATGTGTTAGTTAAAAACTTGGAAGTTTGAAGTATTTTTTTTTAATATTTCGATTCAATGGCATTCGATAGTTGGTGAAGATGTTCAACTTGAAACTTGCACATCATAGCCCTTAAGTATAGTCCATCGGTTTTCTCTATTCATATAAACTTGAAAAATAAAAATCAATCTAAAGTCAGTTTCAACAGGTGTCGAAAATTTTTGTTGTAGCTCATATATATTTATTATTTAATATACTATATTTCTTATTGATATCCCAGCCAGCAAAATTTGGATACTTTTTTGAGTTGAAAATCAATTAAATAAAACAAATATTTTTGATATTTCAAAGAGTGGGAAAAGATGTAGTAAAATCATCACATATACGGATTTAGATGTAGTGCAAATTGAGGTGAAACACGCATGATTTTAACATGGGGTTGTCATAGGACGGAGGTAATGCAAATTTCTCAAACTTCACTTTATTAAAAGTACTATGTGTAAGATTATGAAAGATTGTATTTTCGGGTGTCCTTTTTCATAGAACTTAATTTGTTATTTTTAATTAGTGGTTAAGGTGTGATGCCAAGTCACATCTTATTTACCGAGTGAAAATATGAATTTGTAGGAGTGCTTAAACGGTTATAATTAAAAAAACTTTCCAGCTTTAAAAACAAAGCGAAATAATAGTTTTTGTTCAACTGAAAAGAAAGAAAACTATTGTTAAGTCTGATATATTGTAATCATTGTTTTTCAAATTTAAATGTCAGAAAACACTAATTCAAAGCGACATCTAGATTCAAAAATAGTTGTTAAAAGACATAAACTCCCGGTTCCATTCGAGTATGTCAAATACCGAATTGTAACCGAACATTCCTGACATTTCTACTAGTTAGCCTTGTATATGATTACATTATATGCTAAGTTTAGGAACTGATCTAAAAGTCCAGCACTAGATCAAAAAAATCTGTAGTAGTAGCTACTTTGTGTGTAATGAAAATGTTGTTTCTTTTGAACTACTTCACATTATTTTTGCCGGGATAGTTCATAACTATTAGTAGTATATTTTTTAAATTTAATTTTGAATCTTAAAAATTAAGCGTATAGGGTGATTTCAAAGAAAACGTTGATAGTCATCAGTTGGAACGCTTTCGATTTGCATTAAACTTGGTGTAAGTATTCTCTTAATTTTAATGACCAGAGTAGCGAATTTCATACAATAAAAAATAGGGCCCAAAAAATAACAGTTATTTTAAAGTTTTGGAAAAAAAAAACAGGCAAATGTCGGAGAACTGATTCAAGTATACCATATTGACCCTTATAGAAAAGTCTCATAAAATGTTCTGCTTTTTAAAATTTGGATTTTTATTTTTTTCGAACAAATATAAAAGTTAGTTTTTGACTTTTATTTTTTCGAGCTAAAATAAGTTATTTTATTTTTGATTAAAATTAAAGTTTAAAACTGCATTCAAATAATTATTTTTTAATTTTTTTTTTATATTAATTTCATAAAAATGTGAGGAATCCTGATAAAAATTACCTCCATGAACATTTTTAATTTCTTTTAGTGTTTTATATTTATAATAGTAACATTTTAATTATGATCTCAAATCTGACAATTCAAAATGAAAATGCAACTTCAAAGATCAACAATTTTAGTTGTCATAAATTAAAAAAAAAAAATCTACAGCTCAATGCGAAATTGACATTTTTTTAAATTTTCTCAAAAACTATCAAAAAAAAAAAAATTAAATGCGAATTGTAGATTTTTTGAAAGCCCAGCAAATTCACTACCATTTAAAATTATAAAAATATAAAAACAATTTTTGAAAAAAATTATATATCAGGTTTGGTATTTTTTTTTTTTGAAAAAATTTAATTTTTTTTATTTTTAAATGAAAGTGAATAAATGAATAATAAAATATTGATATTGAACTGCAATTTAGCTGCATTACATTCGAGACCATACTTGGGTGTGATCGCTAAACGGTCATGAGTATTGTTACGTTTGTAATGTAAGAAGAGCGCAGGTTTGATTCTTATAGCCGCAGGTTGTTAAAAAATAAAAAAATTAAAATTATCATATAGAGACAATCTGACAATTATAAAAACAAATAATAATACAATTTAAATGAAAAATCACTAATGACGCCTGTCCATAAAAAGAGGCAGAAACTAGTCTAGTCTGATTTAACCTCAACATTTCTAAAATTGATTTTTTTTTATTCATTCCCCAATGACACCAATTTCTTTAAACTTGTACACATTTTTTAAGGTTTTCAAAGTATTTCCTAAAATTGGCAATACATTTATATTATTATTAACAGTGTATTCAGTTAAAAACTATCAATATCGCTTAAGCGTTTCTAAAGTTGTTTTAAAAAAAGAAAATTTTAGCAAAGCAATAAAAACGACCATTTTGTATGGAAAATTTATAGGGCCTTACATTTTGAATTACAACTTTTTACACCTAAAGATCAATTTTGATAATTTTTAACTAAAAGCTGTTTGTAAGAAAAGCAAATAACTTGCCTAAAAATAAATGTAAAACATTAAAATATGTATTTTTTAATTCTTAATTCATACTCTATCCACCCCTGTCCACCCATATTTACAATTTCCCAGTATTAATGATATGAAATATCATTTTCAAAAGATAATTTACAATAATTTGACATTTTGTATCACAAATACTGGGAAAATAGTAGATATTGATAGCGTGTGAATTGCCCTTTAAGAACTAACCCACAAAACTCCCCCCTTTAAATTTGTTTTACAAAATTTTTTTAATAAAAGTTTGCAATATTTTCAGATTTCTATCGTTATGCATTACATTGTACAATATGAGGACCGGTGGAATCTGTAGCTCATAAATACTCAATTTTAAGCACTGTATAGACCGATTTGGAAATCAATCCCTTAGCAGCAGTAATTAATTTATATTATTTAAGAAGTTAAATTTTATTTTTTATTATTGTATTCAATTTGTTTTTTTCTTTTTAATTTTTATTTTATCAATTTCTGTTTGTATTGCTTTTTTGTTATTATTTATTAATTTCTGTTGTCTTTATGTATATATTTCTACAATATACAAGATATTTTTATGAAACTTGGTGTGGAGGCAGAGAAAAAAGTGAGCTTTAATTTGGTACCGGTTCTGATGGCCCAGGTGCCCTAGGTTTTGAATTATTTCAAAAACAAAATTATATTTTAAATCTAAAAAAATGGGATTGAAAAGTGGTACTGGATGGGAAAATGGCAACCCATTATATAGCACTACTTCCATTCTACACTATGGTAAAAGTTTCAGGTTAATATCTCTACTAGTTAAGAAATTATAGCGATTAAAACAAATATCGTTTCAGAAAATGTTTTTACATTTCAGGGTTGCCCTATTTCAAAAACGTTGAAAAATTCGGGGACGCTCAAAATCAAATTTGGGTGAAAGATTCTGAAAGAGCGTCGAAAATCCAGAACAATAGGGTTTCCAGCCAGATTGGACCAGAATTGACCGAGTTATTCAAAAAACGGGGAAGTCACATGATTTTTTGAATCAATCTGCGTTTTTCGCCTTATTTTCCATAGCTATTTTTGAACATCTAAAATAATGATAAATATACAAGATATTTTTATGAAACTTGGTGTGGTGGCAGAGAAAAAAGTGAGCTTTAATTTGGTACCGGTTCTGATGGCCCAGGTGCCCTGGGTTTTGAATTATTTCAAAAAACAAAATTATATTTTAAATCTAAAAAAATGGGATTGAAAAGTGGTACTGGATGGGAAAATGGCAACCCATTACATAGCACTACTTCCATTCTACACTATGGTAAAAGTTTCAGGTTAATATCTCTACTAGTTAAGAAATTATAGCGATTAAAACAAATATCGTTTCAGAAAATGTTTTTACATTTCAGGGTTGCCCTATTTCAAAAACGTTGAAAAATTCGGGGACGCTCAAAATCAAATTTGGGTGAAAGATTCTGAAAGAGCGTCGAAAATCCAGAACAATAGGGTTTCCAGCCAGATTGGACCAGAATTGACCGAGTTATTCAAAAAACGGGGAAGTCACATGATTTTTTGAATCAATCTGCGTTTTTCGCCTTATTTTCCATAGCTATTTTTGAACATCTAAAATAATGATAAATATACAAGATATTTTTATGAAACTTGGTGTGGTGGCAGAGAAAAAAGTGAGCTTTAATTTGGTACCGGTTCTGATGGCCCAGGTGCCCTGGGTTTTGAATTATTTCAAAAACAAAATTATATTTTAAATCTAAAAAAATGGGATTGAAAAGTGGTACTGGATGGGAAAATGGCAACCCATTACATAGCACTACTTCCATTCTACACTATGGTAAAAGTTTCAGGTTAATATCTCTACTAGTTAAGAAATTATAGCGATTAAAACAAATATCGTTTCAGAAAATGTTTTTACATTTCAGGGTTGCCCTATTTCAAAAACGTTGAAAAATTCGGGGACGCTCAAAATCAAATTTGGGTGAAAGATTCTGAAAGAGCGTCGAAAATCCAGAACAATAGGGTTTCCAGCCAGATTGGACCAGAATTGACCGAGTTATTCAAAAAACGGGGAAGTCACATGATTTTTTGAATCAATCTGCGTTTTTCGCCTTATTTTCCATAGCTATTTTTGAACATCTAAAATAATGATAAATATACAAGATATTTTTATGAAACTTGGTGTGGTGGCAGAGAAAAAAGTGAGCTTTAATTTGGTACCGGTTCTGATGGCCCAGGTGCCCTGGGTTTTGAATTATTTCAAAAACAAAATTATATTTTAAATCTAAAAAAATGGGATTGAAAAGTGGTACTGGATGGGAAAATGGCAACCCATTACATAGCACTACTTCCATTCTACACTATGGTAAAAGTTTCAGGTTAATATCTCTACTAGTTAAGAAATTATAGCGATTAAAACAAATATCGTTTCAGAAAATGTTTTTACATTTCAGGGTTGCCCTATTTCAAAAACGTTGAAAAATTCGGGGACGCTCAAAATCAAATTTGGGTGAAAGATTCTGAAAGAGCGTCGAAAATCCAGAACAATAGGGTTTCCAGCCAGATTGGACCAGAATTGACCGAGTTATTCAAAAAACGGGGAAGTCACATGATTTTTTGAATCAATCTGCGTTTTTCGCCTTATTTTCCATAGCTATTTTTGAACATCTAAAATAATGATAAATATACAAGATATTTTTATGAAACTTGGTGTGGTGGCAGAGAAAAAAGTGAGCTTTAATTTGGTACCGGTTCTGATGGCCCAGGTGCCCTGGGTTTTGAATTATTTCAAAAACAAAATTATATTTTAAATCTAAAAAAATGGGATTGAAAAGTGGTACTGGATGGGAAAATGGCAACCCATTACATAGCACTACTTCCATTCTACACTATGGTAAAAGTTTCAGGTTAATATCTCTACTAGTTAAGAAATTATAGCGATTAAAACAAATATCGTTTCAGAAAATGTTTTTACATTTCAGGGTTGCCCTATTTCAAAAACGTTGAAAAATTCGGGGACGCTCAAAATCAAATTTGGGTGAAAGATTCTGAAAGAGCGTCGAAAATCCAGAACAATAGGGTTTCCAGCCAGATTGGACCAGAATTGACCGAGTTATTCAAAAAACGGGGAAGTCACATGATTTTTTGAATCAATCTGCGTTTTTCGCCTTATTTTCCATAGCTATTTTTGAACATCTAAAATAATGATAAATATACAAGATATTTTTATGAAACTTGGTGTGGTGGCAGAGAAAAAAGTGAGCTTTAATTTGGTACCGGTTCTGATGGCCCAGGTGCCCTGGGTTTTGAATTATTTCAAAAACAAAATTATATTTTAAATCTAAAAAAATGGGATTGAAAAGTGGTACTGGATGGGAAAATGGCAACCCATTACATAGCACTACTTCCATTCTACACTATGGTAAAAGTTTCAGGTTAATATCTCTACTAGTTAAGAAATTATAGCGATTAAAACAAATATCGTTTCAGAAAATGTTTTTACATTTCAGGGTTGCCCTATTTCAAAAACGTTGAAAAATTCGGGGACGCTCAAAATCAAATTTGGGTGAAAGATTCTGAAAGAGCGTCGAAAATCCAGAACAATAGGGTTTCCAGCCAGATTGGACCAGAATTGACCGAGTTATTCAAAAAACGGGGAAGTCACATGATTTTTTGAATCAATCTGCGTTTTTCGCCTTATTTTCCATAGCTATTTTTGAACATCTAAAATAATGATAAATATACAAGATATTTTTATGAAACTTGGTGTGGTGGCAGAGAAAAAAGTGAGCTTTAATTTGGTACCGGTTCTGATGGCCCAGGTGCCCTGGGTTTTGAATTATTTCAAAAACAAAATTATATTTTAAATCTAAAAAAATGGGATTGAAAAGTGGTACTGGATGGGAAAATGGCAACCCATTACATAGCACTACTTCCATTCTACACTATGGTAAAAGTTTCAGGTTAATATCTCTACTAGTTAAGAAATTATAGCGATTAAAACAAATATCGTTTCAGAAAATGTTTTTACATTTCAGGGTTGCCCTATTTCAAAAACGTTGAAAAATTCGGGGACGCTCAAAATCAAATTTGGGTGAAAGATTCTGAAAGAGCGTCGAAAATCCAGAACAATAGGGTTTCCAGCCAGATTGGACCAGAATTGACCGAGTTATTCAAAAAACGGGGAAGTCACATGATTTTTTGAATCAATCTGCGTTTTTCGCCTTATTTTCCATAGCTATTTTTGAACATCTAAAATAATGATAAATATACAAGATATTTTTATGAAACTTGGTGTGGTGGCAGAGAAAAAAGTGAGCTTTAATTTGGTACCGGTTCTGATGGCCCAGGTGCCCTGGGTTTTGAATTATTTCAAAAACAAAATTATATTTTAAATCTAAAAAAATGGGATTGAAAAGTGGTACTGGATGGGAAAATGGCAACCCATTACATAGCACTACTTCCATTCTACACTATGGTAAAAGTTTCAGGTTAATATCTCTACTAGTTAAGAAATTATAGCGATTAAAACAAATATCGTTTCAGAAAATGTTTTTACATTTCAGGGTTGCCCTATTTCAAAAACGTTGAAAAATTCGGGGACGCTCAAAATCAAATTTGGGTGAAAGATTCTGAAAGAGCGTCGAAAATCCAGAACAATAGGGTTTCCAGCCAGATTGGACCAGAATTGACCGAGTTATTCAAAAAACGGGGAAGTCACATGATTTTTTGAATCAATCTGCGTTTTTCGCCTTATTTTCCATAGCTATTTTTGAACATCTAAAATAATGATAAATATACAAGATATTTTTATGAAACTTGGTGTGGTGGCAGAGAAAAAAGTGAGCTTTAATTTGGTACCGGTTCTGATGGCCCAGGTGCCCTGGGTTTTGAATTATTTCAAAAACAAAATTATATTTTAAATCTAAAAAAATGGGATTGAAAAGTGGTACTGGATGGGAAAATGGCAACCCATTACATAGCACTACTTCCATTCTACACTATGGTAAAAGTTTCAGGTTAATATCTCTACTAGTTAAGAAATTATAGCGATTAAAACAAATATCGTTTCAGAAAATGTTTTTACATTTCAGGGTTGCCCTATTTCAAAAACGTTGAAAAATTCGGGGACGCTCAAAATCAAATTTGGGTGAAAGATTCTGAAAGAGCGTCGAAAATCCAGAACAATAGGGTTTCCAGCCAGATTGGACCAGAATTGACCGAGTTATTCAAAAAACGGGGAAGTCACATGATTTTTTGAATCAATCTGCGTTTTTCGCCTTATTTTCCATAGCTATTTTTGAACATCTAAAATAATGATAAATATACAAGATATTTTTATGAAACTTGGTGTGGTGGCAGAGAAAAAAGTGAGCTTTAATTTGGTACCGGTTCTGATGGCCCAGGTGCCCTGGGTTTTGAATTATTTCAAAAACAAAATTATATTTTAAATCTAAAAAAATGGGATTGAAAAGTGGTACTGGATGGGAAAATGGCAACCCATTACATAGCACTACTTCCATTCTACACTATGGTAAAAGTTTCAGGTTAATATCTCTACTAGTTAAGAAATTATAGCGATTAAAACAAATATCGTTTCAGAAAATGTTTTTACATTTCAGGGTTGCCCTATTTCAAAAACGTTGAAAAATTCGGGGACGCTCAAAATCAAATTTGGGTGAAAGATTCTGAAAGAGCGTCGAAAATCCAGAACAATAGGGTTTCCAGCCAGATTGGACCAGAATTGACCGAGTTATTCAAAAAACGGGGAAGTCACATGATTTTTTGAATCAATCTGCGTTTTTCGCCTTATTTTCCATAGCTATTTTTGAACATCTAAAATAATGATAAATATACAAGATATTTTTATGAAACTTGGTGTGGTGGCAGAGAAAAAAGTGAGCTTTAATTTGGTACCGGTTCTGATGGCCCAGGTGCCCTGGGTTTTGAATTATTTCAAAAACAAAATTATATTTTAAATCTAAAAAAATGGGATTGAAAAGTGGTACTGGATGGGAAAATGGCAACCCATTACATAGCACTACTTCCATTCTACACTATGGTAAAAGTTTCAGGTTAATATCTCTACTAGTTAAGAAATTATAGCGATTAAAACAAATATCGTTTCAGAAAATGTTTTTACATTTCAGGGTTGCCCTATTTCAAAAACGTTGAAAAATTCGGGGACGCTCAAAATCAAATTTGGGTGAAAGATTCTGAAAGAGCGTCGAAAATCCAGAACAATAGGGTTTCCAGCCAGATTGGACCAGAATTGACCGAGTTATTCAAAAAACGGGGAAGTCACATGATTTTTTGAATCAATCTGCGTTTTTCGCCTTATTTTCCATAGCTATTTTTGAACATCTAAAATAATGATAAATATACAAGATATTTTTATGAAACTTGGTGTGGTGGCAGAGAAAAAAGTGAGCTTTAATTTGGTACCGGTTCTGATGGCCCAGGTGCCCTGGGTTTTGAATTATTTCAAAAACAAAATTATATTTTAAATCTAAAAAAATGGGATTGAAAAGTGGTACTGGATGGGAAAATGGCAACCCATTACATAGCACTACTTCCATTCTACACTATGGTAAAAGTTTCAGGTTAATATCTCTACTAGTTAAGAAATTATAGCGATTAAAACAAATATCGTTTCAGAAAATGTTTTTACATTTCAGGGTTGCCCTATTTCAAAAACGTTGAAAAATTCGGGGACGCTCAAAATCAAATTTGGGTGAAAGATTCTGAAAGAGCGTCGAAAATCCAGAACAATAGGGTTTCCAGCCAGATTGGACCAGAATTGACCGAGTTATTCAAAAAACGGGGAAGTCACATGATTTTTTGAATCAATCTGCGTTTTTCGCCTTATTTTCCATAGCTATTTTTGAACATCTAAAATAATGATAAATATACAAGATATTTTTATGAAACTTGGTGTGGTGGCAGAGAAAAAAGTGAGCTTTAATTTGGTACCGGTTCTGATGGCCCAGGTGCCCTGGGTTTTGAATTATTTCAAAAACAAAATTATATTTTAAATCTAAAAAAATGGGATTGAAAAGTGGTACTGGATGGGAAAATGGCAACCCATTACATAGCACTACTTCCATTCTACACTATGGTAAAAGTTTCAGGTTAATATCTCTACTAGTTAAGAAATTATAGCGATTAAAACAAATATCGTTTCAGAAAATGTTTTTACATTTCAGGGTTGCCCTATTTCAAAAACGTTGAAAAATTCGGGGACGCTCAAAATCAAATTTGGGTGAAAGATTCTGAAAGAGCGTCGAAAATCCAGAACAATAGGGTTTCCAGCCAGATTGGACCAGAATTGACCGAGTTATTCAAAAAACGGGGAAGTCACATGATTTTTTGAATCAATCTGCGTTTTTCGCCTTATTTTCCATAGCTATTTTTGAACATCTAAAATAATGATAAATATACAAGATATTTTTATGAAACTTGGTGTGGTGGCAGAGAAAAAAGTGAGCTTTAATTTGGTACCGGTTCTGATGGCCCAGGTGCCCTGGGTTTTGAATTATTTCAAAAACAAAATTATATTTTAAATCTAAAAAAATGGGATTGAAAAGTGGTACTGGATGGGAAAATGGCAACCCATTACATAGCACTACTTCCATTCTACACTATGGTAAAAGTTTCAGGTTAATATCTCTACTAGTTAAGAAATTATAGCGATTAAAACAAATATCGTTTCAGAAAATGTTTTTACATTTCAGGGTTGCCCTATTTCAAAAACGTTGAAAAATTCGGGGACGCTCAAAATCAAATTTGGGTGAAAGATTCTGAAAGAGCGTCGAAAATCCAGAACAATAGGGTTTCCAGCCAGATTGGACCAGAATTGACCGAGTTATTCAAAAAACGGGGAAGTCACATGATTTTTTGAATCAATCTGCGTTTTTCGCCTTATTTTCCATAGCTATTTTTGAACATCTAAAATAATGATAAATATACAAGATATTTTTATGAAACTTGGTGTGGTGGCAGAGAAAAAAGTGAGCTTTAATTTGGTACCGGTTCTGATGGCCCAGGTGCCCTGGGTTTTGAATTATTTCAAAAACAAAATTATATTTTAAATCTAAAAAAATGGGATTGAAAAGTGGTACTGGATGGGAAAATGGCAACCCATTACATAGCACTACTTCCATTCTACACTATGGTAAAAGTTTCAGGTTAATATCTCTACTAGTTAAGAAATTATAGCGATTAAAACAAATATCGTTTCAGAAAATGTTTTTACATTTCAGGGTTGCCCTATTTCAAAAACGTTGAAAAATTCGGGGACGCTCAAAATCAAATTTGGGTGAAAGATTCTGAAAGAGCGTCGAAAATCCAGAACAATAGGGTTTCCAGCCAGATTGGACCAGAATTGACCGAGTTATTCAAAAAACGGGGAAGTCACATGATTTTTTGAATCAATCTGCGTTTTTCGCCTTATTTTCCATAGCTATTTTTGAACATCTAAAATAATGATAAATATACAAGATATTTTTATGAAACTTGGTGTGGTGGCAGAGAAAAAAGTGAGCTTTAATTTGGTACCGGTTCTGATGGCCCAGGTGCCCTGGGTTTTGAATTATTTCAAAAACAAAATTATATTTTAAATCTAAAAAAATGGGATTGAAAAGTGGTACTGGATGGGAAAATGGCAACCCATTACATAGCACTACTTCCATTCTACACTATGGTAAAAGTTTCAGGTTAATATCTCTACTAGTTAAGAAATTATAGCGATTAAAACAAATATCGTTTCAGAAAATGTTTTTACATTTCAGGGTTGCCCTATTTCAAAAACGTTGAAAAATTCGGGGACGCTCAAAATCAAATTTGGGTGAAAGATTCTGAAAGAGCGTCGAAAATCCAGAACAATAGGGTTTCCAGCCAGATTGGACCAGAATTGACCGAGTTATTCAAAAAACGGGGAAGTCACATGATTTTTTGAATCAATCTGCGTTTTTCGCCTTATTTTCCATAGCTATTTTTGAACATCTAAAATAATGATAAATATACAAGATATTTTTATGAAACTTGGTGTGGTGGCAGAGAAAAAAGTGAGCTTTAATTTGGTACCGGTTCTGATGGCCCAGGTGCCCTGGGTTTTGAATTATTTCAAAAACAAAATTATATTTTAAATCTAAAAAAATGGGATTGAAAAGTGGTACTGGATGGGAAAATGGCAACCCATTACATAGCACTACTTCCATTCTACACTATGGTAAAAGTTTCAGGTTAATATCTCTACTAGTTAAGAAATTATAGCGATTAAAACAAATATCGTTTCAGAAAATGTTTTTACATTTCAGGGTTGCCCTATTTCAAAAACGTTGAAAAATTCGGGGACGCTCAAAATCAAATTTGGGTGAAAGATTCTGAAAGAGCGTCGAAAATCCAGAACAATAGGGTTTCCAGCCAGATTGGACCAGAATTGACCGAGTTATTCAAAAAACGGGGAAGTCACATGATTTTTTGAATCAATCTGCGTTTTTCGCCTTATTTTCCATAGCTATTTTTGAACATCTAAAATAATGATAAATATACAAGATATTTTTATGAAACTTGGTGTGGTGGCAGAGAAAAAAGTGAGCTTTAATTTGGTACCGGTTCTGATGGCCCAGGTGCCCTGGGTTTTGAATTATTTCAAAAACAAAATTATATTTTAAATCTAAAAAAATGGGATTGAAAAGTGGTACTGGATGGGAAAATGGCAACCCATTACATAGCACTACTTCCATTCTACACTATGGTAAAAGTTTCAGGTTAATATCTCTACTAGTTAAGAAATTATAGCGATTAAAACAAATATCGTTTCAGAAAATGTTTTTACATTTCAGGGTTGCCCTATTTCAAAAACGTTGAAAAATTCGGGGACGCTCAAAATCAAATTTGGGTGAAAGATTCTGAAAGAGCGTCGAAAATCCAGAACAATAGGGTTTCCAGCCAGATTGGACCAGAATTGACCGAGTTATTCAAAAAACGGGGAAGTCACATGATTTTTTGAATCAATCTGCGTTTTTCGCCTTATTTTCCATAGCTATTTTTGAACATCTAAAATAATGATAAATATACAAGATATTTTTATGAAACTTGGTGTGGTGGCAGAGAAAAAAGTGAGCTTTAATTTGGTACCGGTTCTGATGGCCCAGGTGCCCTGGGTTTTGAATTATTTCAAAAACAAAATTATATTTTAAATCTAAAAAAATGGGATTGAAAAGTGGTACTGGATGGGAAAATGGCAACCCATTACATAGCACTACTTCCATTCTACACTATGGTAAAAGTTTCAGGTTAATATCTCTACTAGTTAAGAAATTATAGCGATTAAAACAAATATCGTTTCAGAAAATGTTTTTACATTTCAGGGTTGCCCTATTTCAAAAACGTTGAAAAATTCGGGGACGCTCAAAATCAAATTTGGGTGAAAGATTCTGAAAGAGCGTCGAAAATCCAGAACAATAGGGTTTCCAGCCAGATTGGACCAGAATTGACCGAGTTATTCAAAAAACGGGGAAGTCACATGATTTTTTGAATCAATCTGCGTTTTTCGCCTTATTTTCCATAGCTATTTTTGAACATCTAAAATAATGATAAATATACAAGATATTTTTATGAAACTTGGTGTGGTGGCAGAGAAAAAAGTGAGCTTTAATTTGGTACCGGTTCTGATGGCCCAGGTGCCCTGGGTTTTGAATTATTTCAAAAACAAAATTATATTTTAAATCTAAAAAAATGGGATTGAAAAGTGGTACTGGATGGGAAAATGGCAACCCATTACATAGCACTACTTCCATTCTACACTATGGTAAAAGTTTCAGGTTAATATCTCTACTAGTTAAGAAATTATAGCGATTAAAACAAATATCGTTTCAGAAAATGTTTTTACATTTCAGGGTTGCCCTATTTCAAAAACGTTGAAAAATTCGGGGACGCTCAAAATCAAATTTGGGTGAAAGATTCTGAAAGAGCGTCGAAAATCCAGAACAATAGGGTTTCCAGCCAGATTGGACCAGAATTGACCGAGTTATTCAAAAAACGGGGAAGTCACATGATTTTTTGAATCAATCTGCGTTTTTCGCCTTATTTTCCATAGCTATTTTTGAACATCTAAAATAATGATAAATATACAAGATATTTTTATGAAACTTGGTGTGGTGGCAGAGAAAAAAGTGAGCTTTAATTTGGTACCGGTTCTGATGGCCCAGGTGCCCTGGGTTTTGAATTATTTCAAAAACAAAATTATATTTTAAATCTAAAAAAATGGGATTGAAAAGTGGTACTGGATGGGAAAATGGCAACCCATTACATAGCACTACTTCCATTCTACACTATGGTAAAAGTTTCAGGTTAATATCTCTACTAGTTAAGAAATTATAGCGATTAAAACAAATATCGTTTCAGAAAATGTTTTTACATTTCAGGGTTGCCCTATTTCAAAAACGTTGAAAAATTCGGGGACGCTCAAAATCAAATTTGGGTGAAAGATTCTGAAAGAGCGTCGAAAATCCAGAACAATAGGGTTTCCAGCCAGATTGGACCAGAATTGACCGAGTTATTCAAAAAACGGGGAAGTCACATGATTTTTTGAATCAATCTGCGTTTTTCGCCTTATTTTCCATAGCTATTTTTGAACATCTAAAATAATGATAAATATACAAGATATTTTTATGAAACTTGGTGTGGTGGCAGAGAAAAAAGTGAGCTTTAATTTGGTACCGGTTCTGATGGCCCAGGTGCCCTGGGTTTTGAATTATTTCAAAAACAAAATTATATTTTAAATCTAAAAAAATGGGATTGAAAAGTGGTACTGGATGGGAAAATGGCAACCCATTACATAGCACTACTTCCATTCTACACTATGGTAAAAGTTTCAGGTTAATATCTCTACTAGTTAAGAAATTATAGCGATTAAAACAAATATCGTTTCAGAAAATGTTTTTACATTTCAGGGTTGCCCTATT
Organism: Delia radicum; assembly: GCA_021234595.1. Lineage (NCBI taxonomy): Eukaryota > Metazoa > Arthropoda > Insecta > Diptera > Anthomyiidae > Delia > Delia radicum. The sequence continues at coordinate 21,514,098 of CM037852.1, read as the reverse complement.
TCAAAAACGTTGAAAAATTCGGGGACGCTCAAAATCAAATTTGGGTGAAAGATTCTGAAAGAGCGTCGAAAATCCAGAACAATAGGGTTTCCAGCCAGATTGGACCAGAATTGACCGAGTTATTCAAAAAACGGGGAAGTCACATGATTTTTTGAATCAATCTGCGTTTTTCGCCTTATTTTCCATAGCTATTTTTGAACATCTAAAATAATGATAAATATACAAGATATTTTTATGAAACTTGGTGTGGTGGCAGAGAAAAAAGTGAGCTTTAATTTGGTACCGGTTCTGATGGCCCAGGTGCCCTGGGTTTTGAATTATTTCAAAAACAAAATTATATTTTAAATCTAAAAAAATGGGATTGAAAAGTGGTACTGGATGGGAAAATGGCAACCCATTACATAGCACTACTTCCATTCTACACTATGGTAAAAGTTTCAGGTTAATATCTCTACTAGTTAAGAAATTATAGCGATTAAAACAAATATCGTTTCAGAAAATGTTTTTACATTTCAGGGTTGCCCTATTTCAAAAACGTTGAAAAATTCGGGGACGCTCAAAATCAAATTTGGGTGAAAGATTCTGAAAGAGCGTCGAAAATCCAGAACAATAGGGTTTCCAGCCAGATTGGACCAGAATTGACCGAGTTATTCAAAAAACGGGGAAGTCACATGATTTTTTGAATCAATCTGCGTTTTTCGCCTTATTTTCCATAGCTATTTTTGAACATCTAAAATAATGATAAATATACAAGATATTTTTATGAAACTTGGTGTGGTGGCAGAGAAAAAAGTGAGCTTTAATTTGGTACCGGTTCTGATGGCCCAGGTGCCCTGGGTTTTGAATTATTTCAAAAACAAAATTATATTTTAAATCTAAAAAAATGGGATTGAAAAGTGGTACTGGATGGGAAAATGGCAACCCATTACATAGCACTACTTCCATTCTACACTATGGTAAAAGTTTCAGGTTAATATCTCTACTAGTTAAGAAATTATAGCGATTAAAACAAATATCGTTTCAGAAAATGTTTTTACATTTCAGGGTTGCCCTATTTCAAAAACGTTGAAAAATTCGGGGACGCTCAAAATCAAATTTGGGTGAAAGATTCTGAAAGAGCGTCGAAAATCCAGAACAATAGGGTTTCCAGCCAGATTGGACCAGAATTGACCGAGTTATTCAAAAAACGGGGAAGTCACATGATTTTTTGAATCAATCTGCGTTTTTCGCCTTATTTTCCATAGCTATTTTTGAACATCTAAAATAATGATAAATATACAAGATATTTTTATGAAACTTGGTGTGGTGGCAGAGAAAAAAGTGAGCTTTAATTTGGTACCGGTTCTGATGGCCCAGGTGCCCTGGGTTTTGAATTATTTCAAAAACAAAATTATATTTTAAATCTAAAAAAATGGGATTGAAAAGTGGTACTGGATGGGAAAATGGCAACCCATTACATAGCACTACTTCCATTCTACACTATGGTAAAAGTTTCAGGTTAATATCTCTACTAGTTAAGAAATTATAGCGATTAAAACAAATATCGTTTCAGAAAATGTTTTTACATTTCAGGGTTGCCCTATTTCAAAAACGTTGAAAAATTCGGGGACGCTCAAAATCAAATTTGGGTGAAAGATTCTGAAAGAGCGTCGAAAATCCAGAACAATAGGGTTTCCAGCCAGATTGGACCAGAATTGACCGAGTTATTCAAAAAACGGGGAAGTCACATGATTTTTTGAATCAATCTGCGTTTTTCGCCTTATTTTCCATAGCTATTTTTGAACATCTAAAATAATGATAAATATACAAGATATTTTTATGAAACTTGGTGTGGTGGCAGAGAAAAAAGTGAGCTTTAATTTGGTACCGGTTCTGATGGCCCAGGTGCCCTGGGTTTTGAATTATTTCAAAAACAAAATTATATTTTAAATCTAAAAAAATGGGATTGAAAAGTGGTACTGGATGGGAAAATGGCAACCCATTACATAGCACTACTTCCATTCTACACTATGGTAAAAGTTTCAGGTTAATATCTCTACTAGTTAAGAAATTATAGCGATTAAAACAAATATCGTTTCAGAAAATGTTTTTACATTTCAGGGTTGCCCTATTTCAAAAACGTTGAAAAATTCGGGGACGCTCAAAATCAAATTTGGGTGAAAGATTCTGAAAGAGCGTCGAAAATCCAGAACAATAGGGTTTCCAGCCAGATTGGACCAGAATTGACCGAGTTATTCAAAAAACGGGGAAGTCACATGATTTTTTGAATCAATCTGCGTTTTTCGCCTTATTTTCCATAGCTATTTTTGAACATCTAAAATAATGATAAATATACAAGATATTTTTATGAAACTTGGTGTGGTGGCAGAGAAAAAAGTGAGCTTTAATTTGGTACCGGTTCTGATGGCCCAGGTGCCCTGGGTTTTGAATTATTTCAAAAACAAAATTATATTTTAAATCTAAAAAAATGGGATTGAAAAGTGGTACTGGATGGGAAAATGGCAACCCATTACATAGCACTACTTCCATTCTACACTATGGTAAAAGTTTCAGGTTAATATCTCTACTAGTTAAGAAATTATAGCGATTAAAACAAATATCGTTTCAGAAAATGTTTTTACATTTCAGGGTTGCCCTATTTCAAAAACGTTGAAAAATTCGGGGACGCTCAAAATCAAATTTGGGTGAAAGATTCTGAAAGAGCGTCGAAAATCCAGAACAATAGGGTTTCCAGCCAGATTGGACCAGAATTGACCGAGTTATTCAAAAAACGGGGAAGTCACATGATTTTTTGAATCAATCTGCGTTTTTCGCCTTATTTTCCATAGCTATTTTTGAACATCTAAAATAATGATAAATATACAAGATATTTTTATGAAACTTGGTGTGGTGGCAGAGAAAAAAGTGAGCTTTAATTTGGTACCGGTTCTGATGGCCCAGGTGCCCTGGGTTTTGAATTATTTCAAAAACAAAATTATATTTTAAATCTAAAAAAATGGGATTGAAAAGTGGTACTGGATGGGAAAATGGCAACCCATTACATAGCACTACTTCCATTCTACACTATGGTAAAAGTTTCAGGTTAATATCTCTACTAGTTAAGAAATTATAGCGATTAAAACAAATATCGTTTCAGAAAATGTTTTTACATTTCAGGGTTGCCCTATTTCAAAAACGTTGAAAAATTCGGGGACGCTCAAAATCAAATTTGGGTGAAAGATTCTGAAAGAGCGTCGAAAATCCAGAACAATAGGGTTTCCAGCCAGATTGGACCAGAATTGACCGAGTTATTCAAAAAACGGGGAAGTCACATGATTTTTTGAATCAATCTGCGTTTTTCGCCTTATTTTCCATAGCTATTTTTGAACATCTAAAATAATGATAAATATACAAGATATTTTTATGAAACTTGGTGTGGTGGCAGAGAAAAAAGTGAGCTTTAATTTGGTACCGGTTCTGATGGCCCAGGTGCCCTGGGTTTTGAATTATTTCAAAAACAAAATTATATTTTAAATCTAAAAAAATGGGATTGAAAAGTGGTACTGGATGGGAAAATGGCAACCCATTACATAGCACTACTTCCATTCTACACTATGGTAAAAGTTTCAGGTTAATATCTCTACTAGTTAAGAAATTATAGCGATTAAAACAAATATCGTTTCAGAAAATGTTTTTACATTTCAGGGTTGCCCTATTTCAAAAACGTTGAAAAATTCGGGGACGCTCAAAATCAAATTTGGGTGAAAGATTCTGAAAGAGCGTCGAAAATCCAGAACAATAGGGTTTCCAGCCAGATTGGACCAGAATTGACCGAGTTATTCAAAAAACGGGGAAGTCACATGATTTTTTGAATCAATCTGCGTTTTTCGCCTTATTTTCCATAGCTATTTTTGAACATCTAAAATAATGATAAATATACAAGATATTTTTATGAAACTTGGTGTGGTGGCAGAGAAAAAAGTGAGCTTTAATTTGGTACCGGTTCTGATGGCCCAGGTGCCCTGGGTTTTGAATTATTTCAAAAACAAAATTATATTTTAAATCTAAAAAAATGGGATTGAAAAGTGGTACTGGATGGGAAAATGGCAACCCATTACATAGCACTACTTCCATTCTACACTATGGTAAAAGTTTCAGGTTAATATCTCTACTAGTTAAGAAATTATAGCGATTAAAACAAATATCGTTTCAGAAAATGTTTTTACATTTCAGGGTTGCCCTATTTCAAAAACGTTGAAAAATTCGGGGACGCTCAAAATCAAATTTGGGTGAAAGATTCTGAAAGAGCGTCGAAAATCCAGAACAATAGGGTTTCCAGCCAGATTGGACCAGAATTGACCGAGTTATTCAAAAAACGGGGAAGTCACATGATTTTTTGAATCAATCTGCGTTTTTCGCCTTATTTTCCATAGCTATTTTTGAACATCTAAAATAATGATAAATATACAAGATATTTTTATGAAACTTGGTGTGGTGGCAGAGAAAAAAGTGAGCTTTAATTTGGTACCGGTTCTGATGGCCCAGGTGCCCTGGGTTTTGAATTATTTCAAAAACAAAATTATATTTTAAATCTAAAAAAATGGGATTGAAAAGTGGTACTGGATGGGAAAATGGCAACCCATTACATAGCACTACTTCCATTCTACACTATGGTAAAAGTTTCAGGTTAATATCTCTACTAGTTAAGAAATTATAGCGATTAAAACAAATATCGTTTCAGAAAATGTTTTTACATTTCAGGGTTGCCCTATTTCAAAAACGTTGAAAAATTCGGGGACGCTCAAAATCAAATTTGGGTGAAAGATTCTGAAAGAGCGTCGAAAATCCAGAACAATAGGGTTTCCAGCCAGATTGGACCAGAATTGACCGAGTTATTCAAAAAACGGGGAAGTCACATGATTTTTTGAATCAATCTGCGTTTTTCGCCTTATTTTCCATAGCTATTTTTGAACATCTAAAATAATGATAAATATACAAGATATTTTTATGAAACTTGGTGTGGTGGCAGAGAAAAAAGTGAGCTTTAATTTGGTACCGGTTCTGATGGCCCAGGTGCCCTGGGTTTTGAATTATTTCAAAAACAAAATTATATTTTAAATCTAAAAAAATGGGATTGAAAAGTGGTACTGGATGGGAAAATGGCAACCCATTACATAGCACTACTTCCATTCTACACTATGGTAAAAGTTTCAGGTTAATATCTCTACTAGTTAAGAAATTATAGCGATTAAAACAAATATCGTTTCAGAAAATGTTTTTACATTTCAGGGTTGCCCTATTTCAAAAACGTTGAAAAATTCGGGGACGCTCAAAATCAAATTTGGGTGAAAGATTCTGAAAGAGCGTCGAAAATCCAGAACAATAGGGTTTCCAGCCAGATTGGACCAGAATTGACCGAGTTATTCAAAAAACGGGGAAGTCACATGATTTTTTGAATCAATCTGCGTTTTTCGCCTTATTTTCCATAGCTATTTTTGAACATCTAAAATAATGATAAATATACAAGATATTTTTATGAAACTTGGTGTGGTGGCAGAGAAAAAAGTGAGCTTTAATTTGGTACCGGTTCTGATGGCCCAGGTGCCCTGGGTTTTGAATTATTTCAAAAACAAAATTATATTTTAAATCTAAAAAAATGGGATTGAAAAGTGGTACTGGATGGGAAAATGGCAACCCATTACATAGCACTACTTCCATTCTACACTATGGTAAAAGTTTCAGGTTAATATCTCTACTAGTTAAGAAATTATAGCGATTAAAACAAATATCGTTTCAGAAAATGTTTTTACATTTCAGGGTTGCCCTATTTCAAAAACGTTGAAAAATTCGGGGACGCTCAAAATCAAATTTGGGTGAAAGATTCTGAAAGAGCGTCGAAAATCCAGAACAATAGGGTTTCCAGCCAGATTGGACCAGAATTGACCGAGTTATTCAAAAAACGGGGAAGTCACATGATTTTTTGAATCAATCTGCGTTTTTCGCCTTATTTTCCATAGCTATTTTTGAACATCTAAAATAATGATAAATATACAAGATATTTTTATGAAACTTGGTGTGGTGGCAGAGAAAAAAGTGAGCTTTAATTTGGTACCGGTTCTGATGGCCCAGGTGCCCTGGGTTTTGAATTATTTCAAAAACAAAATTATATTTTAAATCTAAAAAAATGGGATTGAAAAGTGGTACTGGATGGGAAAATGGCAACCCATTACATAGCACTACTTCCATTCTACACTATGGTAAAAGTTTCAGGTTAATATCTCTACTAGTTAAGAAATTATAGCGATTAAAACAAATATCGTTTCAGAAAATGTTTTTACATTTCAGGGTTGCCCTATTTCAAAAACGTTGAAAAATTCGGGGACGCTCAAAATCAAATTTGGGTGAAAGATTCTGAAAGAGCGTCGAAAATCCAGAACAATAGGGTTTCCAGCCAGATTGGACCAGAATTGACCGAGTTATTCAAAAAACGGGGAAGTCACATGATTTTTTGAATCAATCTGCGTTTTTCGCCTTATTTTCCATAGCTATTTTTGAACATCTAAAATAATGATAAATATACAAGATATTTTTATGAAACTTGGTGTGGTGGCAGAGAAAAAAGTGAGCTTTAATTTGGTACCGGTTCTGATGGCCCAGGTGCCCTGGGTTTTGAATTATTTCAAAAACAAAATTATATTTTAAATCTAAAAAAATGGGATTGAAAAGTGGTACTGGATGGGAAAATGGCAACCCATTACATAGCACTACTTCCATTCTACACTATGGTAAAAGTTTCAGGTTAATATCTCTACTAGTTAAGAAATTATAGCGATTAAAACAAATATCGTTTCAGAAAATGTTTTTACATTTCAGGGTTGCCCTATTTCAAAAACGTTGAAAAATTCGGGGACGCTCAAAATCAAATTTGGGTGAAAGATTCTGAAAGAGCGTCGAAAATCCAGAACAATAGGGTTTCCAGCCAGATTGGACCAGAATTGACCGAGTTATTCAAAAAACGGGGAAGTCACATGATTTTTTGAATCAATCTGCGTTTTTCGCCTTATTTTCCATAGCTATTTTTGAACATCTAAAATAATGATAAATATACAAGATATTTTTATGAAACTTGGTGTGGTGGCAGAGAAAAAAGTGAGCTTTAATTTGGTACCGGTTCTGATGGCCCAGGTGCCCTGGGTTTTGAATTATTTCAAAAACAAAATTATATTTTAAATCTAAAAAAATGGGATTGAAAAGTGGTACTGGATGGGAAAATGGCAACCCATTACATAGCACTACTTCCATTCTACACTATGGTAAAAGTTTCAGGTTAATATCTCTACTAGTTAAGAAATTATAGCGATTAAAACAAATATCGTTTCAGAAAATGTTTTTACATTTCAGGGTTGCCCTATTTCAAAAACGTTGAAAAATTCGGGGACGCTCAAAATCAAATTTGGGTGAAAGATTCTGAAAGAGCGTCGAAAATCCAGAACAATAGGGTTTCCAGCCAGATTGGACCAGAATTGACCGAGTTATTCAAAAAACGGGGAAGTCACATGATTTTTTGAATCAATCTGCGTTTTTCGCCTTATTTTCCATAGCTATTTTTGAACATCTAAAATAATGATAAATATACAAGATATTTTTATGAAACTTGGTGTGGTGGCAGAGAAAAAAGTGAGCTTTAATTTGGTACCGGTTCTGATGGCCCAGGTGCCCTGGGTTTTGAATTATTTCAAAAACAAAATTATATTTTAAATCTAAAAAAATGGGATTGAAAAGTGGTACTGGATGGGAAAATGGCAACCCATTACATAGCACTACTTCCATTCTACACTATGGTAAAAGTTTCAGGTTAATATCTCTACTAGTTAAGAAATTATAGCGATTAAAACAAATATCGTTTCAGAAAATGTTTTTACATTTCAGGGTTGCCCTATTTCAAAAACGTTGAAAAATTCGGGGACGCTCAAAATCAAATTTGGGTGAAAGATTCTGAAAGAGCGTCGAAAATCCAGAACAATAGGGTTTCCAGCCAGATTGGACCAGAATTGACCGAGTTATTCAAAAAACGGGGAAGTCACATGATTTTTTGAATCAATCTGCGTTTTTCGCCTTATTTTCCATAGCTATTTTTGAACATCTAAAATAATGATAAATATACAAGATATTTTTATGAAACTTGGTGTGGTGGCAGAGAAAAAAGTGAGCTTTAATTTGGTACCGGTTCTGATGGCCCAGGTGCCCTGGGTTTTGAATTATTTCAAAAACAAAATTATATTTTAAATCTAAAAAAATGGGATTGAAAAGTGGTACTGGATGGGAAAATGGCAACCCATTACATAGCACTACTTCCATTCTACACTATGGTAAAAGTTTCAGGTTAATATCTCTACTAGTTAAGAAATTATAGCGATTAAAACAAATATCGTTTCAGAAAATGTTTTTACATTTCAGGGTTGCCCTATTTCAAAAACGTTGAAAAATTCGGGGACGCTCAAAATCAAATTTGGGTGAAAGATTCTGAAAGAGCGTCGAAAATCCAGAACAATAGGGTTTCCAGCCAGATTGGACCAGAATTGACCGAGTTATTCAAAAAACGGGGAAGTCACATGATTTTTTGAATCAATCTGCGTTTTTCGCCTTATTTTCCATAGCTATTTTTGAACATCTAAAATAATGATAAATATACAAGATATTTTTATGAAACTTGGTGTGGTGGCAGAGAAAAAAGTGAGCTTTAATTTGGTACCGGTTCTGATGGCCCAGGTGCCCTGGGTTTTGAATTATTTCAAAAACAAAATTATATTTTAAATCTAAAAAAATGGGATTGAAAAGTGGTACTGGATGGGAAAATGGCAACCCATTACATAGCACTACTTCCATTCTACACTATGGTAAAAGTTTCAGGTTAATATCTCTACTAGTTAAGAAATTATAGCGATTAAAACAAATATCGTTTCAGAAAATGTTTTTACATTTCAGGGTTGCCCTATTTCAAAAACGTTGAAAAATTCGGGGACGCTCAAAATCAAATTTGGGTGAAAGATTCTGAAAGAGCGTCGAAAATCCAGAACAATAGGGTTTCCAGCCAGATTGGACCAGAATTGACCGAGTTATTCAAAAAACGGGGAAGTCACATGATTTTTTGAATCAATCTGCGTTTTTCGCCTTATTTTCCATAGCTATTTTTGAACATCTAAAATAATGATAAATATACAAGATATTTTTATGAAACTTGGTGTGGTGGCAGAGAAAAAAGTGAGCTTTAATTTGGTACCGGTTCTGATGGCCCAGGTGCCCTGGGTTTTGAATTATTTCAAAAACAAAATTATATTTTAAATCTAAAAAAATGGGATTGAAAAGTGGTACTGGATGGGAAAATGGCAACCCATTACATAGCACTACTTCCATTCTACACTATGGTAAAAGTTTCAGGTTAATATCTCTACTAGTTAAGAAATTATAGCGATTAAAACAAATATCGTTTCAGAAAATGTTTTTACATTTCAGGGTTGCCCTATTTCAAAAACGTTGAAAAATTCGGGGACGCTCAAAATCAAATTTGGGTGAAAGATTCTGAAAGAGCGTCGAAAATCCAGAACAATAGGGTTTCCAGCCAGATTGGACCAGAATTGACCGAGTTATTCAAAAAACGGGGAAGTCACATGATTTTTTGAATCAATCTGCGTTTTTCGCCTTATTTTCCATAGCTATTTTTGAACATCTAAAATAATGATAAATATACAAGATATTTTTATGAAACTTGGTGTGGTGGCAGAGAAAAAAGTGAGCTTTAATTTGGTACCGGTTCTGATGGCCCAGGTGCCCTGGGTTTTGAATTATTTCAAAAACAAAATTATATTTTAAATCTAAAAAAATGGGATTGAAAAGTGGTACTGGATGGGAAAATGGCAACCCATTACATAGCACTACTTCCATTCTACACTATGGTAAAAGTTTCAGGTTAATATCTCTACTAGTTAAGAAATTATAGCGATTAAAACAAATATCGTTTCAGAAAATGTTTTTACATTTCAGGGTTGCCCTATTTCAAAAACGTTGAAAAATTCGGGGACGCTCAAAATCAAATTTGGGTGAAAGATTCTGAAAGAGCGTCGAAAATCCAGAACAATAGGGTTTCCAGCCAGATTGGACCAGAATTGACCGAGTTATTCAAAAAACGGGGAAGTCACATGATTTTTTGAATCAATCTGCGTTTTTCGCCTTATTTTCCATAGCTATTTTTGAACATCTAAAATAATGATAAATATACAAGATATTTTTATGAAACTTGGTGTGGTGGCAGAGAAAAAAGTGAGCTTTAATTTGGTACCGGTTCTGATGGCCCAGGTGCCCTGGGTTTTGAATTATTTCAAAAACAAAATTATATTTTAAATCTAAAAAAATGGGATTGAAAAGTGGTACTGGATGGGAAAATGGCAACCCATTACATAGCACTACTTCCATTCTACACTATGGTAAAAGTTTCAGGTTAATATCTCTACTAGTTAAGAAATTATAGCGATTAAAACAAATATCGTTTCAGAAAATGTTTTTACATTTCAGGGTTGCCCTATTTCAAAAACGTTGAAAAATTCGGGGACGCTCAAAATCAAATTTGGGTGAAAGATTCTGAAAGAGCGTCGAAAATCCAGAACAATAGGGTTTCCAGCCAGATTGGACCAGAATTGACCGAGTTATTCAAAAAACGGGGAAGTCACATGATTTTTTGAATCAATCTGCGTTTTTCGCCTTATTTTCCATAGCTATTTTTGAACATCTAAAATAATGATAAATATACAAGATATTTTTATGAAACTTGGTGTGGTGGCAGAGAAAAAAGTGAGCTTTAATTTGGTACCGGTTCTGATGGCCCAGGTGCCCTGGGTTTTGAATTATTTCAAAAACAAAATTATATTTTAAATCTAAAAAAATGGGATTGAAAAGTGGTACTGGATGGGAAAATGGCAACCCATTACATAGCACTACTTCCATTCTACACTATGGTAAAAGTTTCAGGTTAATATCTCTACTAGTTAAGAAATTATAGCGATTAAAACAAATATCGTTTCAGAAAATGTTTTTACATTTCAGGGTTGCCCTATTTCAAAAACGTTGAAAAATTCGGGGACGCTCAAAATCAAATTTGGGTGAAAGATTCTGAAAGAGCGTCGAAAATCCAGAACAATAGGGTTTCCAGCCAGATTGGACCAGAATTGACCGAGTTATTCAAAAAACGGGGAAGTCACATGATTTTTTGAATCAATCTGCGTTTTTCGCCTTATTTTCCATAGCTATTTTTGAACATCTAAAATAATGATAAATATACAAGATATTTTTATGAAACTTGGTGTGGTGGCAGAGAAAAAAGTGAGCTTTAATTTGGTACCGGTTCTGATGGCCCAGGTGCCCTGGGTTTTGAATTATTTCAAAAACAAAATTATATTTTAAATCTAAAAAAATGGGATTGAAAAGTGGTACTGGATGGGAAAATGGCAACCCATTACATAGCACTACTTCCATTCTACACTATGGTAAAAGTTTCAGGTTAATATCTCTACTAGTTAAGAAATTATAGCGATTAAAACAAATATCGTTTCAGAAAATGTTTTTACATTTCAGGGTTGCCCTATTTCAAAAACGTTGAAAAATTCGGGGACGCTCAAAATCAAATTTGGGTGAAAGATTCTGAAAGAGCGTCGAAAATCCAGAACAATAGGGTTTCCAGCCAGATTGGACCAGAATTGACCGAGTTATTCAAAAAACGGGGAAGTCACATGATTTTTTGAATCAATCTGCGTTTTTCGCCTTATTTTCCATAGCTATTTTTGAACATCTAAAATAATGATAAATATACAAGATATTTTTATGAAACTTGGTGTGGTGGCAGAGAAAAAAGTGAGCTTTAATTTGGTACCGGTTCTGATGGCCCAGGTGCCCTGGGTTTTGAATTATTTCAAAAACAAAATTATATTTTAAATCTAAAAAAATGGGATTGAAAAGTGGTACTGGATGGGAAAATGGCAACCCATTACATAGCACTACTTCCATTCTACACTATGGTAAAAGTTTCAGGTTAATATCTCTACTAGTTAAGAAATTATAGCGATTAAAACAAATATCGTTTCAGAAAATGTTTTTACATTTCAGGGTTGCCCTATTTCAAAAACGTTGAAAAATTCGGGGACGCTCAAAATCAAATTTGGGTGAAAGATTCTGAAAGAGCGTCGAAAATCCAGAACAATAGGGTTTCCAGCCAGATTGGACCAGAATTGACCGAGTTATTCAAAAAACGGGGAAGTCACATGATTTTTTGAATCAATCTGCGTTTTTCGCCTTATTTTCCATAGCTATTTTTGAACATCTAAAATAATGATAAATATACAAGATATTTTTATGAAACTTGGTGTGGTGGCAGAGAAAAAAGTGAGCTTTAATTTGGTACCGGTTCTGATGGCCCAGGTGCCCTGGGTTTTGAATTATTTCAAAAACAAAATTATATTTTAAATCTAAAAAAATGGGATTGAAAAGTGGTACTGGATGGGAAAATGGCAACCCATTACATAGCACTACTTCCATTCTACACTATGGTAAAAGTTTCAGGTTAATATCTCTACTAGTTAAGAAATTATAGCGATTAAAACAAATATCGTTTCAGAAAATGTTTTTACATTTCAGGGTTGCCCTATTTCAAAAACGTTGAAAAATTCGGGGACGCTCAAAATCAAATTTGGGTGAAAGATTCTGAAAGAGCGTCGAAAATCCAGAACAATAGGGTTTCCAGCCAGATTGGACCAGAATTGACCGAGTTATTCAAAAAACGGGGAAGTCACATGATTTTTTGAATCAATCTGCGTTTTTCGCCTTATTTTCCATAGCTATTTTTGAACATCTAAAATAATGATAAATATACAAGATATTTTTATGAAACTTGGTGTGGTGGCAGAGAAAAAAGTGAGCTTTAATTTGGTACCGGTTCTGATGGCCCAGGTGCCCTGGGTTTTGAATTATTTCAAAAACAAAATTATATTTTAAATCTAAAAAATGGGATTGAAAAGTGGTACTGGATGGGAAAATGGCAACCCATTACATAGCACTACTTCCATTCTACACTATGGTAAAAGTTTCAGGTTAATATCTCTACTAGTTAAGAAATTATAGCGATTAAAACAAATATCGTTTCAGAAAATGTTTTTACATTTCAGGGTTGCCCTATTTCAAAAACGTTGAAAAATTCGGGGACGCTCAAAATCAAATTTGGGTGAAAGATTCTGAAAGAGCGTCGAAAATCCAGAACAATAGGGTTTCCAGCCAGATTGGACCAGAATTGACCGAGTTATTCAAAAAACGGGGAAGTCACATGATTTTTTGAATCAATCTGCGTTTTTCGCCTTATTTTCCATAGCTATTTTTGAACATCTAAAATAATGATAAATATACAAGATATTTTTATGAAACTTGGTGTGGTGGCAGAGAAAAAAGTGAGCTTTAATTTGGTACCGGTTCTGATGGCCCAGGTGCCCTGGGTTTTGAATTATTTCAAAAACAAAATTATATTTTAAATCTAAAAAAATGGGATTGAAAAGTGGTACTGGATGGGAAAATGGCAACCCATTACATAGCACTACTTCCATTCTACACTATGGTAAAAGTTTCAGGTTAATATCTCTACTAGTTAAGAAATTATAGCGATTAAAACAAATATCGTTTCAGAAAATGTTTTTACATTTCAGGGTTGCCCTATTTCAAAAACGTTGAAAAATTCGGGGACGCTCAAAATCAAATTTGGGTGAAAGATTCTGAAAGAGCGTCGAAAATCCAGAACAATAGGGTTTCCAGCCAGATTGGACCAGAATTGACCGAGTTATTCAAAAAACGGGGAAGTCACATGATTTTTTGAATCAATCTGCGTTTTTCGCCTTATTTTCCATAGCTATTTTTGAACATCTAAAATAATGATAAATATACAAGATATTTTTATGAAACTTGGTGTGGTGGCAGAGAAAAAAGTGAGCTTTAATTTGGTACCGGTTCTGATGGCCCAGGTGCCCTGGGTTTTGAATTATTTCAAAAACAAAATTATATTTTAAATCTAAAAAAATGGGATTGAAAAGTGGTACTGGATGGGAAAATGGCAACCCATTACATAGCACTACTTCCATTCTACACTATGGTAAAAGTTTCAGGTTAATATCTCTACTAGTTAAGAAATTATAGCGATTAAAACAAATATCGTTTCAGAAAATGTTTTTACATTTCAGGGTTGCCCTATTTCAAAAACGTTGAAAAATTCGGGGACGCTCAAAATCAAATTTGGGTGAAAGATTCTGAAAGAGCGTCGAAAATCCAGAACAATAGGGTTTCCAGCCAGATTGGACCAGAATTGACCGAGTTATTCAAAAAACGGGGAAGTCACATGATTTTTTGAATCAATCTGCGTTTTTCGCCTTATTTCCATAGCTATTTTTGAACATCTAAAATAATGATAAATATACAAGATATTTTTATGAAACTTGGTGTGGTGGCAGAGAAAAAAGTGAGCTTTAATTTGGTACCGGTTCTGATGGCCCAGGTGCCCTGGGTTTTGAATTATTTCAAAAACAAAATTATATTTTAAATCTAAAAAAATGGGATTGAAAAGTGGTACTGGATGGGAAAATGGCAACCCATTACATAGCACTACTTCCATTCTACACTATGGTAAAAGTTTCAGGTTAATATCTCTACTAGTTAAGAAATTATAGCGATTAAAACAAATATCGTTTCAGAAAATGTTTTTACATTTCAGGGTTGCCCTATTTCAAAAACGTTGAAAAATTCGGGGACGCTCAAAATCAAATTTGGGTGAAAGATTCTGAAAGAGCGTCGAAAATCCAGAACAATAGGGTTTCCAGCCAGATTGGACCAGAATTGACCGAGTTATTCAAAAAACGGGGAAGTCACATGATTTTTTTGAATCAATCTGCGTTTTTTCGCCTTATTTTCCATAGCTATTTTTGAACATCTAAAATAATGATAAATATACAAGATATTTTTTATGAAACTTGGTGTGGTGGCAGAGGAAAAAAGTGAGCTTTAATTTGGTACCGGTTCTGATGGCCCAGGTGCCCCTGGTTTTTGAATTATTTCAAAAACAAAATTATATTTTTAAATCTAAAAAAAATGGGATTGAAAAGTGGTACTGGATGGGAAAATGGCAACCCATTATCTAGCACTACTTCCATTCTACACTATGGTAAAAGTTTCATGTTAATATCTCTACTAGTTAAGAAACTTATAGCGATTAAAACAAATATCGTTTCAGAAAATGTTTTTACATTTCAGGGTTGCCATATTTCAAAAATGTTGAAAATTCGGGGACGCTCAAAATCAATTTGGGTGAAAGATTCTGAAAGAGCGTCGAAAATCAAAACAATAGGTTTCCAGCCAAGATTGGACCAGAATTGACCCTAGTTATTCAAAAAAGGGGAAGTCCCATGATTTTTTTGAATCAACTGCATTTTTCGCCTTATTACCATCGCTATTTTTGAAAATCTAAAATAATGGGAAATATACAAGATATTTTTATGAAACTTGGTGTGGTGGCAGGTAAAAAAGTGAGCTTTAATTTGGTACCGGTTCTGATGTCCCAGGTGCCCCTAGGGTTTTGAATTATTTCAAAAACAAAATTATATTTTAAATCTAAAAAAATGGGATTGAAAAGTGGTACTGGATGGAAAATGGCAACCCATTATATAGCACTACTTCCATTCTACACTATGGTAAAAGTTTCAGGTAATATCTCTACTAGTTAAGAAATTATAGCGATTAAAACAAATATCGTTTCAGAAAATGTTTTTACATTTCAGGGTTGCCCTATTTCAAAAACGTTGAAAAATTCGGGGACGCTCAAAATCATTTGGGTGAAAGATTCTGAAAGAGCGTCGAAAATCCAGAACAATAGGGTTTCCAGCCAGATTGGACCAGAATTGACCGAGTTATTCAAAAAACGGGGAAGTCACATGATTTTTGAATCAA